>JAVYIG010001357.1:0-349690 GCA_035222895.1 Strongylocentrotus droebachiensis
TACAATAGGGCTACCATTCATCTACCATTCATCCACCATTCATCTACCATAGAGCCACCATTCATCTACAATAGGGCTACCATTCATCTACCATAGGGCCACCATTCATCTACCATTCATCCACCACTCATCTACCAAAGAGCCACCATTCATCTACCATAGAGCCACCATTCATCTACCATAGAGCCACCATTCATCTACCATAGAGCCATCATTCATCCACCATAGAGCCACCATTCACCTACCATAGAGCCACCATTCATCTACCATAAGGCTACCATTCATCTACCATTCATCCACCATTCATCTACCATAGAGCCACCATTCATCCACCATAGAGCCACCATTCATCTACCATAGGGCTACCATTCATCTACCATTCATCCACCATTCATCTATCATAGAGCCACCATTCATCTACCATAGAGCCACCATTCATCTACCACAGAGCCACCATTCATCTACCATAGAGCCACCATTCATCTACCATAGGGCTACCATTCATCTACCATAGAGCCACCATTAAACTACCATAGAGCCACCATTCATCTACCATAGAGCCACAATTCATCTACCATAGAGCCACCATTCCTCTACCATAGAGCCACCATTCATCTACCATAGAGCCACCATTCATCTAACATAAAGCCACCACTCATCCACCATAGAGCCACCATTCATCTACCATATAGCCACCATTCATCTACCATAGAGCCACCATTCATCTACCATAGGGCTACCATTCATCTACCATAGAGCCACCATTAAACTACCATAGAGCCACCATTCATCTACCATAGAGCCACAATTCATCTACCACACAGTCACAATTCATCTACCATAGAGCAACCATTCATCTACCATAGAGCCAACATCCAATTACAATAGAGCCACCATTCATCTACAATAGGGCTACCATTCATCTACCATTCATCCACCATTCATCTACCATAGAGCCACCATTCATCTACAATAGGGCTACCATTCATCTACCATAGGGCCACCATTCATCTACCATTCATCCACCACTCATCTACCAAAGAGCCACCATTCATCTACCATAGAGCCACCATTCATCTACCATAGAGCCACCATTCATCTACCATAGAGCCATCATTCATCCACCATAGAGCCACCATTCACCTACCATAGAGCCACCATTCATCTACCATAAGGCTACCATTCATCTACCATTCATCCACCATTCATCTACCATAGAGCCACCATTCATCCACCATAGAGCCACCATTCATCTACCATAGGGCTACCATTCATCTACCATTCATCCACCATCATCTATCATAGAGCCACCATTCATCTACCATAGAGCCACCATTCATCTACCACAGAGCCACCATTCATCTACCATAGAGCCACCATTCATCTACCATAGAGCCACCATTCATCTACCATAGAGCCACCATTCATCTACCATAGAGCCAACATTCATCTACCATAGGGCTACCATTCATCTACCATAGAGCCACCATTCATCTACCATAGAGCCACCATTCAACTACCATAGAGCCAACATTCATCTACCATAGAGCCACCATTCATCTACCATAGAGCCACCATTCATCTACCATAGGGCTACCATTCATCTACCATAGAGCCACCATTCATAACCATAGAGCCACCATTCATCTACCATAGAGCCACCATTCATCTACCACAGAGCCACCATTCATCTACCATAGAGCCACAATTTATCTACCATAGAGCCACCATTCAATTACATTAGAACCACCATTCATCTACCATAGAGGACACCATTCATCTACCATAGAGCCACCATTCATGTACCATAGAGCCCCAATTCATCTTCCATTTATCCACCATAGAGCCACCATTCATCCACCATAGAGCCACCATTCATCTACCATAGAGCCACCATTCATCTACCATAGAGCCACCATTCATCTACCATAGAGCTACCATTCATCTTCCATTCATCCACCACTCATCTACCATAGAGCCACCATTCATCTACCATAGAGCCATCATTATCTACCATAGAGCCACCATTCATCTACCATAGAGCCACCATTCATCTATCATAGAGCCATCATTTATCTACCATAGAGCAACCATTTAAATAACATAGAGCCACCATTCATCTACCATACAGCCACCATCCATCTACCATAGAGTCACTATTCATCTACCATAGAGCTACCATTCGTCTACCATTCACCCACCACTCATCTACCATTCATCTACCATAGAGCCACCATTCATCTACCATAGAGCCACCATTCATCTACAATTCACCCACCACTCATCTACCATTCACCCACCATAGAGCCACCATTCATCTACCATAGAGTCACCATTCATCTACCATAGAGCCACCATTCATCTAACATAGAGCCACCCCTTCATCTATCATAGAGCCACCATTCATCTACCATAGAGCCACCGTTCATCTACCACAGAGCCACCATTCATCTACCATAGAGCCACCATTCATCTACCATAGAGCCACCATTCATCGACCATAGAGCCACCATTAATATACCATAGAGCCACCATTCATTTACCATAGAGCCACCATTCATCTACCATAGGGCTACCATTCATCTACCATAGAGCCACCATTCATCTACCATAGAGCCACCATTCACTACCATAGAGCCACCATTCATCAACCATTCACCCACCACTCATCTACCATTCACCCACCATAGAGCCACCATTCATCCACCATAGAACCACCCATTCATCTACCATAGAGCCACCATTCATCCACCATAGAACCACCATTCATCTACCATAGAGCCACCATTCCTCTACCATAGAGCCACCATTCATCTACCATAGAGCCACCATTTATCTACCATAGAGCCACCACTCATCCACCGTAGAGCCACCATTCATCTATCATAGAGCCACCATTCATCTACCATAGAGCCCACCATTCATCTACCATTCATCCACCATAGAGCCACCATTGAGGCCACCATTCATCTACCATAGGGCCACCATTCATCTACCATAGAGCCACCATTCATCTACCATTCATCCACCACTCATCTATAATTCATCTACCATAGAGCCACCATTCCTCTACCATAGATCCACCATTCATCTACCATAGCGCCACCATTCCATCTACCATAGAGCCACCACTCATCCACCATAGAGCCACCACTCATCTACCATAGGGATACCATCCATCTACCATAGAGCCACCATTCATCTACCATAGAGCCACCATTCATCTACCATAGAGCCACCATTCATCTACCATAGAGCCACCATTCCTCTACCATAGATCCACCATTCATCTACCATAGCGCCACCATTCATCTACCATAGAGCCACCACTCATCCACCATAGAGCCACCACTCATCTACCATAGGGATACCATCCCATCTACCCATAGAGCCACCATTCATCTACCATAGAGCCACCATTCATCCACCATAGAACCACCATTCATCTACCATAGAGCCACCATTCCTCTACCATAGAGCCACCATTCATCTACCATAGAGCCACCATTCATCTACCATAAAGCCACCACTCATCCACCATAGAGCCACCATTCATCTACCATATAGCCACCATTCATCTACCATAGAGCCACCCATTCATCTACCATAGGGCTACCATTCATCTACCATAGAGCCACCATTAAACTACCATAGAGCCACCATTCATCTACCATAGAGCCACAATTCATCTACCACACAGTCACAATTCATCTACCATAGAGCAACCATTCATCTACCATAGAGCAAACATCCAATTACAATAGAGCCACCATTCATCTACAATAGGGCTACCATTCATCTACCATTCATCCACCATTCATCTACCATAGAGCCCACACATTCATCTACAATAGGGCTACCATTCATCTACCATAGGGCCACCATTCATCTACCATTCATCCACCACTCATCTACCAAAGAGCCACCATTCATCTACCATAGAGCCACCATTCATCTACCATAGAGCCACCATTCATCTACCATAGAGCCATCATTCATCCACCATAGAGCCACCATTCACCTACCATAGAGCCACCATTCATCTACCATAAGGGCTACCATTCATCTACCATTCATCCACCATTCATCTACCATAGAGCCACCATTCATCCACCATAGAGTCACCATTCATCTACCATAGGGCTACCATTCATCTACCATTCATCCACCATTCATCTATCATAGAGCCACCATTCATCTACCATAGAGCCACCATTCATCTACCACAGAGCCACCATTCATCTACCATAGAGCCACCATTCATCTACCATAGAGCCACCATTCATCTACCATAGAGCCACCATTCATCTACCATAGAGCCAACATTCATCTAACATAGGGCTACCATTCATCTACCATAGAGCCACCATTCATCTACCATAGAGCCACCATTCAACTACCATAGAGCCAACATTCATCTACCATAGAGCCACCATTCATCTACCATAGAGCCACCATTCATCTACCATAGGGCTACCATTCATCTACCATAGAGCCACCATTCATAACCATAGAGCCACCATTCATCTACCATAGAGCACCACCATTCATCTACCACAGAGCCACCATTCATCTACCATAGAGCCACAATTCATCTACCATAGAGCCACATTCAATTACATTAGAACCACCATTCATCTACCATAGAGACACCATTCATCTACCAATAGAGCCACCATTCATGTACCATAGAGCCCCAATTCATCTTCCATTTATCCACCATAGAGCCAACCATTCATCCACCATAGAGCCACCATTCATCTACCATAGAGCCACCATTCATCTACCATAGAGCCACCATTCATCTACCATAGAGCTACCATTCATCTTCCATTCATCCACCACTCATCTACCATAGAGCCACCATTCATCTACCATAGAGCCATCATTATCTACCATAGAGCCACCATTCATCTACCATAGAGCCACCATTCATCTATCATAGAGCCATCATTTATCTACCATAGAGCAACCATTTAAATAACATAGAGCCCACCATTCATCTACCATAGAGCCACCATCCATCTACCATAGAGTCACTATTCATCTACCATAGAGCTACCATTCGTCTACCATTCACCCACCACTCATCTACCATTCATCTACCCATAGAGCCACCATTCATCTACCATAGAGCCACCATTCATCTACAATTCACCCACCACTCATCTACCATTCACCCCACCATAGAGCCACCATTCATCTACCATAGAGCCCACCATTCATGTACCATTCACCCACCACTCATCTACCATTCACCCACCATAGAGCTACTATTCATCTACCATTCACCCACCACTCATATACCATTCATCTACCATAGAGCCACCATTCATCTACCATAGAGCTACCATTCATCTACCATTCACCCACCACTCATCTACCATTCATCTACCATAGAGCCACCATTCATCTACCATAGAGCCACCATTCATCTACCATTCACCCACCACTCATCTACCCATTCACCGACCCATAGAGCCACCATTCATCCACCATAGAAGCACCATTCATCTACCATAGAGCCACCATTCCTCTACCATAGAGCCACCATTCATCTACCATAGAGCTACCATTCATCTACCATTCACCCACCATAGAGCCACCATTCATCCACCATAGAACCACCATTCATCTACCATAGAGCCACCATTCCTCTACCATAGAGCCACCATTCATCTACCATAGAGCCACCATTCATCTACCATAAAGCCACCACTCATCTACCATAGAGCCACCATTCATCTACCATATAGCCACCATTCATCTACCATAGAGCCACCATTCATCTACCATAGGGCTACCATTCATCTACCATAGAGCCACCATTAAACTACCATAGAGCCACCATTCATCTACCATAGAGCCACAATTCATCTACCACACAGTCACAATTCATCTACCATAGAGCCACCATTCATCCACCATAGAGCCAACATTCAATTACAATAGAGCCACCATTCATCTACCATAAAGCCACCACTCATCCACCATAGAGCCACCATTCATCTACCATATAGCCACCATTCATCTACCATAGAGCCACCATTCATCTACCATAGGGCTACCATTCATCTACCATAGAGCCACCATTAATCTACCATAGAGCTACCATTCATCTACCATAGAGCCACAATTCATCTACCACACAGTCACAATTCATCTACCATAGAGCAACCATTCATCTACCAAAGAGCCAACATTCAATTACAATAGAGCCACCATTCATCTACAATAGGGCTACCATTCATCTACCATTCATCCACCATTCATCTACCATAGAGCCACCATTCATCTACAATAGGGCTACCATTCAATCTACCATAGGGCCACCATTCATCTACCATTCATCCACCACTCATCTACCATAGAGCCACCATTCATCTCCCATTAGAGCCACCATTCATCTACCATAGAGCCACCATTCATCTACCATAGAGCCACCATTCATCTACCATAGAGCCACCTTTCATCTACCATAGGGCTACCATTCATCTACCATAAAGCCACCATTCATCTACCATAGAGCCACCATTCATCTACCATAGAGCGACCATTCATCTACCATAGAGCCACCATTTATCTACCATAGAGCCACTACTCATCCACCATAAAGCCACAACTCATCTACCATAGGGATACCATCCATCTACCATAGGGCCACCATTCATCCACCATAGAACCACCATTCATCTACCATAGAGCCACCATTCCTCTACCATAGAGCCACCATTCATCTACCATAGAGCCACCATTCATCTACCATAGAGCCACCACTCATCCACCATAGAGCCACCACTCATCTACCATAGGGATACAATCCATCTACCACAGAGCCACCATTCATCTACCATAGAGCCACCATTCATCTACAATAGAGCCACCACTCATCTACCATAGGGCTACCATTCATCTACCAATCATCCATCACTCATCTACCATTCATCTACCATACAGCCACCATTCATCTACCATAGAGCCACCATTCATTAACTATAGAGCCACCTATCATCTACCTAGAGCCACCATTCATCTACCATAGAGCCACCATTCATCTACCATACAGCCACCATTCATCTACCATAGAGCCACCATTCATTAACTATAGAGCCACCATTCATCTACCTAGAGCCACCATTCATCTACCATAGAGCCACCATTCATCTACCATAGAGCCACCATTCATCTACCATAGAGCTACCATTCATCTACCATTCACCCACCACTCATCTACCATTCATCTACCATAGAGCCACCATTCATCTACCATAGAGCCACCATTCATCCTACCATAGAGCTACCATTCATCTACCATTCACCCACCACTCATCTACCATTCATCTACCATAGAGCCACCATTCATCTACCATAGAGCCACCATTCATCTACCATAAAGCCACCACTCATCCACCATAGAGCCACCATTCATCTACCATATAGCCACCATTCATCTACCATAGAGCCACCATTCATCTACCATAGGGCTACCATTCATCTACCATAGAGCCACCATTAAACTACCATAGAGCCACCATTCATCTACCATAGAGCCACAATTCATCTACCACACAGTCACAATTCATCTACCATAGAGCCACCATTCATCCACCATAGAGCCAACATTCAATTACAATAGAGCCACCATTCATCTACCATAAAGCCACCACTCATCCACCATAGAGCCACATTCATCTACCATATAGCCACCATTCATCTACCATAGAGCCACCATTCATCTACCATAGGGCTACCATTCATCTACCATAGAGCTACCATTAATCTACCATAGAGCCACCATTCATCTACCATAGAGCCACAATTCATCTACCACACAGTCACAATTCATCTACCATAGAGCAACCATTCATCTACCATAGAGCCAACATTCAATTACAATAGAGCCACCATTCATCTACAATAGGGCTACCATTCATCTACCATTCATCCACCATTCATCTACCATAGAGCCACCATTCATCTACAATAGGGCTACCATTCATCTACCATAGGGCCACCATTCATCTACCATTCATCCACCACTCATCTACCATAGAGCCACCCATTCATCTACCATAGAGCCACCATTCATCTACCATACAGCCACCATTCATCTACCATACAGCCACCATTCATCTACCATAGAGCCACCATTCATCTACCATAGAGCCACCATTCATCTACCATAGAGCCACCTTTCATCTACCATAGGGCTACCATTCATCTACCATAAAGCCACCATTCATCTACCATAGAGCCACCATTCATCTACCATAGAGCGACCTTTCATCTACCATAGAGCCACCATTTATCTACCATAGAGCCACATACTCATCCACCATAGAGCCACAACTCATCTACTATATAGGGGATACCATCCATCTACCATAGGGCCACCATTCATCCACCATAGAACCACCATTCATCTACCATAGAGCCACCATTCCTCTACCATAGAGCCACCATTCATCTACCATAGAGCCACCATTCATCTACCATAGGAGCCACCACTCATCCACCATAGAGCCACCACTCATCTACCATAGGGATACAATCCATCTACCATAGAGCCACCATTCATCTACCATAGAGCCACCATTCATCTACAATAGAGCCACCACTCATCTACCATAGGGCTACCATTCATCTACCAATCATCCATCACTCATCTACCATTCATCTACCATACAGCCACCATTCATCTACCATAGAGCCACCATTCATTAACTATAGAGCCACCATTTATCTACCTAGAGCCACCATTCATCTACCATAGAGCCACCATTCATCTACTATAGAGCCACCATTCATCTACCATAGGGCTACCATTCATCTACCATAGAGCCACCATTCATCTACCATAGAGCCACCATTCATCTACCATAGAGCCACCATTCATCTACCACAGAGCCACCATTCATCTACCATAGAGCCACCATTCATCTACCATAGAGCCACCATTCAATTACAATAGAACCACCATTCATCTACCATATAGACACCATCCATCTACCATAGAGCCACCATTCATCTACCATAGAGCCACCATTCATCTACCATAGAGCCACCACTCATCCACCATAGAGCCACCACTCATCTACCATAGGGATACAATCCATCTACCATAGAGCCCACCATTCATCTACCATAGAGCCACCATTCATCTACAATAGAGCCACCACTCATCTACCATAGGGCTACCATTCATCTACCAATCATCCATCACTCATCTACCATAGAGCCACCATTCATTAACTATAGAGCCACCATTCATCTACCTAGAGCCACCATTCATCTACCATAGAGCCACCATTCATCTACCATAGAGCCACCATTCATCTACCATAGAGCTACCATTCATCTACCATTCACCCACCACTCATCTACCATTCATCTACCATAGAGCCACCATTCATCTACCATAGAGCCACCATTCATCTACCATTCACCCACCACTCATCTACCATTCACCCACCATAGAGCCACCATTCATCCACCATAAAAGCACCATTCATCTACCATAGAGCCACCATTCCTCTACCATAGAGCCACCATTCATCTACCATAGAACCACCATTCATCTACCATAGAGCCACCATCCATCTACCATAGAGCCATCATTATCTACCATAGAGCTACCATTCATCTACCATTCACCCAATATAGAGCCACCATTCATCCACCATAGAACCACCATTCATCTACCATAGAGCCACCATTCCTCTACCATAGAGCCACCATTCATCTACCATAGAGCCACCATTCATCTACCATAAAGCCACCACTCATCCACCATAGAGCCACCATTCATCTACCATATAGCCACCATTCATCTACCATAGAGCCACCATTCATCTACCATAGGGCTACCATTCATCTACCATAGAGCCACCATTAAACTACCATAGGGATACAATCCATCTACCATAGAGCCACCATTCATCTACCATAGAGCCACCATTCATCTACAATAGAGCCACCACTCATCTACCATAGGGCTACCATTCATCTACCAATCATCCATCACTCATCTACCATTCATCTACCATACAGCCACCATTCATCTACCATAGAGCCACCATTCATTAACTATAGAGCCACCATTTATCTACCTAGAGCCACCATTCATCTACCATAGAGCCACCATTCATCTACCATAGAGCCACCATTCATCTACCATAGGGCTACCATTCATCTACCATAGAGCCACCATTCATCTACCATAGAGCCACCATTCATCTACCATAGAGCCACCATTCATCTACCACAGAGCCACCATTCATCTACCATAGAGCCACCATTCATCTACCATAGAGCCACCATTCAATTACAATAGAACCACCATTCATCTACCATATAGACACCATCCATCTACCATAGAGCCACCATTCATCTACCATAGAGCCACCATTCATCTACCATAGAGCCACCACTCATCCACCATAGAGCCACCACTCATCTACCATAGGGATACAATCCATCTACCATAGAGCCACCATTCATCTACCATAGAGCCACCATTCATCTACAATAGAGCCACCACTCATCTACCATAGGGCTACCATTCATCTACCAATCATCCATCACTCATCTACCATAGAGCCACCATTCATTAACTATAGAGCCACCATTCATCTACCTAGAGCCACCATTCATCTACCATAGAGCCACCATTCATCTACCATAGAGCCACCATTCATCTACCATAGAGCTACCATTCATCTACCATAGAGCCACCATTCATCTACCATAGAGCCACCATTCATCTACCATTCACCCACCACTCATCTACCATTCACCCACCATAGAGCCACCATTCATCCACCATAAAAGCACCATTCATCTACCATAGAGCCACCATTCCTCTACCATAGAGCCACCATTCATCTACCATAGAACCACCATTCATCTACCATAGAGCCACCATCCATCTACCATAGAGCCATCATTATCTACCATAGAGCTACCATTCATCTACCATTCACCCAATATAGAGCCACCATTCATCCACCATAGAACCACCATTCATCTACCATAGAGCCACCATTCCTCTACCATAGAGCCACCATTCATCTACCATAGAGCCACCATTCATCGACCATAAAGCCACCACTCATCCACCATAGAGCCACCATTCATCTACCATATAGCCACCATTCATCTACCATAGAGCCACCATTCATCTACCATAGGGCTACCATTCATCTACCATAGAGCCACCATTAAACTACCATAGAGCCACCATTCATCTACCATAGAGCCACAATTCATCTACCACACAGTCACAATTCATCTACCATAGAGCCACCATTCATCCACCATAGAGCCAACATTCAATTACAATAGAGCCACCCAATGGTGGCTACCATAAAGCCACCACTCATCCACCATAGAGCCACCATTCATCTACCATATAGCCACCATTCATCTACCATAGAGCCACCATTCATCTACCATAGGGCTACCATTCATCTACCATAGAGCCACCATTAATCTACCATAGAGCCACCATTCATCTACCATAGAGCCACAATTCATCTACCACACAGTCACAATTCATCTACCATAGAGCAACCATTCATCTACCATAGAGCCAACATTCAATTACAATAGAGCCACCATTCATCTACAATAGGGCTACCATTCATCTACCATTCATCCACCATTCATCTACCATAGAGCCACCATTCATCTACAATAGGGCTACCATTCATCTACCATAGGGCCACCATTCATCTACCATTCAACCACCACTCATCTACCATAGAGCCACCATTCATCTACCATAGAGCCACCATTCATCTACCATACAGCCACCATTCATCTACCATACAGCCACCATTCATCTACCATAGAGCCACCATTCATCTACCATAGAGCCACCATTCATCTACCATAGAGCCACCTTTCATCTACCATAGGGCTACCATTCATCTACCATCAAGCCACCATTCATCTACCATAGAGCCACCATTCATCTACCATAGAGCGACCATTCATCTACCATAGAGCCACCATTTATCTACCATAGAGCCACTACTCATCCACCATAGAGCCACAACTCATCTACCATAGGGATACCATCCATCTACCATAGGGCCACCATTCATCCACCATAGAACCACCATTCATCTACCATAGAGCCACCATTCCTCTACCATAGAGCCACCATTCATCTACCATAGAGCCACCATTCATCTACCATAGAGCCACCACTCATCCACCATAGAGCCACCACTCATCTACCATAGGGATACAATCCATCTACCATAGAGCCACCATTCATCTACCATAGAGCCACCATTCATCTACAATAGAGCCACCACTCATCTACCATAGGGCTACCATTCATCTACCAATCATCCATCACTCATCTACCATTCATCTACCATACAGCCACCATTCATCTACCATAGAGCCACCATTCATTAACTATAGAGCCACCATTCATTTACCTAGAGCCACCATTCATCTACCATAGAGCCACCATTCGTCTACCATAGAGCCACCATTCATCTACCATAGGGCTACCATTCATCTACCATAGAGCCACCATTCATCTACCATAGAGCCACCATTCATCTACCATAGAGCCACCATTCATCTACCACAGAGCCACCATTCATCTACCATAGAGCCACCATTCATCTACCATAGAGCCACCATTCAATTACAATAGAACCACCATTCATCTACCATATAGACACCATCCATCTACCATAGAGCCACCATTCATCTACCATAGAGCCACCATTCATCTACCATAGAGCCACCACTCATCCACCATAGAGCCACCACTCATCTACCATAGGGATACAATCCATCTACCATAGAGCCACCATTCATCTACCATAGAGCCACCATTCATCTACAATAGAGCCACCACTCATCTACCATAGGGCTACCATTCATCTACCAATCATCCATCACTCATCTACCATTCATCTACCATACAGCCACTATTCATCTACCATAGAGCCACCATTCATTAACTATAGAGCCACCATTCATCTACCTAGAGCCACCATTCATCTACCATAGAGCCACCATTCATCTACCATAGAGCCACCATTCATCTACCATAGAGCTACCATTCATCTACCATTCACCCACCATTCACCCACCACTCATCTACCATTCACCCACCATAGAGCCACCATTCATCTACCATAGAGCCACCATTCATCTACCATAGAGCCACCATTCATCAACCATTCACCCACCACTCATCTACCATTCACCCACCATAGAGCCACCATTCATCCACCATAGAACCACCATTCATCTACCATAGAGCCACCATTCATCCACCATAGAACCACCATTCATCTACCATAGAGCCACCATTCCTCTACCATAGAGCCACCATTCATCTACCATAGAGCCACCATTTATCTACCATAGAGCCACCACTCATCCACCGTAGAGCCACCATTCATCTATCATAGAGCCACCATTCATCTACCATAGAGCCACCATTCATCTACCATTCATCCACCATAGAGCCACCATTGAGCCACCATTCATCTACCATAGGGCCACCATTCATCTACCATAGAGCCACCATTCATCTACCATTCATCCACCACTCATCTATAATTCATCTACCATAGAGCCACCATTCCTCTACCATAGATCCACCATTCATCTACCATAGCGCCACCATTCATCTACCATAGAGCCACCACTCATCCACCATAGAGCCACCACTCATCTACCATAGGGATACCATCCATCTACCATAGAGCCACCATTCATCTACCATAGAGCCACCATTCATCTACCATAGAGCCACCATTCATCTACCATAGAGCCACCATTCATCTACCATAGAGCCACCATTCCTCTACCATAGATCCACCATTCATCTACCATAGCGCCACCATTCATCTACCATAGAGCCACCACTCATCCACCATAGAGCCACCACTCATCTACCATAGGGATACCATCCATCTACCATAGAGCCACCATTCATCTACCATAGAGCCACCATTCATCCACCATAGAACCACCATTCATCTACCATAGAGCCACCATTCCTCTACCATAGAGCCACCATTCATCTACCATAGAGCCACCATTCATCTACCATAAAGCCACCACTCATCCACCATAGAGCCACCATTCATCTACCATATAGCCACCATTCATCTACCATAGAGCCACCATTCATCTACCATAGGGCTACCATTCATCTACCATAGAGCCACCATTAAACTACCATAGAGCCACCATTCATCTACCATAGAGCCACAATTCATCTACCACACAGTCACAATTCATCTACCATAGAGCAACCATTCATCTACCATAGAGCCAACATCCAATTACAATAGAGCCACCATTCATCTACAATAGGGCTACCATTCATCTACCATTCATCCACCATTCATCTACCATAGAGCCACCATTCATCTACAATAGGGCTACCATTCATCTACCATAGGGCCACCATTCATCTACCATTCATCCACCACTCATCTACCAAAGAGCCACCATTCATCTACCATAGAGCCACCATTCATCTAAAATAGAGCCACCATTCATCTACCATAGAGCCATCATTCATCCACCATAGAGCCACCATTCACCTACCATAGAGCCACCATTCATCTACCATAAGGCTACCATTCATCTACCATTCATCCACCATTCATCTACCATAGAGCCACCATTCATCCACCATAGAGCCACCATTCATCTACCATAGGGCTACCATTCATCTACCATTCATCCACCATTCATCTATCATAGAGCCACCATTCATCTACCATAGAGCCACCATTCATCTACCACAGAGCCACCATTCATCTACCATAGAGCCACCATTCATCTACCATAGAGCCACCATTCATCTACCATAGAGCCACCATTCATCTACCATAGAGCCAACATTCCTCTACCATAGGGCTACCATTCATCTACCATAGAGCCACCATTCATCTACCATAGAGCCACCATTCAACTACCATAGAGCCAACATTCATCTACCATAGAGCCACCATTCATCTACCATAGAGCCACCATTCATCTACCATAGGGCTACCATTCATCTACCATAGAGCCACCATTCATAACCATAGAGCCACCATTCATCTACCATAGAGCCACCATTCATCTACCACAGAGCCACCATTCATCTACCATAGAGCCACAATTCATCTACCATAGAGCCACCATTCAATTACATTAGAACCACCATTCATCTACCATAGAGACACCATTCATCTACCATAGAGCCACCATTCATGTACCATAGAGCCCCAATTCATCTTCCATTTATCCACCATAGAGCCACCATTCATCCACCATAGAGCCACCATTCATCTACCATAGAGCCACCATTCATCTACCATAGAGCCACCATTCATCTACCATAGAGCTACCATTCATCTTCCATTCATCCACCACTCATCTACCATAGAGCCACCATTCATCTACCATAGAGCCATCATTATCTACCATAGAGCCACCATTCATCTACCATAGAGCCACCATTCATCTATCATAGAGCCATCATTTATCTACCATAGAGCAACCATTTAAATAACATAGAGCCACCATTCATCTACCATAGAGCCACCATCCATCTACCATAGAGTCACTATTCATCTACCATAGAGCTACCATTCGTCTACCATTCACCCACCACTCATCTACCATTCATCTACCATAGAGCCACCATTCATCTACCATAGAGCCACCATTCATCTACAATTCACCCACCACTCATCTACCATTCACCCACCATAGAGCCACCATTCATCTACCATAGAGCCACCATTCATGTACCATTCACCCACCACTCATCTACCATTCACCCACCATAGAGCTACTATTCATCTACCATTCACCCACCACTCATATACCATTCATCTACCATAGAGCCACCATTCATCTACCATAGAGCTACCATTCATCTACCATTCACCCACCACTCATCTACCATTCATCTACCATAGAGCCACCATTCATCTACCATAGAGCCACCATTCATCTACCATTCACCCACCACTCATCTACCATTCACCGACCATAGAGCCACCATTCATCCACCATAGAAGCACCATTCATCTACCATAGAGCCACCATTCCTCTACCATAGAGCCACCATTCATCTACCATAGAGCCACCATTCATCTACCATAGAGCCACCATCCATCTACCATAGAGCCATCATTATCTACCATAGAGCTACCATTCATCTACCATTCACCCACCATAGAGCCACCATTCATCCACCATAGAACCACCATTCATCTACCATAGAGCCACCATTCCTCTACCATAGAGCCACCATTCATCTACCATAGAGCCACCATTCATCTACCATAAAGCCACCACTCATCCACCATAGAGCCACCATTCATCTACCATATAGCCACCATTCATCTACCATAGAGCCACCATTCATCTACCATAGGGCTACCATTCATCTACCATAGAGCCACCATTAAACTACCATAGAGCCACCATTCATCTACCATAGAGCCACAATTCATCTACCACACAGTCACAATTCATCTACCATAGAGCCACCATTCATCCACCATAGAGCCAACATTCAATTACAATAGAGCCACCATTCATCTACCATAAAGCCACCACTCATCCACCATAGAGCCACCATTCATCTACTATATAGCCACCATTCATCTACCATAGAGCCACCATTCATCTACCATAGGGCTACCATTCATCTACCATAGAGCCACCATTAATCTACCATAGAGCCACCATTCATCTACCATAGAGCCACAATTCATCTACCACACAGTCACAATTCATCTACCATAGAGCAACCATTCATCAACCAAAGAGCCAACATTCAATTACAATAGAGCCACCATTCATCTACAATAGGGCTACCATTCATCTACCATTCATCCACCATTCATCTACCATAGAGCCACCATTCATCTACAATAGGGCTACCATTCATCTACCATAGGGCCACCATTCATCTACCATTCATCCACCACTCATCTACCATAGAGCCACCATTCATCTCCCATAGAGCCACCATTCATCTACCATAGAGCCACCATTCATCTACCATAGAGCCACCATTCATCTACCATAGAGCCACCTTTCATCTACCATAGGGCTACCATTCATCTACCATAAAGCCACCATTCATCTACCATAGAGCCACCATTCATCTACCATAGAGCGACCATTCATCTACCATAGAGCCACCATTTATCTACCATAGAGCCACTACTCATCCACCATAAAGCCACAACTCATCTACCATAGGGATACCATCCATCTACCATAGGGCCACCATTCATCCACCATAGAACCACCATTCATCTACCATAGAGCCACCATTCCTCTACCATAGAGCCACCATTCATCTACCATAGAGCCACCATTCATCTACCATAGAGCCACCACTCATCCACCATACGGCCACCACTCATCTACCATAGGGATACAATCCATCTACCATAGAGCCACCATTCATCTACCATAGAGCCACCATTCATCTACAATAGAGCCACCACTCATCTACCATAGGAATACCATTCATCTACCAATCATCCATCACTCATCTACCATTCATCTACCATACAGCCACCATTCATCTACCATAGAGCCACCATTCATTAACTATAGAGCCACCTATCATCTACCTAGAGCCACCATTCATCTACCATAGAGCCACCATTCATCTACCATACAGCCACCATTCATCTACCATAGAGCCACCATTCATTAACTATAGAGCCACCATTCATCTACCTAGAGCCACCATTCATCTACCATAGAGCCACCATTCATCTACCATAGAGCCACCATTCATCTACCATAGAGCTACCATTCATCTACCATTCACCCACCACTCATCTACCATTCATCTACCATAGAGCCACCATTCATCTACCATAGAGCCACCATTCATCTACCATAGAGCTACCATTCATCTACCATTCACCCACCACTCATCTACCATTCATCTACCATAGAGCCACCATTCATCTACCATAGAGCCACCATTCATCTACCATAAAGCCACCACTCATCCACCATAGAGCCACCATTCATCTACCATATAGCCACCATTCATCTACCATAGAGCCACCATTCATCTACCATAGGGCTACCATTCATCTACCATAGAGCCACCATTAAACTACCATAGAGCCACCATTCATCTACCATAGAGCCACAATTCATCTACCACACAGTCACAATTCATCTACCATAGAGCCACCATTCATCCACCATAGAGCCAACATTCAATTACAATAGAGCCACCATTCATCTACCATAAAGCCACCACTCATCCACCATAGAGCCACCATTCATCTACCATATAGCCACCATTCATCTACCATAGAGCCACCATTCATCTACCATAGGGCTACCATTCATCTACCATAGAGCCACCATTAATCTACCATAGAGCCACCATTCATCTACCATAGAGCCACAATTCATCTACCACACAGTCACAATTCATCTACCATAGAGCAACCATTCATCTACCATAGAGCCAACATTCAATTACAATAGAGCCACCATTCATCTACAATAGGGCTACCATTCATCTACCATTCATCCACCATTCATCTACCATAGAGCCACCATTCATCTACAATAGGGCTACCATTCATCTACCATAGGGCCACCATTCATCTACCATTCATCCACCACTCATCTACCATAGAGCCACCATTCATCTACCATAGAGCCACCATTCATCTACCATACAGCCACCATTCATCTACCATACAGCCACCATTCATCTACCATAGAGCCACCATTCATCTACCATAGAGCCACCATTCATCTACCATAGAGCCACCTTTCATCTACCATAGGGCTACCATTCATCTCCCATAAAGCCACCATTCATCTACCATAGAGCCACCATTCATCTACCATAGAGCGACCATTCATCTACCATAGAGCCACCATTTATCTACCATAGAGCCACTACTCATCCACCATAGAGCCACAACTCATCTACCATAGGGATACCATCCATCTACCATAGGGCCACCATTCATCCACCATAGAACCACCATTCATCTACCATAGAGCCACCATTCCTCTACCATAGAGCCACCATTCATCTACCATAGAGCCACCATTCATCTACCATAGAGCCACCACTCATCCACCATAGAGCCACCACTCATCTACCATAGGGATACAATCCATCTACCATAGAGCCACCATTCATCTACCATAGAGCCACCATTCATCTACAATAGAGCCACCACTCATCTACCATAGGGCTACCATTCATCTACCAATCATCCATCACTCATCTACCATTCATCTACCATACAGCCACCATTCATCTACCATAGAGCCACCATTCATTAACTATAGAGCCACCATTTATCTACCTAGAGCCACCATTCATCTACCATAGAGCCACCATTCATCTACCATAGAGCCACCATTCATCTACCATAGGGCTACCATTCATCTACCATAGAGCCACCATTCATCTACCATAGAGCCACCATTCATCTACCATAGAGCCACCATTCATCTACCACAGAGCCACCATTCATCTACCATAGAGCCACCATTCATCTACCATAGAGCCACCATTCAATTACAATAGAACCACCATTCATCTACCATATAGACACCATCCATCTACCATAGAGCCACCATTCATCTACCATAGAGCCACCATTCATCTACCATAGAGCCACCACTCATCCACCATAGAGCCACCACTCATCTACCATAGGGATACAATCCATCTACTATAGAGCCACCATTCATCTACCATAGAGCCACCATTCATCTACAATAGAGCCACCACTCATCTACCATAGGGCTACCATTCATCTACCAATCATCCATCACACATCTACCATAGAGCCACCATTCATTAACTATAGAGCCACCATTCATCTACCTAGAGCCACCATTCATCTACCATAGAGCCACCATTCATCTACCATAGAGCCACCATTCATCTACCATAGAGCTACCATTCATCTACCATTCACCCACCACTCATCTACCATTCATCTACCATAGAGCCACCATTCATCTACCATAGAGCCACCATTCATCTACCATTCACCCACCACTCATCTACCATTCACCCACCATAGAGCCACCATTCATCCACCATAAAAGCACCATTCATCTACCATAGAGCCACCATTCCTCTACCATAGAGCCAACATTCATCTACCATAGAACCACCATTCATCTACCATAGAGCCACCATCCATCTACCATAGAGCCATCATTATCTACCATAGAGCTACCATTCATCTACCATTCACCCAATATAGAGCCACCATTCATCCACCATAGAACCACCATTCATCTACCACAGAGCCACCATTCCTCTACCATAGAGCCACCATTCATCTACCATAGAGCCACCATTCATCTACCATAAAGCCACCACTCATCCACCATAGAGCCACCATTCATCTACCATATAGCCACCATTCATCTACCATAGAGCCACCATTCATCTACCATAGGGCTACCATTCATCTACCATAGAGCCACCATTAAACTACCATAGAGCCACCATTCATCTACCATAGAGCCACAATTCATCTACCACACAGTCACAATTCATCTACCATAGAGCCACCATTCATCCACCATAGAGCCAACATTCAATTACAATAGAGCCACCATTCATCTACCATAAAGCCACCACTCATCCACCATAGAGCCACCATTCATCTACCATATAGCCACCATTCATCTACCATAGAGCCACCATTCATCTACCATAGGGCTACCATTCATCTACCATAGAGCCACCATTAATCTACCATAGAGCCACCATTCATCTACCATAGAGCCACAATTCATCTACCACACAGTCACAATTCATCTACCATAGAGCAACCATTCATCTACCATAGAGCCAACATTCAATTACAATAGAGCCACCATTCATCTACAATAGGGCTACCATTCATCTACCATTCATCCACCATTCATCTACCATAGAGCCACCATTCATCTACAATAGGGCTACCATTCATCTACCATAGGGCCACCATTCATCTACCATTCATCCACCACTCATCTACCATAGAGCCACCATTCATCTACCATAGAGCCACCATTCATCTACCATACAGCCACCATTCATCTACCATACAGCCACCATTCATCTACCATAGAGCCACCATTCATCTACCATAGAGCCACCATTCATCTACCATAGAGCCACCTTTCATCTACCATAGGGCTACCATTCATCTACCATAAAGCCACCATTCATCTACCATAGAGCCACCATTCATCTACCATAGAGCGACCATTCATCTACCATAGAGCCACCATTTATCTACCATAGAGCCACTACTCATCCACCATAGAGCCACAACTCATCTACCATAGGGATACCATCCATCTACCATAGGGCCACCATTCATCCACCATAGAACCAACATTCATCTACCATAGAGCCACCATTCCTCTACCATAGAGCCACCATTCATCTACCATAGAGCCACCATTCATCTACCATAGAGCCACCACTCATCCACCATAGAGCCACCACTCATCTACCATAGGGATACAATCCATCTACCATAGAGCCACCATTCATCTACCATAGAGCCACCATTCATCTACCATACAGCCACCATTCATCTACCATAGAGCCACCATTCATTAACTATAGAGCCACCATTCATCTACCTAGAGCCACCATTCATCTACCATAGAGCCACCATTCATCTACCATAGAGCCACCATTCATCTACCATAGGGCTACCATTCATCTACCATAGAGCCACCATTCATCTACCATAGAGCCACCATTCATCTACCATAGAGCCACCATTCATCTACCACAGAGCCACCATTCATCTACCATAGAGCCACCATTCATCTACCATAGAGCCACCATTCAATTACAATAGAACCACCATTCATCTACCATATAGACACCATCCATCTACCATAGAGCCACCATTCATCTACCATAGAGCCACCATTCATCTACCATAGAGCCACCACTCATCCACCATAGAGCCACCACTCATCTACCATAGGGATACAATCCATCTACCATAGAGCCACCATTCATCGACCATAGAGCCACCATTAATATACCATAGAGCCACCATTCATTTACCATTCATCTACCATAGAGCCACCATTCATCTACCATAGAGCCACCATTCATCTACAATTCACCCACCACTCATCTACCATTCACCCACCATAGAGCCACCATTCATCTACCATAGAGTCACCATTCATCTACCATAGAGCCACCATTCATCTAACATAGAGCCACCCTTCATCTATCATAGAGCCACCATTCATCTACCATAGAGCCACCGTTCATCTACCACAGAGCCACCATTCATCTACCATAGAGCCACCATTCATCTACCATAGAGCCACCATTCATCGACCATAGAGCCACCATTAATATACCATAGAGCCACCATTCATTTACCATAGAGCCACCATTCATCTACCATAGGGCTACCATTCATCTACCATAGAGCCACCATTCATCTACCATAGAGCCACCATTCATCTACCATAGAGCCACCATTCATCAACCATTCACCCACCACTCATCTACCATTCACCCACCATAGAGCCACCATTCATCCACCATAGAACCACCATTCATCTACCATAGAGCCACCATTCATCCACCATAGAACCACCATTCATCTACCATAGAGCCACCATTCCTCTACCATAGAGCCACCATTCATCTACCATAGAGCCACCATTTATCTACCATAGAGCCACCACTCATCCACCGTAGAGCCACCATTCATCTATCATAGAGCCACCATTCATCTACCATAGAGCCACCATTCATCTACCATTCATCCACCATAGAGCCACCATTGAGCCACCATTCATCTACCATAGGGCCACCATTCATCTACCATAGAGCCACCATTCATCTACCATTCATCCACCACTCATCTATAATTCATCTACCATAGAGCCACCATTCCTCTACCATAGATCCACCATTCATCTACCATAGCGCCACCATTCATCTACCATAGAGCCACCACTCATCCACCATAGAGCCACCACTCATCTACCATAGGGATACCATCCATCTACCATAGAGCCACCATTCATCTACCATAGAGCCACCATTCATCTACCATAGAGCCACCATTCATCTACCATAGAGCCACCATTCCTCTACCATAGATCCACCATTCATCTACCATAGCGCCACCATTCATCTACCATAGAGCCACCACTCATCCACCATAGAGCCACCACTCATCTACCATAGAGCCACCATTCATCTACCATAGAGCCACCATTCATCTACCATAGAGCCATCATTCATCCACCATAGAGCCACCATTCACCTACCATAGAGCCACCATTCATCTACCATAAGGCTACCATTCATCTACCATTCATCCACCATTCATCTACCATAGAGCCACCATTCATCCACCATAGAGCCACCATTCATCTACCATAGGGCTACCATTCATCTACCATTCATCCACCATTCATCTATCATAGAGCCACCATTCATCTACCATAGAGCCACCATTCATCTACCACAGAGCCACCATTCATCTACCATAGAGCCACCATTCATCTACCATAGGGCTACCATTCATCTACCATAGAGCCACCATTAAACTACCATAGAGCCACCATTCATCTACCATAGAGCCACAATTCATCTACCATAGAGCCACCATTCCTCTACCATAGAGCCACCATTCATCTACCATAGAGCCACCATTCATCTACCATAAAGCCACCACTCATCCACCATAGAGCCACCATTCACCTACCATATAGCCACCATTCATCTACCATAGAGCCACCATTCATCTACCATAGGGCTACCATTCATCTACCATAGAGCCACCATTAAACTACCATAGAGCCACCATTCATCTACCATAGAGCCACAATTCATCTACCACACAGTCACAATTCATCTACCATAGAGCAACCATTCATCTACCATAGAGCCAACATCCAATTACAATAGAGCCACCATTCATCTACAATAGGGCTACCATTCATCTACCATTCATCCACCATTCATCTACCATAGAGCCACCATTCATCTACAATAGGGCTACCATTCATCTACCATAGGGCCACCATTCATCTACCATTCATCCACCACTCATCTACCAAAGAGCCACCATTCATCTACCATAGAGCCACCATTCATCTACCATAGAGCCACCATTCATCTACCATAGAGCCATCATTCATCCACCATAGAGCCACCATTCACCTACCATAGAGCCACCATTCATCTACCATAAGGCTACCATTCATCTACCATTCATCCACCATTCATCTACCATAGAGCCACCATTCATCCACCATAGAGCCACCATTCATCTACCATAGGGCTACCATTCATCTACCATTCATCCACCATTCATCTATCATAGAGCCACCATTCATCTACCATAGAGCCACCATTCATCTACCACAGAGCCACCATTCATCTACCATAGAGCCACCATTCATCTACCATAGAGCCACCATTCATCTACCATAGAGCCACCATTCATCTACCATAGAGCCAACATTCATCTACCATAGGGCTACCATTCATCTACCATAGAGCCACCATTCATCTACCATAGAGCCACCATTCAACTACCATAGAGCCAACATTCATCTACCATAGAGCCACCATTCATCTACCATAGAGCCACCATTCATCTACCATAGGGCTACCATTCATCTACCATAGAGCCACCATTCATAACCATAGAGCCACCATTCATCTACCATAGAGCCACCATTCATCTACCACAGAGCCACCATTCATCTACCATAGAGCCACAATTTATCTACCATAGAGCCACCATTCAATTACATTAGAACCACCATTCATCTACCATAGAGACACCATTCATCTACCATAGAGCCACCATTCATGTACCATAGAGCCCCAATTCATCTTCCATTTATCCACCATAGAGCCACCATTCATCCACCATAGAGCCACCATTCATCTACCATAGAGCCACCATTCATCTACCATAGAGCCACCATTCATCTACCATAGAGCTACCATTCATCTTCCATTCATCCACCACTCATCTACCATAGAGCCACCATTCATCTACCATAGAGCCATCATTATCTACCATAGAGCCACCATTCATCTACCATAGAGCCACCATTCATCTATCATAGAGCCATCATTTATCTACCATAGAGCAACCATTTAAATAACATAGAGCCACCATTCATCTACCATACAGCCACCATCCATCTACCATAGAGTCACTATTCATCTACCATAGAGCTACCATTCGTCTACCATTCACCCACCACTCATCTACCATTCATCTACCATAGAGCCACCATTCATCTACCATAGAGCCACCATTCATCTACAATTCACCCACCACTCATCTACCATTCACCCACCATAGAGCCACCATTCATCTACCATAGAGTCACCATTCATCTACCATAGAGCCACCATTCATCTAACATAGAGCCACCCTTCATCTATCATAGAGCCACCATTCATCTACCATAGAGCCACCGTTCATCTACCACAGAGCCACCATTCATCTACCATAGAGCCACCATTCATCTACCATAGAGCCACCATTCATCGACCATAGAGCCACCATTAATATACCATAGAGCCACCATTCATTTACCATAGAGCCACCATTCATCTACCATAGGGCTACCATTCATCTACCATAGAGCCACCATTCATCTACCATAGAGCCACCATTCATCTACCATAGAGCCACCATTCATCAACCATTCACCCACCACTCATCTACCATTCACCCACCATAGAGCCACCATTCATCCACCATAGAACCACCATTCATCTACCATAGAGCCACCATTCATCCACCATAGAACCACCATTCATCTACCATAGAGCCACCATTCCTCTACCATAGAGCCACCATTCATCTACCATAGAGCCACCATTTATCTACCATAGAGCCACCACTCATCCACCGTAGAGCCACCATTCATCTATCATAGAGCCACCATTCATCTACCATAGAGCCACCATTCATCTACCATTCATCCACCATAGAGCCACCATTGAGCCACCATTCATCTACCATAGGGCCACCATTCATCTACCATAGAGCCACCATTCATCTACCATTCATCCACCACTCATCTATAATTCATCTACCATAGAGCCACCATTCCTCTACCATAGATCCACCATTCATCTACCATAGCGCCACCATTCATCTACCATAGAGCCACCACTCATCCACCATAGAGCCACCACTCATCTACCATAGGGATACCATCCATCTACCATAGAGCCACCATTCATCTACCATAGAGCCACCATTCATCTACCATAGAGCCACCATTCATCTACCATAGAGCCACCATTCATCTACCATAGAGCCACCACTCATCCACCATAGAGCCACCACTCATCTACCATAGGGATACCATCCATCTACCATAGAGCCACCATTCATCTACCATAGAGCCACCATTCATCTACCATAGAGCCACCATTCATCTACCATAGCGCCACCATTCATCTACCATAGAGCCACCACTCATCCACCATAGAGCCACCACTCATCTACCATAGGGATACCATCCATCTACCATAGAGCCACCATTCATCTACCATAGAGCCACCATTCATCTACCATAGAGCCACCATTCATCTACCATAGAGCCACCATTCATCTACCATAGAGCCACCATTCCTCTACCATAGATCCACCATTCATCTACCATAGCGCCACCATTCATCTACCATAGAGCCACCACTCATCCACCATAGAGCCACCACTCATCTACCATAGGGATACCATCCATCTACCATAGAGCCACCATTCATCTACCATAGAGCCACCATTCATCCACCATAGAACCACCATTCATCTACCATAGAGCCACCATTCCTCTACCATAGAGCCACCATTCATCTACCATAGAGCCACCATTCATCTACCATAAAGCCACCACTCATCCACCATAGAGCCACCATTCATCTACCATATAGCCACCATTCATCTACCATAGAGCCACCATTCATCTACCATAGGGCTACCATTCATCTACCATAGAGCCACCATTAAACTACCATAGAGCCACCATTCATCTACCATAGAGCCACAATTCATCTACCACACAGTCACAATTCATCTACCATAGAGCAACCATTCATCTACCATAGAGCCAACATCCAATTACAATAGAGCCACCATTCATCTACAATAGGGCTACCATTCATCTACCATTCATCCACCATTCATCTACCATAGAGCCACCATTCATCTACAATAGGGCTACCATTCATCTACCATAGGGCCACCATTCATCTACCATTCATCCACCACTCATCTACCAAAGAGCCACCATTCATCTACCATAGAGCCACCATTCATCTACCATAGAGCCACCATTCATCTACCATAGAGCCATCATTCATCCACCATAGAGCCACCATTCACCTACCATAGAGCCACCATTCATCTACCATAAGGCTACCATTCATCTACCATTCATCCACCATTCATCTACCATAGAGCCACCATTCATCCACCATAGAGCCACCATTCATCTACCATAGGGCTACCATTCATCTACCATTCATCCACCATTCATCTATCATAGAGCCACCATTCATCTACCATAGAGCCACCATTCATCTACCACAGAGCCACCATTCATCTACCATAGAGCCACCATTCATCTACCATAGAGCCACCATTCATCTACCATAGAGCCACCATTCATCTACCATAGAGCCAACATTCATCTACCATAGGGCTACCATTCATCTACCATAGAGCCACCATTCATCTACCATAGAGCCACCATTCAACTACCATAGAGCCAACATTCATCTACCATAGAGCCACCATTCATCTACCATAGAGCCACCATTCATCTACCATAGGGCTACCATTCATCTACCATAGAGCCACCATTCATAACCATAGAGCCACCATTCATCTACCATAGAGCCACCATTCATCTACCACAGAGCCACCATTCATCTACCATAGAGCCACAATTTATCTACCATAGAGCCACCATTCAATTACATTAGAACCACCATTCATCTACCATAGAGACACCATTCATCTACCATAGAGCCACCATTCATGTACCATAGAGCCCCAATTCATCTTCCATTTATCCACCATAGAGCCACCATTCATCCACCATAGAGCCACCATTCATCTACCATAGAGCCACCATTCATCTACCATAGAGCCACCATTCATCTACCATAGAGCTACCATTCATCTTCCATTCATCCACCACTCATCTACCATAGAGCCACCATTCATCTACCATAGAGCCATCATTATCTACCATAGAGCCACCATTCATCTACCATAGAGCCACCATTCATCTATCATAGAGCCATCATTTATCTACCATAGAGCAACCATTTAAATAACATAGAGCCACCATTCATCTACCATACAGCCACCATCCATCTACCATAGAGTCACTATTCATCTACCATAGAGCTACCATTCGTCTACCATTCACCCACCACTCATCTACCATTCATCTACCATAGAGCCACCATTCATCTACCATAGAGCCACCATTCATCTACAATTCACCCACCACTCATCTACCATTCACCCACCATAGAGCCACCATTCATCTACCATAGAGTCACCATTCATCTACCATAGAGCCACCATTCATCTAACATAGAGCCACCCTTCATCTATCATAGAGCCACCATTCATCTACCATAGAGCCACCGTTCATCTACCACAGAGCCACCATTCATCTACCATAGAGCCACCATTCATCTACCATAGAGCCACCATTCATCGACCATAGAGCCACCATTAATATACCATAGAGCCACCATTCATTTACCATAGAGCCACCATTCATCTACCATAGGGCTACCATTCATCTACCATAGAGCCACCATTCATCTACCATAGAGCCACCATTCATCTACCATAGAGCCACCATTCATCAACCATTCACCCACCACTCATCTACCATTCACCCACCATAGAGCCACCATTCATCCACCATAGAACCACCATTCATCTACCATAGAGCCACCATTCATCCACCATAGAACCACCATTCATCTACCATAGAGCCACCATTCCTCTACCATAGAGCCACCATTCATCTACCATAGAGCCACCATTTATCTACCATAGAGCCACCACTCATCCACCGTAGAGCCACCATTCATCTATCATAGAGCCACCATTCATCTACCATAGAGCCACCATTCATCTACCATTCATCCACCATAGAGCCACCATTGAGCCACCATTCATCTACCATAGGGCCACCAT
This sequence comes from Strongylocentrotus droebachiensis, assembly GCA_035222895.1. Taxonomy (NCBI): domain Eukaryota; kingdom Metazoa; phylum Echinodermata; class Echinoidea; order Camarodonta; family Strongylocentrotidae; genus Strongylocentrotus; species Strongylocentrotus droebachiensis. The sequence goes on from JAVYIG010001357.1 coordinate 29,271, forward strand.
TCATCTACCATAGAGCCACCATTCATCTACCATTCATCCACCACTCATCTATAATTCATCTACCATAGAGCCACCATTCCTCTACCATAGATCCACCATTCATCTACCATAGCGCCACCATTCATCTACCATAGAGCCACCACTCATCCACCATAGAGCCACCACTCATCTACCATAGGGATACCATCCATCTACCATAGAGCCACCATTCATCTACCATAGAGCCACCATTCATCTACCATAGAGCCACCATTCATCTACCATAGAGCCACCATTCCTCTACCATAGATCCACCATTCATCTACCATAGCGCCACCATTCATCTACCATAGAGCCACCACTCATCCACCATAGAGCCACCACTCATCTACCATAGGGATACCATCCATCTACCATAGAGCCACCATTCATCTACCATAGAGCCACCATTCATCCACCATAGAACCACCATTCATCTACCATAGAGCCACCATTCCTCTACCATAGAGCCACCATTCATCTACCATAGAGCCACCATTCATCTACCATAAAGCCACCACTCATCCACCATAGAGCCACCATTCATCTACCATATAGCCACCATTCATCTACCATAGAGCCACCATTCATCTACCATAGGGCTACCATTCATCTACCATAGAGCCACCATTAAACTACCATAGAGCCACCATTCATCTACCATAGAGCCACAATTCATCTACCACACAGTCACAATTCATCTACCATAGAGCAACCATTCATCTACCATAGAGCAAACATCCAATTACAATAGAGCCACCATTCATCTACAATAGGGCTACCATTCATCTACCATTCATCCACCATTCATCTACCATAGAGCCACCATTCATCTACAATAGGGCTACCATTCATCTACCATAGGGCCACCATTCATCTACCATTCATCCACCACTCATCTACCAAAGAGCCACCATTCATCTACCATAGAGCCACCATTCATCTACCATAGAGCCACCATTCATCTACCATAGAGCCATCATTCATCCACCATAGAGCCACCATTCACCTACCATAGAGCCACCATTCATCTACCATAAGGCTACCATTCATCTACCATTCATTCACCATTCATCTACCATAGAGCCACCATTCATCCACCATAGAGCCACCATTCATCTACCATAGGGCTACCATTCATCTACCATTCATCCACCATTCATCTATCATAGAGCCACCATTCATCTACCATAGAGCCACCATTCATCTACCACAGAGCCACCATTCATCTACCATAGAGCCACCATTCATCTACCATAGGGCTACCATTCATCTACCATAGAGCCACCATTAAACTACCATAGAGCCACCATTCATCTACCATAGAGCCACAATTCATCTACCATAGAGCCACCATTCCTCTACCATAGAGCCACCATTCATCTACCATAGAGCCACCATTCATCTAACATAAAGCCACCACTCATCCACCATAGAGCCACCATTCATCTACCATATAGCCACCATTCATCTACCATAGAGCCACCATTCATCTACCATAGGGCTACCATTCATCTACCATAGAGCCACCATTAAACTACCATAGAGCCACCATTCATCTACCATAGAGCCACAATTCATCTACCACACAGTCACAATTCATCTACCATAGAGCAACCATTCATCTACCATAGAGCCAACATCCAATTACAATAGAGCCACCATTCATCTACAATAGGGCTACCATTCATCTACCATTCATCCACCATTCATCTACCATAGAGCCACCATTCATCTACAATAGGGCTACCATTCATCTACCATAGGGCCACCATTCATCTACCATTCATCCACCACTCATCTACCAAAGAGCCACCATTCATCTACCATAGAGCCACCATTCATCTACCATAGAGCCACCATTCATCTACCATAGAGCCATCATTCATCCACCATAGAGCCACCATTCACCTACCATAGAGCCACCATTCATCTACCATAAGGCTACCATTCATCTACCATTCATCCACCATTCATCTACCATAGAGCCACCATTCATCCACCATAGAGCCACCATTCATCTACCATAGGGCTACCATTCATCTACCATTCATCCACCATTCATCTATCATAGAGCCACCATTCATCTACCATAGAGTCACCATTCATCTACCACAGAGCCACCATTCATCTACCATAGAGCCACCATTCATCTACCATAGAGCCACCATTCATCTACCATAGAGCCACCATTCATCTACCATAGAGCCAACATTCATCTACCATAGGGCTACCATTCATCTACCATAGAGCCACCATTCATCTACCATAGAGCCACCATTCAACTACCATAGAGCCAACATTCATCTACCATAGAGCCACCATTCATCTACCATAGAGCCACCATTCATCTACCATAGGGCTACCATTCATCTACCATAGAGCCACCATTCATAACCATAGAGCCACCATTCATCTACCATAGAGCCACCATTCATCTACCACAGAGCCACCATTCATCTACCATAGAGCCACAATTTATCTACCATAGAGCCACCATTCAATTACATTAGAACCACCATTCATCTACCATAGAGACACCATTCATCTACCATAGAGCCACCATTCATGTACCATAGAGCCCCAATTCATCTTCCATTTATCCACCATAGAGCCACCATTCATCCACCATAGAGCCACCATTCATCTACCATAGAGCCACCATTCATCTACCATAGAGCCACCATTCATCTACCATAGAGCTACCATTCATCTTCCATTCATCCACCACTCATCTACCATAGAGCCACCATTCATCTACCATAGAGCCATCATTATCTACCATAGAGCCACCATTCATCTACCATAGAGCCACCATTCATCTATCATAGAGCCATCATTTATCTACCATAGAGCAACCATTTAAATAACATAGAGCCACCATTCATCTACCATACAGCCACCATCCATCTACCATAGAGTCACTATTCATCTACCATAGAGCTACCATTCGTCTACCATTCACCCACCACTCATCTACCATTCATCTACCATAGAGCCACCATTCATCTACCATAGAGCCACCATTCATCTACAATTCACCCACCACTCATCTACCATTCACCCACCATAGAGCCACCATTCATCTACCATAGAGTCACCATTCATCTACCATAGAGCCACCATTCATCTAACATAGAGCCACCCTTCATCTATCATAGAGCCACCATTCATCTACCATAGAGCCACCGTTCATCTACCACAGAGCCACCATTCATCTACCATAGAGCCACCATTCATCTACCATAGAGCCACCATTCATCGACCATAGAGCCACCATTAATATACCATAGAGCCACCATTCATTTACCATAGAGCCACCATTCATCTACCATAGGGCTACCATTCATCTACCATAGAGCCACCATTCATCTACCATAGAGCCACCATTCATCTACCATAGAGCCACCATTCATCAACCATTCACCCACCACTCATCTACCATTCACCCACCATAGAGCCACCATTCATCCACCATAGAACCACCATTCATCTACCATAGAGCCACCATTCATCCACCATAGAACCACCATTCATCTACCATAGAGCCACCATTCCTCTACCATAGAGCCACCATTCATCTACCACAGAGCCACCATTCATCTACCATAGAGCCACCATTCATCTACCATAGGGCTACCATTCATCTACCATAGAGCCACCATTAAACTACCATAGAGCCACCATTCATCTACCATAGAGCCACAATTCATCTACCATAGAGCCACCATTCCTCTACCATAGAGCCACCATTCATCTACCATAGAGCCACCATTCATCTAACATAAAGCCACCACTCATCCACCATAGAGCCACCATTCATCTACCATATAGCCACCATTCATCTACCATAGAGCCACCATTCATCTACCATAGGGCTACCATTCATCTACCATAGAGCCACCATTAAACTACCATAGAGCCACCATTCATCTACCATAGAGCCACAATTCATCTACCACACAGTCACAATTCATCTACCATAGAGCAACCATTCATCTACCATAGAGCCAACATCCAATTACAATAGAGCCACCATTCATCTACAATAGGGCTACCATTCATCTACCATTCATCCACCATTCATCTACCATAGAGCCACCATTCATCTACAATAGGGCTACCATTCATCTACCATAGGGCCACCATTCATCTACCATTCATCCACCACTCATCTACCAAAGAGCCACCATTCATCTACCATAGAGCCACCATTCATCTACCATAGAGCCACCATTCATCTACCATAGAGCCATCATTCATCCACCATAGAGCCACCATTCACCTACCATAGAGCCACCATTCATCTACCATAAGGCTACCATTCATCTACCATTCATCCACCATTCATCTACCATAGAGCCACCATTCATCCACCATAGAGCCACCATTCATCTACCATAGGGCTACCATTCATCTACCATTCATCCACCATTCATCTATCATAGAGCCACCATTCATCTACCATAGAGTCACCATTCATCTACCACAGAGCCACCATTCATCTACCATAGAGCCACCATTCATCTACCATAGAGCCACCATTCATCTACCATAGAGCCACCATTCATCTACCATAGAGCCAACATTCATCTACCATAGGGCTACCATTCATCTACCATAGAGCCACCATTCATCTACCATAGAGCCACCATTCAACTACCATAGAGCCAACATTCATCTACCATAGAGCCACCATTCATCTACCATAGAGCCACCATTCATCTACCATAGGGCTACCATTCATCTACCATAGAGCCACCATTCATAACCATAGAGCCACCATTCATCTACCATAGAGCCACCATTCATCTACCACAGAGCCACCATTCATCTACCATAGAGCCACAATTTATCTACCATAGAGCCACCATTCAATTACATTAGAACCACCATTCATCTACCATAGAGACACCATTCATCTACCATAGAGCCACCATTCATGTACCATAGAGCCCCAATTCATCTTCCATTTATCCACCATAGAGCCACCATTCATCCACCATAGAGCCACCATTCATCTACCATAGAGCCACCATTCATCTACCATAGAGCCACCATTCATCTACCATAGAGCTACCATTCATCTTCCATTCATCCACCACTCATCTACCATAGAGCCACCATTCATCTACCATAGAGCCATCATTATCTACCATAGAGCCACCATTCATCTACCATAGAGCCACCATTCATCTATCATAGAGCCATCATTTATCTACCATAGAGCAACCATTTAAATAACATAGAGCCACCATTCATCTACCATACAGCCACCATCCATCTACCATAGAGTCACTATTCATCTACCATAGAGCTACCATTCGTCTACCATTCACCCACCACTCATCTACCATTCATCTACCATAGAGCCACCATTCATCTACCATAGAGCCACCATTCATCTACAATTCACCCACCACTCATCTACCATTCACCCACCATAGAGCCACCATTCATCTACCATAGAGTCACCATTCATCTACCATAGAGCCACCATTCATCTAACATAGAGCCACCCTTCATCTATCATAGAGCCACCATTCATCTACCATAGAGCCACCGTTCATCTACCACAGAGCCACCATTCATCTACCATAGAGCCACCATTCATCTACCATAGAGCCACCATTCATCGACCATAGAGCCACCATTAATATACCATAGAGCCACCATTCATTTACCATAGAGCCACCATTCATCTACCATAGGGCTACCATTCATCTACCATAGAGCCACCATTCATCTACCATAGAGCCACCATTCATCTACCATAGAGCCACCATTCATCAACCATTCACCCACCACTCATCTACCATTCACCCACCATAGAGCCACCATTCATCCACCATAGAACCACCATTCATCTACCATAGAGCCACCATTCATCCACCATAGAACCACCATTCATCTACCATAGAGCCACCATTCCTCTACCATAGAGCCACCATTCATCTACCATAGAGCCACCATTTATCTACCATAGAGCCACCACTCATCCACCGTAGAGCCACCATTCATCTATCATAGAGCCACCATTCATCTACCATAGAGCCACCATTCATCTACCATTCATCCACCATAGAGCCACCATTGAGCCACCATTCATCTACCATAGGGCCACCATTCATCTACCATAGAGCCACCATTCATCTACCATTCATCCACCACTCATCTATAATTCATCTACCATAGAGCCACCATTCCTCTACCATAGATCCACCATTCATCTACCATAGCGCCACCATTCATCTACCATAGAGCCACCACTCATCCACCATAGAGCCACCACTCATCTACCATAGGGATACCATCCATCTACCATAGAGCCACCATTCATCTACCATAGAGCCACCATTCATCTACCATAGAGCCACCATTCATCTACCATAGAGCCACCATTCCTCTACCATAGATCCACCATTCATCTACCATAGCGCCACCATTCATCTACCATAGAGCCACCACTCATCCACCATAGAGCCACCACTCATCTACCATAGGGATACCATCCATCTACCATAGAGCCACCATTCATCTACCATAGAGCCACCATTCATCCACCATAGAACCACCATTCATCTACCATAGAGCCACCATTCCTCTACCATAGAGCCACCATTCATCTACCATAGAGCCACCATTCATCTACCATAAAGCCACCACTCATCCACCATAGAGCCACCATTCATCTACCATATAGCCACCATTCATCTACCATAGAGCCACCATTCATCTACCATAGGGCTACCATTCATCTACCATAGAGCCACCATTAAACTACCATAGAGCCACCATTCATCTACCATAGAGCCACAATTCATCTACCACACAGTCACAATTCATCTACCATAGAGCAACCATTCATCTACCATAGAGCAAACATCCAATTACAATAGAGCCACCATTCATCTACAATAGGGCTACCATTCATCTACCATTCATCCACCATTCATCTACCATAGAGCCACCATTCATCTACAATAGGGCTACCATTCATCTACCATAGGGCCACCATTCATCTACCATTCATCCACCACTCATCTACCAAAGAGCCACCATTCATCTACCATAGAGCCACCATTCATCTACCATAGAGCCACCATTCATCTACCATAGAGCCATCATTCATCCACCATAGAGCCACCATTCACCTACCATAGAGCCACCATTCATCTACCATAAGGCTACCATTCATCTACCATTCATCCACCATTCATCTACCATAGAGCCACCATTCATCCACCATAGAGTCACCATTCATCTACCATAGGGCTACCATTCATCTACCATTCATCCACCATTCATCTATCATAGAGCCACCATTCATCTACCATAGAGCCACCATTCATCTACCACAGAGCCACCATTCATCTACCATAGAGCCACCATTCATCTACCATAGAGCCACCATTCATCTACCATAGAGCCACCATTCATCTACCATAGAGCCAACATTCATCTACCATAGGGCTACCATTCATCTACCATAGAGCCACCATTCATCTACCATAGAGCCACCATTCAACTACCATAGAGCCAACATTCATCTACCATAGAGCCACCATTCATCTACCATAGAGCCACCATTCATCTACCATAGGGCTACCATTCATCTACCATAGAGCCACCATTCATAACCATAGAGCCACCATTCATCTACCATAGAGCCACCATTCATCTACCACAGAGCCACCATTCATCTACCATAGAGCCACAATTCATCTACCATAGAGCCACCATTCAATTACATTAGAACCACCATTCATCTACCATAGAGACACCATTCATCTACCATAGAGCCACCATTCATGTACCATAGAGCCCCAATTCATCTTCCATTTATCCACCATAGAGCCACCATTCATCCACCATAGAGCCACCATTCATCTACCATAGAGCCACCATTCATCTACCATAGAGCCACCATTCATCTACCATAGAGCTACCATTCATCTTCCATTCATCCACCACTCATCTACCATAGAGCCACCATTCATCTACCATAGAGCCATCATTATCTACCATAGAGCCACCATTCATCTACCATAGAGCCACCATTCATCTATCATAGAGCCATCATTTATCTACCATAGAGCAACCATTTAAATAACATAGAGCCACCATTCATCTACCATAGAGCCACCATCCATCTACCATAGAGTCACTATTCATCTACCATAGAGCTACCATTCGTCTACCATTCACCCACCACTCATCTACCATTCATCTACCATAGAGCCACCATTCATCTACCATAGAGCCACCATTCATCTACAATTCACCCACCACTCATCTACCATTCACCCACCATAGAGCCACCATTCATCTACCATAGAGCCACCATTCATGTACCATTCACCCACCACTCATCTACCATTCACCCACCATAGAGCTACTATTCATCTACCATTCACCCACCACTCATATACCATTCATCTACCATAGAGCCACCATTCATCTACCATAGAGCTACCATTCATCTACCATTCACCCACCACTCATCTACCATTCATCTACCATAGAGCCACCATTCATCTACCATAGAGCCACCATTCATCTACCATTCACCCACCACTCATCTACCATTCACCGACCATAGAGCCACCATTCATCCACCATAGAAGCACCATTCATCTACCATAGAGCCACCATTCCTCTACCATAGAGCCACCATTCATCTACCATAGAGCTACCATTCATCTACCATTCACCCACCATAGAGCCACCATTCATCCACCATAGAACCACCATTCATCTACCATAGAGCCACCATTCCTCTACCATAGAGCCACCATTCATCTACCATAGAGCCACCATTCATCTACCATAAAGCCACCACTCATCTACCATAGAGCCACCATTCATCTACCATATAGCCACCATTCATCTACCATAGAGCCACCATTCATCTACCATAGGGCTACCATTCATCTACCATAGAGCCACCATTAAACTACCATAGAGCCACCATTCATCTACCATAGAGCCACAATTCATCTACCACACAGTCACAATTCATCTACCATAGAGCCACCATTCATCCACCATAGAGCCAACATTCAATTACAATAGAGCCACCATTCATCTACCATAAAGCCACCACTCATCCACCATAGAGCCACCATTCATCTACCATATAGCCACCATTCATCTACCATAGAGCCACCATTCATCTACCATAGGGCTACCATTCATCTACCATAGAGCCACCATTAATCTACCATAGAGCTACCATTCATCTACCATAGAGCCACAATTCATCTACCACACAGTCACAATTCATCTACCATAGAGCAACCATTCATCTACCAAAGAGCCAACATTCAATTACAATAGAGCCACCATTCATCTACAATAGGGCTACCATTCATCTACCATTCATCCACCATTCATCTACCATAGAGCCACCATTCATCTACAATAGGGCTACCATTCATCTACCATAGGGCCACCATTCATCTACCATTCATCCACCACTCATCTACCATAGAGCCACCATTCATCTCCCATAGAGCCACCATTCATCTACCATAGAGCCACCATTCATCTACCATAGAGCCACCATTCATCTACCATAGAGCCACCTTTCATCTACCATAGGGCTACCATTCATCTACCATAAAGCCACCATTCATCTACCATAGAGCCACCATTCATCTACCATAGAGCGACCATTCATCTACCATAGAGCCACCATTTATCTACCATAGAGCCACTACTCATCCACCATAAAGCCACAACTCATCTACCATAGGGATACCATCCATCTACCATAGGGCCACCATTCATCCACCATAGAACCACCATTCATCTACCATAGAGCCACCATTCCTCTACCATAGAGCCACCATTCATCTACCATAGAGCCACCATTCATCTACCATAGAGCCACCACTCATCCACCATAGAGCCACCACTCATCTACCATAGGGATACAATCCATCTACCACAGAGCCACCATTCATCTACCATAGAGCCACCATTCATCTACAATAGAGCCACCACTCATCTACCATAGGGCTACCATTCATCTACCAATCATCCATCACTCATCTACCATTCATCTACCATACAGCCACCATTCATCTACCATAGAGCCACCATTCATTAACTATAGAGCCACCTATCATCTACCTAGAGCCACCATTCATCTACCATAGAGCCACCATTCATCTACCATACAGCCACCATTCATCTACCATAGAGCCACCATTCATTAACTATAGAGCCACCATTCATCTACCTAGAGCCACCATTCATCTACCATAGAGCCACCATTCATCTACCATAGAGCCACCATTCATCTACCATAGAGCTACCATTCATCTACCATTCACCCACCACTCATCTACCATTCATCTACCATAGAGCCACCATTCATCTACCATAGAGCCACCATTCATCTACCATAGAGCTACCATTCATCTACCATTCACCCACCACTCATCTACCATTCATCTACCATAGAGCCACCATTCATCTACCATAGAGCCACCATTCATCTACCATAAAGCCACCACTCATCCACCATAGAGCCACCATTCATCTACCATATAGCCACCATTCATCTACCATAGAGCCACCATTCATCTACCATAGGGCTACCATTCATCTACCATAGAGCCACCATTAAACTACCATAGAGCCACCATTCATCTACCATAGAGCCACAATTCATCTACCACACAGTCACAATTCATCTACCATAGAGCCACCATTCATCCACCATAGAGCCAACATTCAATTACAATAGAGCCACCATTCATCTACCATAAAGCCACCACTCATCCACCATAGAGCCACATTCATCTACCATATAGCCACCATTCATCTACCATAGAGCCACCATTCATCTACCATAGGGCTACCATTCATCTACCATAGAGCTACCATTAATCTACCATAGAGCCACCATTCATCTACCATAGAGCCACAATTCATCTACCACACAGTCACAATTCATCTACCATAGAGCAACCATTCATCTACCATAGAGCCAACATTCAATTACAATAGAGCCACCATTCATCTACAATAGGGCTACCATTCATCTACCATTCATCCACCATTCATCTACCATAGAGCCACCATTCATCTACAATAGGGCTACCATTCATCTACCATAGGGCCACCATTCATCTACCATTCATCCACCACTCATCTACCATAGAGCCACCATTCATCTACCATAGAGCCACCATTCATCTACCATACAGCCACCATTCATCTACCATACAGCCACCATTCATCTACCATAGAGCCACCATTCATCTACCATAGAGCCACCATTCATCTACCATAGAGCCACCTTTCATCTACCATAGGGCTACCATTCATCTACCATAAAGCCACCATTCATCTACCATAGAGCCACCATTCATCTACCATAGAGCGACCTTTCATCTACCATAGAGCCACCATTTATCTACCATAGAGCCACTACTCATCCACCATAGAGCCACAACTCATCTACCATAGGGATACCATCCATCTACCATAGGGCCACCATTCATCCACCATAGAACCACCATTCATCTACCATAGAGCCACCATTCCTCTACCATAGAGCCACCATTCATCTACCATAGAGCCACCATTCATCTACCATAGAGCCACCACTCATCCACCATAGAGCCACCACTCATCTACCATAGGGATACAATCCATCTACCATAGAGCCACCATTCATCTACCATAGAGCCACCATTCATCTACAATAGAGCCACCACTCATCTACCATAGGGCTACCATTCATCTACCAATCATCCATCACTCATCTACCATTCATCTACCATACAGCCACCATTCATCTACCATAGAGCCACCATTCATTAACTATAGAGCCACCATTTATCTACCTAGAGCCACCATTCATCTACCATAGAGCCACCATTCATCTACTATAGAGCCACCATTCATCTACCATAGGGCTACCATTCATCTACCATAGAGCCACCATTCATCTACCATAGAGCCACCATTCATCTACCATAGAGCCACCATTCATCTACCACAGAGCCACCATTCATCTACCATAGAGCCACCATTCATCTACCATAGAGCCACCATTCAATTACAATAGAACCACCATTCATCTACCATATAGACACCATCCATCTACCATAGAGCCACCATTCATCTACCATAGAGCCACCATTCATCTACCATAGAGCCACCACTCATCCACCATAGAGCCACCACTCATCTACCATAGGGATACAATCCATCTACCATAGAGCCACCATTCATCTACCATAGAGCCACCATTCATCTACAATAGAGCCACCACTCATCTACCATAGGGCTACCATTCATCTACCAATCATCCATCACTCATCTACCATAGAGCCACCATTCATTAACTATAGAGCCACCATTCATCTACCTAGAGCCACCATTCATCTACCATAGAGCCACCATTCATCTACCATAGAGCCACCATTCATCTACCATAGAGCTACCATTCATCTACCATTCACCCACCACTCATCTACCATTCATCTACCATAGAGCCACCATTCATCTACCATAGAGCCACCATTCATCTACCATTCACCCACCACTCATCTACCATTCACCCACCATAGAGCCACCATTCATCCACCATAAAAGCACCATTCATCTACCATAGAGCCACCATTCCTCTACCATAGAGCCACCATTCATCTACCATAGAACCACCATTCATCTACCATAGAGCCACCATCCATCTACCATAGAGCCATCATTATCTACCATAGAGCTACCATTCATCTACCATTCACCCAATATAGAGCCACCATTCATCCACCATAGAACCACCATTCATCTACCATAGAGCCACCATTCCTCTACCATAGAGCCACCATTCATCTACCATAGAGCCACCATTCATCTACCATAAAGCCACCACTCATCCACCATAGAGCCACCATTCATCTACCATATAGCCACCATTCATCTACCATAGAGCCACCATTCATCTACCATAGGGCTACCATTCATCTACCATAGAGCCACCATTAAACTACCATAGGGATACAATCCATCTACCATAGAGCCACCATTCATCTACCATAGAGCCACCATTCATCTACAATAGAGCCACCACTCATCTACCATAGGGCTACCATTCATCTACCAATCATCCATCACTCATCTACCATTCATCTACCATACAGCCACCATTCATCTACCATAGAGCCACCATTCATTAACTATAGAGCCACCATTTATCTACCTAGAGCCACCATTCATCTACCATAGAGCCACCATTCATCTACCATAGAGCCACCATTCATCTACCATAGGGCTACCATTCATCTACCATAGAGCCACCATTCATCTACCATAGAGCCACCATTCATCTACCATAGAGCCACCATTCATCTACCACAGAGCCACCATTCATCTACCATAGAGCCACCATTCATCTACCATAGAGCCACCATTCAATTACAATAGAACCACCATTCATCTACCATATAGACACCATCCATCTACCATAGAGCCACCATTCATCTACCATAGAGCCACCATTCATCTACCATAGAGCCACCACTCATCCACCATAGAGCCACCACTCATCTACCATAGGGATACAATCCATCTACCATAGAGCCACCATTCATCTACCATAGAGCCACCATTCATCTACAATAGAGCCACCACTCATCTACCATAGGGCTACCATTCATCTACCAATCATCCATCACTCATCTACCATAGAGCCACCATTCATTAACTATAGAGCCACCATTCATCTACCTAGAGCCACCATTCATCTACCATAGAGCCACCATTCATCTACCATAGAGCCACCATTCATCTACCATAGAGCTACCATTCATCTACCATAGAGCCACCATTCATCTACCATAGAGCCACCATTCATCTACCATTCACCCACCACTCATCTACCATTCACCCACCATAGAGCCACCATTCATCCACCATAAAAGCACCATTCATCTACCATAGAGCCACCATTCCTCTACCATAGAGCCACCATTCATCTACCATAGAACCACCATTCATCTACCATAGAGCCACCATCCATCTACCATAGAGCCATCATTATCTACCATAGAGCTACCATTCATCTACCATTCACCCAATATAGAGCCACCATTCATCCACCATAGAACCACCATTCATCTACCATAGAGCCACCATTCCTCTACCATAGAGCCACCATTCATCTACCATAGAGCCACCATTCATCGACCATAAAGCCACCACTCATCCACCATAGAGCCACCATTCATCTACCATATAGCCACCATTCATCTACCATAGAGCCACCATTCATCTACCATAGGGCTACCATTCATCTACCATAGAGCCACCATTAAACTACCATAGAGCCACCATTCATCTACCATAGAGCCACAATTCATCTACCACACAGTCACAATTCATCTACCATAGAGCCACCATTCATCCACCATAGAGCCAACATTCAATTACAATAGAGCCACCCAATGGTGGCTACCATAAAGCCACCACTCATCCACCATAGAGCCACCATTCATCTACCATATAGCCACCATTCATCTACCATAGAGCCACCATTCATCTACCATAGGGCTACCATTCATCTACCATAGAGCCACCATTAATCTACCATAGAGCCACCATTCATCTACCATAGAGCCACAATTCATCTACCACACAGTCACAATTCATCTACCATAGAGCAACCATTCATCTACCATAGAGCCAACATTCAATTACAATAGAGCCACCATTCATCTACAATAGGGCTACCATTCATCTACCATTCATCCACCATTCATCTACCATAGAGCCACCATTCATCTACAATAGGGCTACCATTCATCTACCATAGGGCCACCATTCATCTACCATTCAACCACCACTCATCTACCATAGAGCCACCATTCATCTACCATAGAGCCACCATTCATCTACCATACAGCCACCATTCATCTACCATACAGCCACCATTCATCTACCATAGAGCCACCATTCATCTACCATAGAGCCACCATTCATCTACCATAGAGCCACCTTTCATCTACCATAGGGCTACCATTCATCTACCATCAAGCCACCATTCATCTACCATAGAGCCACCATTCATCTACCATAGAGCGACCATTCATCTACCATAGAGCCACCATTTATCTACCATAGAGCCACTACTCATCCACCATAGAGCCACAACTCATCTACCATAGGGATACCATCCATCTACCATAGGGCCACCATTCATCCACCATAGAACCACCATTCATCTACCATAGAGCCACCATTCCTCTACCATAGAGCCACCATTCATCTACCATAGAGCCACCATTCATCTACCATAGAGCCACCACTCATCCACCATAGAGCCACCACTCATCTACCATAGGGATACAATCCATCTACCATAGAGCCACCATTCATCTACCATAGAGCCACCATTCATCTACAATAGAGCCACCACTCATCTACCATAGGGCTACCATTCATCTACCAATCATCCATCACTCATCTACCATTCATCTACCATACAGCCACCATTCATCTACCATAGAGCCACCATTCATTAACTATAGAGCCACCATTCATTTACCTAGAGCCACCATTCATCTACCATAGAGCCACCATTCGTCTACCATAGAGCCACCATTCATCTACCATAGGGCTACCATTCATCTACCATAGAGCCACCATTCATCTACCATAGAGCCACCATTCATCTACCATAGAGCCACCATTCATCTACCACAGAGCCACCATTCATCTACCATAGAGCCACCATTCATCTACCATAGAGCCACCATTCAATTACAATAGAACCACCATTCATCTACCATATAGACACCATCCATCTACCATAGAGCCACCATTCATCTACCATAGAGCCACCATTCATCTACCATAGAGCCACCACTCATCCACCATAGAGCCACCACTCATCTACCATAGGGATACAATCCATCTACCATAGAGCCACCATTCATCTACCATAGAGCCACCATTCATCTACAATAGAGCCACCACTCATCTACCATAGGGCTACCATTCATCTACCAATCATCCATCACTCATCTACCATTCATCTACCATACAGCCACTATTCATCTACCATAGAGCCACCATTCATTAACTATAGAGCCACCATTCATCTACCTAGAGCCACCATTCATCTACCATAGAGCCACCATTCATCTACCATAGAGCCACCATTCATCTACCATAGAGCTACCATTCATCTACCATTCACCCACCATTCACCCACCACTCATCTACCATTCACCCACCATAGAGCCACCATTCATCTACCATAGAGCCACCATTCATCTACCATAGAGCCACCATTCATCAACCATTCACCCACCACTCATCTACCATTCACCCACCATAGAGCCACCATTCATCCACCATAGAACCACCATTCATCTACCATAGAGCCACCATTCATCCACCATAGAACCACCATTCATCTACCATAGAGCCACCATTCCTCTACCATAGAGCCACCATTCATCTACCATAGAGCCACCATTTATCTACCATAGAGCCACCACTCATCCACCGTAGAGCCACCATTCATCTATCATAGAGCCACCATTCATCTACCATAGAGCCACCATTCATCTACCATTCATCCACCATAGAGCCACCATTGAGCCACCATTCATCTACCATAGGGCCACCATTCATCTACCATAGAGCCACCATTCATCTACCATTCATCCACCACTCATCTATAATTCATCTACCATAGAGCCACCATTCCTCTACCATAGATCCACCATTCATCTACCATAGCGCCACCATTCATCTACCATAGAGCCACCACTCATCCACCATAGAGCCACCACTCATCTACCATAGGGATACCATCCATCTACCATAGAGCCACCATTCATCTACCATAGAGCCACCATTCATCTACCATAGAGCCACCATTCATCTACCATAGAGCCACCATTCATCTACCATAGAGCCACCATTCCTCTACCATAGATCCACCATTCATCTACCATAGCGCCACCATTCATCTACCATAGAGCCACCACTCATCCACCATAGAGCCACCACTCATCTACCATAGGGATACCATCCATCTACCATAGAGCCACCATTCATCTACCATAGAGCCACCATTCATCCACCATAGAACCACCATTCATCTACCATAGAGCCACCATTCCTCTACCATAGAGCCACCATTCATCTACCATAGAGCCACCATTCATCTACCATAAAGCCACCACTCATCCACCATAGAGCCACCATTCATCTACCATATAGCCACCATTCATCTACCATAGAGCCACCATTCATCTACCATAGGGCTACCATTCATCTACCATAGAGCCACCATTAAACTACCATAGAGCCACCATTCATCTACCATAGAGCCACAATTCATCTACCACACAGTCACAATTCATCTACCATAGAGCAACCATTCATCTACCATAGAGCCAACATCCAATTACAATAGAGCCACCATTCATCTACAATAGGGCTACCATTCATCTACCATTCATCCACCATTCATCTACCATAGAGCCACCATTCATCTACAATAGGGCTACCATTCATCTACCATAGGGCCACCATTCATCTACCATTCATCCACCACTCATCTACCAAAGAGCCACCATTCATCTACCATAGAGCCACCATTCATCTAAAATAGAGCCACCATTCATCTACCATAGAGCCATCATTCATCCACCATAGAGCCACCATTCACCTACCATAGAGCCACCATTCATCTACCATAAGGCTACCATTCATCTACCATTCATCCACCATTCATCTACCATAGAGCCACCATTCATCCACCATAGAGCCACCATTCATCTACCATAGGGCTACCATTCATCTACCATTCATCCACCATTCATCTATCATAGAGCCACCATTCATCTACCATAGAGCCACCATTCATCTACCACAGAGCCACCATTCATCTACCATAGAGCCACCATTCATCTACCATAGAGCCACCATTCATCTACCATAGAGCCACCATTCATCTACCATAGAGCCAACATTCCTCTACCATAGGGCTACCATTCATCTACCATAGAGCCACCATTCATCTACCATAGAGCCACCATTCAACTACCATAGAGCCAACATTCATCTACCATAGAGCCACCATTCATCTACCATAGAGCCACCATTCATCTACCATAGGGCTACCATTCATCTACCATAGAGCCACCATTCATAACCATAGAGCCACCATTCATCTACCATAGAGCCACCATTCATCTACCACAGAGCCACCATTCATCTACCATAGAGCCACAATTCATCTACCATAGAGCCACCATTCAATTACATTAGAACCACCATTCATCTACCATAGAGACACCATTCATCTACCATAGAGCCACCATTCATGTACCATAGAGCCCCAATTCATCTTCCATTTATCCACCATAGAGCCACCATTCATCCACCATAGAGCCACCATTCATCTACCATAGAGCCACCATTCATCTACCATAGAGCCACCATTCATCTACCATAGAGCTACCATTCATCTTCCATTCATCCACCACTCATCTACCATAGAGCCACCATTCATCTACCATAGAGCCATCATTATCTACCATAGAGCCACCATTCATCTACCATAGAGCCACCATTCATCTATCATAGAGCCATCATTTATCTACCATAGAGCAACCATTTAAATAACATAGAGCCACCATTCATCTACCATAGAGCCACCATCCATCTACCATAGAGTCACTATTCATCTACCATAGAGCTACCATTCGTCTACCATTCACCCACCACTCATCTACCATTCATCTACCATAGAGCCACCATTCATCTACCATAGAGCCACCATTCATCTACAATTCACCCACCACTCATCTACCATTCACCCACCATAGAGCCACCATTCATCTACCATAGAGCCACCATTCATGTACCATTCACCCACCACTCATCTACCATTCACCCACCATAGAGCTACTATTCATCTACCATTCACCCACCACTCATATACCATTCATCTACCATAGAGCCACCATTCATCTACCATAGAGCTACCATTCATCTACCATTCACCCACCACTCATCTACCATTCATCTACCATAGAGCCACCATTCATCTACCATAGAGCCACCATTCATCTACCATTCACCCACCACTCATCTACCATTCACCGACCATAGAGCCACCATTCATCCACCATAGAAGCACCATTCATCTACCATAGAGCCACCATTCCTCTACCATAGAGCCACCATTCATCTACCATAGAGCCACCATTCATCTACCATAGAGCCACCATCCATCTACCATAGAGCCATCATTATCTACCATAGAGCTACCATTCATCTACCATTCACCCACCATAGAGCCACCATTCATCCACCATAGAACCACCATTCATCTACCATAGAGCCACCATTCCTCTACCATAGAGCCACCATTCATCTACCATAGAGCCACCATTCATCTACCATAAAGCCACCACTCATCCACCATAGAGCCACCATTCATCTACCATATAGCCACCATTCATCTACCATAGAGCCACCATTCATCTACCATAGGGCTACCATTCATCTACCATAGAGCCACCATTAAACTACCATAGAGCCACCATTCATCTACCATAGAGCCACAATTCATCTACCACACAGTCACAATTCATCTACCATAGAGCCACCATTCATCCACCATAGAGCCAACATTCAATTACAATAGAGCCACCATTCATCTACCATAAAGCCACCACTCATCCACCATAGAGCCACCATTCATCTACTATATAGCCACCATTCATCTACCATAGAGCCACCATTCATCTACCATAGGGCTACCATTCATCTACCATAGAGCCACCATTAATCTACCATAGAGCCACCATTCATCTACCATAGAGCCACAATTCATCTACCACACAGTCACAATTCATCTACCATAGAGCAACCATTCATCAACCAAAGAGCCAACATTCAATTACAATAGAGCCACCATTCATCTACAATAGGGCTACCATTCATCTACCATTCATCCACCATTCATCTACCATAGAGCCACCATTCATCTACAATAGGGCTACCATTCATCTACCATAGGGCCACCATTCATCTACCATTCATCCACCACTCATCTACCATAGAGCCACCATTCATCTCCCATAGAGCCACCATTCATCTACCATAGAGCCACCATTCATCTACCATAGAGCCACCATTCATCTACCATAGAGCCACCTTTCATCTACCATAGGGCTACCATTCATCTACCATAAAGCCACCATTCATCTACCATAGAGCCACCATTCATCTACCATAGAGCGACCATTCATCTACCATAGAGCCACCATTTATCTACCATAGAGCCACTACTCATCCACCATAAAGCCACAACTCATCTACCATAGGGATACCATCCATCTACCATAGGGCCACCATTCATCCACCATAGAACCACCATTCATCTACCATAGAGCCACCATTCCTCTACCATAGAGCCACCATTCATCTACCATAGAGCCACCATTCATCTACCATAGAGCCACCACTCATCCACCATACGGCCACCACTCATCTACCATAGGGATACAATCCATCTACCATAGAGCCACCATTCATCTACCATAGAGCCACCATTCATCTACAATAGAGCCACCACTCATCTACCATAGGAATACCATTCATCTACCAATCATCCATCACTCATCTACCATTCATCTACCATACAGCCACCATTCATCTACCATAGAGCCACCATTCATTAACTATAGAGCCACCTATCATCTACCTAGAGCCACCATTCATCTACCATAGAGCCACCATTCATCTACCATACAGCCACCATTCATCTACCATAGAGCCACCATTCATTAACTATAGAGCCACCATTCATCTACCTAGAGCCACCATTCATCTACCATAGAGCCACCATTCATCTACCATAGAGCCACCATTCATCTACCATAGAGCTACCATTCATCTACCATTCACCCACCACTCATCTACCATTCATCTACCATAGAGCCACCATTCATCTACCATAGAGCCACCATTCATCTACCATAGAGCTACCATTCATCTACCATTCACCCACCACTCATCTACCATTCATCTACCATAGAGCCACCATTCATCTACCATAGAGCCACCATTCATCTACCATAAAGCCACCACTCATCCACCATAGAGCCACCATTCATCTACCATATAGCCACCATTCATCTACCATAGAGCCACCATTCATCTACCATAGGGCTACCATTCATCTACCATAGAGCCACCATTAAACTACCATAGAGCCACCATTCATCTACCATAGAGCCACAATTCATCTACCACACAGTCACAATTCATCTACCATAGAGCCACCATTCATCCACCATAGAGCCAACATTCAATTACAATAGAGCCACCATTCATCTACCATAAAGCCACCACTCATCCACCATAGAGCCACCATTCATCTACCATATAGCCACCATTCATCTACCATAGAGCCACCATTCATCTACCATAGGGCTACCATTCATCTACCATAGAGCCACCATTAATCTACCATAGAGCCACCATTCATCTACCATAGAGCCACAATTCATCTACCACACAGTCACAATTCATCTACCATAGAGCAACCATTCATCTACCATAGAGCCAACATTCAATTACAATAGAGCCACCATTCATCTACAATAGGGCTACCATTCATCTACCATTCATCCACCATTCATCTACCATAGAGCCACCATTCATCTACAATAGGGCTACCATTCATCTACCATAGGGCCACCATTCATCTACCATTCATCCACCACTCATCTACCATAGAGCCACCATTCATCTACCATAGAGCCACCATTCATCTACCATACAGCCACCATTCATCTACCATACAGCCACCATTCATCTACCATAGAGCCACCATTCATCTACCATAGAGCCACCATTCATCTACCATAGAGCCACCTTTCATCTACCATAGGGCTACCATTCATCTACCATAAAGCCACCATTCATCTACCATAGAGCCACCATTCATCTACCATAGAGCGACCATTCATCTACCATAGAGCCACCATTTATCTACCATAGAGCCACTACTCATCCACCATAGAGCCACAACTCATCTACCATAGGGATACCATCCATCTACCATAGGGCCACCATTCATCCACCATAGAACCACCATTCATCTACCATAGAGCCACCATTCCTCTACCATAGAGCCACCATTCATCTACCATAGAGCCACCATTCATCTACCATAGAGCCACCACTCATCCACCATAGAGCCACCACTCATCTACCATAGGGATACAATCCATCTACCATAGAGCCACCATTCATCTACCATAGAGCCACCATTCATCTACAATAGAGCCACCACTCATCTACCATAGGGCTACCATTCATCTACCAATCATCCATCACTCATCTACCATTCATCTACCATACAGCCACCATTCATCTACCATAGAGCCACCATTCATTAACTATAGAGCCACCATTTATCTACCTAGAGCCACCATTCATCTACCATAGAGCCACCATTCATCTACCATAGAGCCACCATTCATCTACCATAGGGCTACCATTCATCTACCATAGAGCCACCATTCATCTACCATAGAGCCACCATTCATCTACCATAGAGCCACCATTCATCTACCACAGAGCCACCATTCATCTACCATAGAGCCACCATTCATCTACCATAGAGCCACCATTCAATTACAATAGAACCACCATTCATCTACCATATAGACACCATCCATCTACCATAGAGCCACCATTCATCTACCATAGAGCCACCATTCATCTACCATAGAGCCACCACTCATCCACCATAGAGCCACCACTCATCTACCATAGGGATACAATCCATCTACTATAGAGCCACCATTCATCTACCATAGAGCCACCATTCATCTACAATAGAGCCACCACTCATCTACCATAGGGCTACCATTCATCTACCAATCATCCATCACACATCTACCATAGAGCCACCATTCATTAACTATAGAGCCACCATTCATCTACCTAGAGCCACCATTCATCTACCATAGAGCCACCATTCATCTACCATAGAGCCACCATTCATCTACCATAGAGCTACCATTCATCTACCATTCACCCACCACTCATCTACCATTCATCTACCATAGAGCCACCATTCATCTACCATAGAGCCACCATTCATCTACCATTCACCCACCACTCATCTACCATTCACCCACCATAGAGCCACCATTCATCCACCATAAAAGCACCATTCATCTACCATAGAGCCACCATTCCTCTACCATAGAGCCAACATTCATCTACCATAGAACCACCATTCATCTACCATAGAGCCACCATCCATCTACCATAGAGCCATCATTATCTACCATAGAGCTACCATTCATCTACCATTCACCCAATATAGAGCCACCATTCATCCACCATAGAACCACCATTCATCTACCACAGAGCCACCATTCCTCTACCATAGAGCCACCATTCATCTACCATAGAGCCACCATTCATCTACCATAAAGCCACCACTCATCCACCATAGAGCCACCATTCATCTACCATATAGCCACCATTCATCTACCATAGAGCCACCATTCATCTACCATAGGGCTACCATTCATCTACCATAGAGCCACCATTAAACTACCATAGAGCCACCATTCATCTACCATAGAGCCACAATTCATCTACCACACAGTCACAATTCATCTACCATAGAGCCACCATTCATCCACCATAGAGCCAACATTCAATTACAATAGAGCCACCATTCATCTACCATAAAGCCACCACTCATCCACCATAGAGCCACCATTCATCTACCATATAGCCACCATTCATCTACCATAGAGCCACCATTCATCTACCATAGGGCTACCATTCATCTACCATAGAGCCACCATTAATCTACCATAGAGCCACCATTCATCTACCATAGAGCCACAATTCATCTACCACACAGTCACAATTCATCTACCATAGAGCAACCATTCATCTACCATAGAGCCAACATTCAATTACAATAGAGCCACCATTCATCTACAATAGGGCTACCATTCATCTACCATTCATCCACCATTCATCTACCATAGAGCCACCATTCATCTACAATAGGGCTACCATTCATCTACCATAGGGCCACCATTCATCTACCATTCATCCACCACTCATCTACCATAGAGCCACCATTCATCTACCATAGAGCCACCATTCATCTACCATACAGCCACCATTCATCTACCATACAGCCACCATTCATCTACCATAGAGCCACCATTCATCTACCATAGAGCCACCATTCATCTACCATAGAGCCACCTTTCATCTACCATAGGGCTACCATTCATCTACCATAAAGCCACCATTCATCTACCATAGAGCCACCATTCATCTAC
Organism: Strongylocentrotus droebachiensis; assembly: GCA_035222895.1. Classification (NCBI taxonomy): domain Eukaryota; kingdom Metazoa; phylum Echinodermata; class Echinoidea; order Camarodonta; family Strongylocentrotidae; genus Strongylocentrotus; species Strongylocentrotus droebachiensis. The sequence continues at coordinate 53,666 of JAVYIG010001357.1, forward strand.
CATAGAGCGACCATTCATCTACCATAGAGCCACCATTTATCTACCATAGAGCCACTACTCATCCACCATAGAGCCACAACTCATCTACCATAGGGATACCATCCATCTACCATAGGGCCACCATTCATCCACCATAGAACCAACATTCATCTACCATAGAGCCACCATTCCTCTACCATAGAGCCACCATTCATCTACCATAGAGCCACCATTCATCTACCATAGAGCCACCACTCATCCACCATAGAGCCACCACTCATCTACCATAGGGATACAATCCATCTACCATAGAGCCACCATTCATCTACCATAGAGCCACCATTCATCTACCATACAGCCACCATTCATCTACCATAGAGCCACCATTCATTAACTATAGAGCCACCATTCATCTACCTAGAGCCACCATTCATCTACCATAGAGCCACCATTCATCTACCATAGAGCCACCATTCATCTACCATAGGGCTACCATTCATCTACCATAGAGCCACCATTCATCTACCATAGAGCAACCATTCATCTACCATAGAGCCACCATTCATCTACCACAGAGCCACCATTCATCTACCATAGAGCCACCATTCATCTACCATAGAGCCACCATTCAATTACAATAGAACCACCATTCATCTACCATATAGACACCATCCATCTACCATAGAGCCACCATTCATCTACCATAGAGCCACCATTCATCTACCATAGAGCCACCACTCATCCACCATAGAGCCACCACTCATCTACCATAGGGATACAATCCATCTACCATAGAGCCACCATTCATCTACCATAGAGCCACCATTCATCTACCATAGGGCTACCATTCATCTACCAATCATCCATCACTCATCTACCATTCATCTACCATACAGCCACTATTCATCTACCATAGAGCCACCATTCATTAACTATAGAGCCACCATTCATCTACCTAGAGCCACCATTCATCTACCATAGAGCCACCATTCATCTACCATAGAGCCACCATTCATCTACCATAGAGCTACCATTCATCTACCATTCACCCACCACTCATCTACCATTCATCTACCATAGAGCCACCATTCATCTACCATAGAGCCACCATTCATCTACCATTCACCCACCACTCATCTACCATTCACCCACCATAGAGCCACCATTCATCCACCATAGAAGCACCATTCATCTACCATAGAGCCACCATTCCTCTACCATAGAGCCACCATTCATCTACCATAGAGCCACCATTCATCTACCATAGAGCCACCATCCATCTACCATAGAGCCATTATTATCTACCATAGAGCTACCATTCATCTACCATTCACCCACCATAGAGCCACCATTCATCCACCATAGAACCACCATTCATCTACCATAGAGCCACCATTCCTCTACCATAGAGCCACCATTCATCTACCATAGAGCCACCATTCATCTACCATAAAGCCACCACTCATCCACCATAGAGCCACCATTCATCTACCATATAGCCACCATTCATCTACCATAGAGCCACCATTCATCTACCATAGGGCTACCATTCATCTACCATAGAGCCACCATTAAACTACCATAAAGCCACCATTCATCTACCATAGAGCCACAATTCATCTACCACACAGTCACAATTCATCTACCATAGAGCCACCATTCATCCACCATAGAGCCAACATTCAATTACAATAGAGCCACCATTCATCTACCATAAAGCCACCACTCATCCACCATAGAGCCACCATTCATCTACCATATAGCCACCATTCATCTACCATAGAGCCACCATTCATCTACCATAGGGCTACCATTCATCTACCATAGAACCACCATTAATCTACCATAGAGCCACCATTCATCTACCATAGAGCCACAATTCATCTACCACACAGTCACAATTCATCTACCATAGAGCAAACATTCATCTACCATAGAGCCAACATTCAATTACAATAGAGCCACCATTCATCTACAATAGGGCTACCATTCATCTACCATTCATCCACCATTCATCTACCATAGAGCCACCATTCATCTACAATAGGGCTACCATTCATCTACCATAGGGCCACCATTCATCTACCATTCATCCACCACTCATCTACCATAGAGCCACCATTCATCTACCATAGAGCCACCATTCATCTACCATAGAGCCACCATTCATCTACCATACAGCCACCATTCATCTACCATAGAGCCACCATTCATTAACTATAGAGCCACCATTCATCTACCTAGAGCCACCATTTATCCACCATTCATCCACCATAGAGCCACCATTCATCTACCATAGAGCCACCATTCATCTACCATAGAGCCACCATTCATCTACCATAGAGCTACCATTCATCTTCCATTTATCCACCACTCATCTACCATAGAGCCACCATTCATCTACCATAGAGCCATCATTATCTACCATAGAGCCACCATTCATCTACCATAGAGCCACCATTCATCTACCATAGAGCCATCATTTATCTACCATAGAGCAACCATTTAAATAACATAGAGCCACCATTCATCTACCATAGAGCCACCATCCATCTACCATAGAGTCACTATTCATCTACCATAGAGCTACCATTCATCTACCATTCACCCACCACTCATCTACCATTCATCTACCATAGAGCCACCATTCATCTACCATAGAGCCACCATTCATCTACCATAGAGTCACTATTCATCTACCATAGAGCTACCATTCATCTACCATTCACCCACCACTCATCTACCATTCATCTACCATAGACCCACCACTCATCTACCATTCACCCACCATAGAGCCACCATTCCTCTACCATAGAGCCACCATTCATCTACCATAGAACCACCATTCATCTACCATAGAGCCACCATCCATCTACCATAGAGCCATCATTATCTACCATAGAGCTACCATTCATCTACCATTCACCCACCATAGAGCCAACATTCAATTACAATAGAGCCACCATTCATCTACAATAGGGCTACCATTCATCTACCATTCATCCACCATTCATCTACCATAGAGCCACCATTCATCTACAATAGGGCTACCATTCATCTACCATAGGGCCACCATTCATCTACCATTCATCCACCACTCATCTACCATAGAGCCACCATTCATCTACCATAGAGCCACCATTCATCTACCATAGAGCCACCATTCATCTACCATACAGCCACCATTCATCTACCATAGAGCCACCATTCATTAACTATAGAGCAAACCATTCATCTACCTAGAGCCACCATTTATCCACCATAGAGCCACCATTCATCCACCATAGAGCCACCATTCATCTACCATAGAGCCACCATTCATCTACCATAGAGCCACCATTCATCTACCATAGAGCTACCATTCATCTTCCATTTATCCACCACTCATCTACCATAGAGCCACCATTCATCTACCATAGAGCCATCATTATCTACCATAGAGCCACCATTCATCTACCATAGAGCCACCATTCATCTACCATAGAGCCATCATTTATCTACCATAGAGCAACCATTTAAATAACATAGAGCCACCATTCATCTACCATAGAGCCACCATCCATCTACCATAGAGTCACTATTCATCTACCATAGAGCTACCATTCATCTACCATTCACCCACCACTCATCTACCATTCATCTACCATAGAGCCACCATTCATCTACCATAGAGCCACCATTCATCTACCATAGAGTCACTATTCATCTACCATAGAGCTACCATTCATCTACCATTCACCCACCACTCATCTACCATTCATCTACCATAGACCCACCACTCATCTACCATTCACCCACCATAGAGCCACCATTCCTCTACCATAGAGCCACCATTCATCTACCATAGAACCACCATTCATCTACCATAGAGCCACCATCCATCTACCATAGAGCCATCATTATCTACCATAGAGCTACCATTCATCTACCATTCACCCACCATAGAGCCACCATTCATCCACCATAGAACCACCATTCATCTACCATAGAGCCACCATTCCTCTACCATAGAGCCACCATTCATCTACCATAGAGCCACCATTCATCTACCATAAAGCCACCACTCATCCACCATAGAGCCACCATTCATCTACCATATAGCCACCATTCATCTACCATAGAGCCACCATTCATCTTCCATAGGACTACCATTCATCTACCATAGAGCCACCATTAAACTACCATAGAGCCACCATTCATCTACCATAGAGCCACAATTCATCTACCACACAGTCACAATTCATCTACCATAGAGCCACCATTCATCCACCATAGAGCCAACATTCAATTACAATAGAGCCACCATTCATCTACCATAAGCCACCACTCATCCACCATAGAGCCACCATTCATCTACCATATAGCCACCATTCATCTACCATAGAGCCACCATTCATCTACCATAGGGCTACCATTCATCTACCATAGAGCCACCATTAATCTACCATAGAGCCACCATTCATCTACCATAGAGCCACAATTCATCTACCACACAGTCACAATTCATCTACCATAGAGCCACAATTCATCTACCACACAGTCACAATTCATCTACCATAGAGCAAACATTCATCTACCATAGAGCCAACATTCAATTACAATAGAGCCACCATTCATCTACAATAGGGCTACCATTCATCTACCATTCATCCACCATTCATCTACCATAGAGCCACCATTCATCTACAATAGGGCTACCATTCATCTACCATAGGGCCACCATTCATCTACCATTCATCCACCACTCATCTACCATAGAGCCACCATTCATCTACCATAGAGCCACCATTCATCTACCATAGAGCCACCATTCATCTACCATACAGCCACCATTCATCTACCATAGAGCCACCATTCATTAACTATAGAGCAAACCATTCATCTACCTAGAGCCACCATTTATCCACCATAGAGCCACCATTCATCCACCATAGAGCCACCATTCATCTACCATAGAGCCACCATTCATCTACCATAGAGCCACCATTCATCTACCATAGAGCTACCATTCATCTTCCATTTATCCACCACTCATCTACCATAGAGCCACCATTCATCTACCATAGAGCCATCATTATCTACCATAGAGCCACCATTCATCTACCATAGAGCCACCATTCATCTACCATAGAGCCATCATTTATCTACCATAGAGCAACCATTTAAATAACATAGAGCCACCATTCATCTACCATAGAGCCACCATCCATCTACCATAGAGTCACTATTCATCTACCATAGAGCTACCATTCATCTACCATTCACCCACCACTCATCTACCATTCATCTACCATAGAGCCACCATTCATCTACCATAGAGCCACCATTCATCTACCATAGAGTCACTATTCATCTACCATAGAGCTACCATTCATCTACCATTCACCCACCACTCATCTACCATTCATCTACCATAGACCCACCACTCATCTACCATTCACCCACCATAGAGCCACCATTCCTCTACCATAGAGCCACCATTCATCTACCATAGAACCACCATTCATCTACCATAGAGCCACCATCCATCTACCATAGAGCCATCATTATCTACCATAGAGCTACCATTCATCTACCATTCACCCACCATAGAGCCACCATTCATCCACCATAGAACCACCATTCATCTACCATAGAGCCACCATTCCTCTACCATAGAGCCACCATTCATCTACCATAGAGCCACCATTCATCTACCATAAAGCCACCACTCATCCACCATAGAGCCACCATTCATCTACCATATAGCCACCATTCATCTACCATAGAGCCACCATTCATCTTCCATAGGACTACCATTCATCTACCATAGAGCCACCATTAAACTACCATAGAGCCACCATTCATCTACCATAGAGCCACAATTCATCTACCACACAGTCACAATTCATCTACCATAGAGCCACCATTCATCCACCATAGAGCCAACATTCAATTACAATAGAGCCACCATTCATCTACCATAAGCCACCACTCATCCACCATAGAGCCACCATTCATCTACCATATAGCCAACATTCATCTACCATAGAGCCACCATTCATCTACCATAGGGCTACCATTCATCTACCATAGAGCCACCATTAATCTACCATAGAGCCACCATTCATCTACCATAGAGCCACAATTCATCTACCACACAGTCACAATTCATCTACCATAGAGCCACCATTCATCTACCATAGAGCGACCATTCATCTACCATAGAGCCACCATTTATCTACCATAGAGCCACTACTCATCCACCATAGAGCCACAACTCATCTACCATAGGGATACCATCCATCTACCATAGGGCCACCATTCATCCACCATAGAACCAACATTCATCTACCATAGAGCCACCATTCCTCTACCATAGAGCCACCATTCATCTACCATAGAGCCACCATTCATCTACCATAGAGCCACCACTCATCCACCATAGAGCCACCACTCATCTACCATAGGGATACAATCCATCTACCATAGAGCCACCATTCATCTACCATAGAGCCACCATTCATCTACCATACAGCCACCATTCATCTACCATAGAGCCACCATTCATTAACTATAGAGCCACCATTCATCTACCTAGAGCCACCATTCATCTACCATAGAGCCACCATTCATCTATTATAGAGCCACCATTCATCTACCATAGGGCTACCATTCATCTACCATAGAGCCACCATTCATCTACCATAGAGCCACCATTCATCTACCATAGAGCCACCATTCATCTACCACAGAGCCACCATTCATCTACCATAGAGCCACCATTCATCTACCATAGAGCCACCATTCAATTACAATAGAACCACCATTCATCTACCATATAGACACCATCCATCTACCATAGAGCCACCATTCATCTACCATAGAGCCACCATTCATCTACCATAGAGCCACCACTCATCCACCATAGAGCCACCACTCATCTACCATAGGGATACAATCCATCTACCATAGAGCCACCATTCATCTACCATAGAGCCACCATTCATCTACAATAGAGCCACCACTCATCTACCATAGGGCTACCATTCATCTACCAATCATCCATCACTCATCTACCATTCATCTACCATACAGCCACTATTCATCTACCATAGAGCCACCATTCATTAACTATAGAGCCACCATTCATCTACCTAGAGCCACCATTCATCTACCATAGAGCCACCATTCATCTACCATAGAGCCACCATTCATCTACCATAGAGCTACCATTCATCTACCATTCACCCACCACTCATCTACCATTCATCTACCATAGAGCCACCATTCATCTACCATTCACCCACCACTCATCTACCATTCACCCACCATAGAGCCACCATTCATCCACCATAGAAGCACCATTCATCTACCATAGAGCCACCATTCCTCTACCATAGAGCCACCATTCATCTACCATAGAGCCACCATTCATCTACCATAGAGCCACCATCTATCTACCATAGAGCCATTATTATCTACCATAGAGCTACCATTCATCTACCATTCACCCACCATAGAGCCACCATTCATCCACCATAGAACCACCATTCATCTACCATAGAGCCACCATTCCTCTACCATAGAGCCACCATTCATCTACCATAGAGCCACCATTCATCTACCATAAAGCCACCACTCATCCACCATAGAGCCACCATTCATCTACCATATAGCCACCATTCATCTACCATAGAGCCACCATTCATCTACCATAGGGCTACCATTCATCTACCATAGAGCCACCATTAAACTACCATAAAGCCACCATTCATCTACCATAGAGCCACAATTCATCTACCACACAGTCACAATTCATCTACCATAGAGCCACCATTCATCCACCATAGAGCCAACATTCAATTACAATAGAGCCACCATTCATCTACCATAAAGCCACCACTCATCCACCATAGAGCCACCATTCATCTACCATATAGCCACCATTCATCTACCATAGAGCCACCATTCATCTACCATAGGGCTACCATTCATCTACCATAGAACCACCATTAATCTACCATAGAGCCACCATTCATCTACCATAGAGCCACAATTCATCTACCACACAGTCACAATTCATCTACCATAGAGCAAACATTCATCTACCATAGAGCCAACATTCAATTACAATAGAGCCACCATTCATCTACAATAGGGCTACCATTCATCTACCATTCATCCACCATTCATCTACCATAGAGCCACCATTCATCTACAATAGGGCTACCATTCATCTACCATAGGGCCACCATTCATCTACCATTCATCCACCACTCATCTACCATAGAGCCACCATTCATCTACCATAGAGCCACCATTCATCTACCATAGAGCCACCATTCATCTACCATACAGCCACCATTCATCTACCATAGAGCCACCATTCATTAACTATAGAGCCACCATTCATCTACCTAGAGCCACCATTTATCCACCATTCATCCACCATAGAGCCACCATTCATCTACCATAGAGCCACCATTCATCTACCATAGAGCCACCATTCATCTACCATAGAGCTACCATTCATCTTCCATTTATCCACCACTCATCTACCATAGAGCCACCATTCATCTACCATAGAGCCATCATTATCTACCATAGAGCCACCATTCATCTACCATAGAGCCACCATTCATCTACCATAGAGCCATCATTTATCTACCATAGAGCAACCATTTAAATAACATAGAGCCACCATTCATCTACCATAGAGCCACCATCCATCTACCATAGAGTCACTATTCATCTACCATAGAGCTACCATTCATCTACCATTCACCCACCACTCATCTACCATTCATCTACCATAGAGCCACCATTCATCTACCATAGAGCCACCATTCATCTACCATAGAGTCACTATTCATCTACCATAGAGCTACCATTCATCTACCATTCACCCACCACTCATCTACCATTCATCTACCATAGACCCACCACTCATCTACCATTCACCCACCATAGAGCCACCATTCCTCTACCATAGAGCCACCATTCATCTACCATAGAACCACCATTCATCTACCATAGAGCCACCATCCATCTACCATAGAGCCATCATTATCTACCATAGAGCTACCATTCATCTACCATTCACCCACCATAGAGCCAACATTCAATTACAATAGAGCCACCATTCATCTACAATAGGGCTACCATTCATCTACCATTCATCCACCATTCATCTACCATAGAGCCACCATTCATCTACAATAGGGCTACCATTCATCTACCATAGGGCCACCATTCATCTACCATTCATCCACCACTCATCTACCATAGAGCCACCATTCATCTACCATAGAGCCACCATTCATCTACCATAGAGCCACCATTCATCTACCATACAGCCACCATTCATCTACCATAGAGCCACCATTCATTAACTATAGAGCAAACCATTCATCTACCTAGAGCCACCATTTATCCACCATAGAGCCACCATTCATCCACCATAGAGCCACCATTCATCTACCATAGAGCCACCATTCATCTACCATAGAGCCACCATTCATCTACCATAGAGCTACCATTCATCTTCCATTTATCCACCACTCATCTACCATAGAGCCACCATTCATCTACCATAGAGCCATCATTATCTACCATAGAGCCACCATTCATCTACCATAGAGCCACCATTCATCTACCATAGAGCCATCATTTATCTACCATAGAGCAACCATTTAAATAACATAGAGCCACCATTCATCTACCATAGAGCCACCATCCATCTACCATAGAGTCACTATTCATCTACCATAGAGCTACCATTCATCTACCATTCACCCACCACTCATCTACCATTCATCTACCATAGAGCCACCATTCATCTACCATAGAGCCACCATTCATCTACCATAGAGTCACTATTCATCTACCATAGAGCTACCATTCATCTACCATTCACCCACCACTCATCTACCATTCATCTACCATAGACCCACCACTCATCTACCATTCACCCACCATAGAGCCACCATTCCTCTACCATAGAGCCACCATTCATCTACCATAGAACCACCATTCATCTACCATAGAGCCACCATCCATCTACCATAGAGCCATCATTATCTACCATAGAGCTACCATTCATCTACCATTCACCCACCATAGAGCCACCATTCATCCACCATAGAACCACCATTCATCTACCATAGAGCCACCATTCCTCTACCATAGAGCCACCATTCATCTACCATAGAGCCACCATTCATCTACCATAAAGCCACCACTCATCCACCATAGAGCCACCATTCATCTACCATATAGCCACCATTCATCTACCATAGAGCCACCATTCATCTTCCATAGGACTACCATTCATCTACCATAGAGCCACCATTAAACTACCATAGAGCCACCATTCATCTACCATAGAGCCACAATTCATCTACCACACAGTCACAATTCATCTACCATAGAGCCACCATTCATCCACCATAGAGCCAACATTCAATTACAATAGAGCCACCATTCATCTACCATAAGCCACCACTCATCCACCATAGAGCCACCATTCATCTACCATATAGCCACCATTCATCTACCATAGAGCCACCATTCATCTACCATAGGGCTACCATTCATCTACCATAGAGCCACCATTAATCTACCATAGAGCCACCATTCATCTACCATAGAGCCACAATTCATCTACCACACAGTCACAATTCATCTACCATAGAGCCACAATTCATCTACCACACAGTCACAATTCATCTACCATAGAGCAAACATTCATCTACCATAGAGCCAACATTCAATTACAATAGAGCCACCATTCATCTACAATAGGGCTACCATTCATCTACCATTCATCCAACATTCATCTACCATAGAGCCACCATTCATCTACAATAGGGCTACCATTCATCTACCATAGGGCCACCATTCATCTACCATTCATCCACCACTCATCTACCATAGAGCCACCATTCATCTACCATAGAGCCACCATTCATCTACCATAGAGCCACCATTCATCTACCATACAGCCACCATTCATCTACCATAGAGCCACCATTCATTAACTATAGAGCAAACCATTCATCTACCTAGAGCCACCATTTATCCACCATAGAGCCACCATTCATCCACCATAGAGCCACCATTCATCTACCATAGAGCCACCATTCATCTACCATAGAGCCACCATTCATCTACCATAGAGCTACCATTCATCTTCCATTTATCCACCACTCATCTACCATAGAGCCACCATTCATCTACCATAGAGCCATCATTATCTACCATAGAGCCACCATTCATCTACCATAGAGCCACCATTCATCTACCATAGAGCCATCATTTATCTACCATAGAGCAACCATTTAAATAACATAGAGCCACCATTCATCTACCATAGAGCCACCATCCATCTACCATAGAGTCACTATTCATCTACCATAGAGCTACCATTCATCTACCATTCACCCACCACTCATCTACCATTCATCTACCATAGAGCCACCATTCATCTACCATAGAGCCACCATTCATCTACCATAGAGTCACTATTCATCTACCATAGAGCTACCATTCATCTACCATTCACCCACCACTCATCTACCATTCATCTACCATAGACCCACCACTCATCTACCATTCACCCACCATAGAGCCACCATTCCTCTACCATAGAGCCACCATTCATCTACCATAGAACCACCATTCATCTACCATAGAGCCACCATCCATCTACCATAGAGCCATCATTATCTACCATAGAGCTTCCATTCATCTACCATTCACCCACCATAGAGCCACCATTCATCAACCATAGAACCACCATTCATCTACCATAGAGCCACCATTCCTCTACCATAGAGCCACCATTCATCTACCATAGAGCCACCATTCATCTACCATAAAGCCACCACTCATCCACCATAGAGCCACCATTCATCTACCATATAGCCACCATTCATCTACCATAGAGCCACCATTCATCTTCCATAGGACTACCATTCATCTACCATAGAGCCACCATTAAACTACCATAGAGCCACCATTCATCTACCATAGAGCCACAATTCATCTACCACACAGTCACAATTCATCTACCATAGAGCCACCATTCATCCACCATAGAGCCAACATTCAATTACAATAGAGCCACCATTCATCTACCATAAGCCACCACTCATCCACCATAGAGCCACCATTCATCTACCATATAGCCAACATTCATCTACCATAGAGCCACCATTCATCTACCATAGGGCTACCATTCATCTACCATAGAGCCACCATTAATCTACCATAGAGCCACCATTCATCTACCATAGAGCCACAATTCATCTACCACACAGTCACAATTCATCTACCATAGAGCCACAATTCATCTACCACACAGTCACAATTCATCTACCATAGAGCAAACATTCATCTACCATAGAGCCAACATTCAATTACAATAGAGCCACCATTCATCTACAATAGGGCTACCATTCATCTACCATTCATCCACCATTCATCTACCATAGAGCCACCATTCATCTACAATAGGGCTACCATTCATCTACCATAGGGCCACCATTCATCTACCATTCATCCACCACTCATCTACCATAGAGCCACCATTCATCTACCATAGAGCCACCATTCATCTACCATAGAGCCACCATTCATCTACCATACAGCCACCATTCATCTACCATAGAGCCACCATTCATTAACTATAGAGCAAACCATTCATCTACCTAGAGCCACCATTTATCCACCATAGAGCCACCATTCATCCACCATAGAGCCACCATTCATCTACCATAGAGCCACCATTCATCTACCATAGAGCCACCATTCATCTACCATAGAGCTACCATTCATCTTCCATTTATCCACCACTCATCTACCATAGAGCCACCATTCATCTACCATAGAGCCATCATTATCTACCATAGAGCCACCATTCATCTACCATAGAGCCACCATTCATCTACCATAGAGCCATCATTTATCTACCATAGAGCAACCATTTAAATAACATAGAGCCACCATTCATCTACCATAGAGCCACCATCCATCTACCATAGAGTCACTATTCATCTACCATAGAGCTACCATTCATCTACCATTCACCCACCACTCATCTACCATTCATCTACCATAGAGCCACCATTCATCTACCATAGAGCCACCATTCATCTACCATAGAGTCACTATTCATCTACCATAGAGCTACCATTCATCTACCATTCACCCACCACTCATCTACCATTCATCTACCATAGACCCACCACTCATCTACCATTCACCCACCATAGAGCCACCATTCCTCTACCATAGAGCCACCATTCATCTACCATAGAACCACCATTCATCTACCATAGAGCCACCATCCATCTACCATAGAGCCATCATTATCTACCATAGAGCTACCATTCATCTACCATTCACCCACCATAGAGCCACCATTCATCCACCATAGAACCACCATTCATCTACCATAGAGCCACCATTCCTCTACCATAGAGCCACCATTCATCTACCATAGAGCCACCATTCATCTACCATAAAGCCACCACTCATCCACCATAGAGCCACCATTCATCTACCATATAGCCACCATTCATCTACCATAGAGCCACCATTCATCTTCCATAGCACTACCATTCATCTACCATAGAGCCACCATTAAACTACCATAGAGCCACCATTCATCTACCATAGAGCCACAATTCATCTACCACACAGTCACAATTCATCTACCATAGAGCCACCATTCATCCACCATAGAGCCAACATTCAATTACAATAGAGCCACCATTCATCTACCATAAGCCACCACTCATCCACCATAGAGCCACCATTCATCTACCATATAGCCACCATTCATCTACCATAGAGCCACCATTCATCTACCATAGGGCTACCATTCATCTACCATAGAGCCACCATTAATCTACCATAGAGCCACCATTCATCTACCATAGAGCCACAATTCATCTACCACACAGTCACAATTCATCTACCATAGAGCAACCATTCATCTACCATAGAGCCAACATTCAATTACAATAGAGCCACCATTCATCTACAATAGGGCTACCATTCATCTACCATTCATCCACCATTCATCTACCATAGAGCCACCATTCATCTACATTAGGGCTACCATTCATCTACCATAGGGCCACCATTCATCTACCATTCATCCAAAACTCATCTACCATAGAGCCACCATTCATCTACCATAGAGCCACCATTCATCTACCATAGAGCCACCATTCATCTACCATAGAGCCACCATTCATCTACCATAGAGCCACCTTTCATCTACCATAGGGCTACCATTCATCTACCATAAAGCCACCATTCATCTACCATAGAGCCACCATTCATCTACCATAGAGCGACCATTCATCTACCATAGAGCCACCATTTATCTACCATAGAGCCACTACTCATCCACCATAGAGCCACAACTCATCTACCATAGGGATACCATCCATCTACCATAGGACCACCATTCATCCACCATAGAACCACCATTCATCTACCATAGAGCCACCATTCCTCTACCATAGAGCCACCATTCATCTACCATAGAGCCACCATTCATCTACCATTGAGCCACCACTCATCCACCATAGAGCCACCACTCATCTACCATAGGGATACAATCCATCTACCATAGAGCCACCATTCATCTACCATAGAGCCACCATTCATCTACAATAGAGCCACCACTCATCTACCATAGGGCTACCATTCATCTACCAATCATCCATCACTCATCTACCATTCATCTACCATACAGCCACCATTCATCTACCATAGAGCCACCATTCATTAACTATAGAGCCACCATTCATCTACCTAGAGCCACCATTCATCTACCATAGAGCCACCATTCATCTACCATAGAGCCACTATTCATCTACCATAGGGCTACCATTCATCTACCATAGAGCCACCATTCATCTACCATAGAGCCACCATTCATCTACCATAGAGCCACCATTCATCTACCACAGAGCCACCATTCATCTACCATAGAGCCACCATTCATCTACCATAGAGCCACCATTAATCTACCATAGAGCCACCATTCATCTACCATAGGGCCACAATTCATCTACCACACAGTCACAATTCATCTACCATAGAGCAACCATTCATCTACCATAGAGCCAACATTCAATTACAATAGAGCCACCATTCATCTACAATAGGGCTACCATTCATCTACCATAGGGCCACCATTCATCTACCATTCATCCACCACTCATCTACCATAGAGCCACCATTCATCTACCATAGAGCCACCATTCATCTACCATAGAGCCACCATTCATCTACCATAGAGACACCATTCATCTACCATAGAGCGACCATTCATCTACCATAGAGCCACCACTCATCCACCATAGAGCCACCACTCATCTACCATAGGGATACCATCCATCTACCATAGAGCTACCATTCATCTTCCATTTATCCACCACTCATCTACCATAGAGCCACCATTCATCTACCATAGAGCCATCATTTATCTACCATAGAGCAACCATTTAAATAACATAGAGCCACCATTCATCTACCATAGAGCCACCATCCATCTACCATAGAGTCACTATTCATCTACCATAGAGCTACCATTCATCTACCATTCACCCACCACTCATCTACCATTCATCTACCATAGAGCCACCATTCATCTACCATAGAGCCACCATTCATCTACCATAGAGTCACTATTCATCTACCATAGAGCTACCATTCATCTACCATTCACCCACCACTCATCTACCATTCATCTACCATAGACCCACCACTCATCTACCATTCACCCACCATAGAGCCACCATTCCTCTACCATAGAGCCACCATTCATCTACCATAGAACCACCATTCATCTACCATAGAGCCACCATCCATCTACCATAGAGCCATCATTATCTACCATAGAGCTTCCATTCATCTACCATTCACCCACCATAGAGCCACCATTCATCAACCATAGAACCACCATTCATCTACCATAGAGCCACCATTCCTCTACCATAGAGCCACCATTCATCTACCATAGAGCCACCATTCATCTACCATAAAGCCACCACTCATCCACCATAGAGCCACCATTCATCTACCATATAGCCACCATTCATCTACCATAGAGCCACCATTCATCTTCCATAGGACTACCATTCATCTACCATAGAGCCACCATTAAACTACCATAGAGCCACCATTCATCTACCATAGAGCCACAATTCATCTACCACACAGTCACAATTCATCTACCATAGAGCCACCATTCATCCACCATAGAGCCAACATTCAATTACAATAGAGCCACCATTCATCTACCATAAGCCACCACTCATCCACCATAGAGCCACCATTCATCTACCATATAGCCAACATTCATCTACCATAGAGCCACCATTCATCTACCATAGGGCTACCATTCATCTACCATAGAGCCACCATTAATCTACCATAGAGCCACCATTCATCTACCATAGAGCCACAATTCATCTACCACACAGTCACAATTCATCTACCATAGAGCCACAATTCATCTACCACACAGTCACAATTCATCTACCATAGAGCAAACATTCATCTACCATAGAGCCAACATTCAATTACAATAGAGCCACCATTCATCTACAATAGGGCTACCATTCATCTACCATTCATCCACCATTCATCTACCATAGAGCCACCATTCATCTACAATAGGGCTACCATTCATCTACCATAGGGCCACCATTCATCTACCATTCATCCACCACTCATCTACCATAGAGCCACCATTCATCTACCATAGAGCCACCATTCATCTACCATAGAGCCACCATTCATCTACCATACAGCCACCATTCATCTACCATAGAGCCACCATTCATTAACTATAGAGCAAACCATTCATCTACCTAGAGCCACCATTTATCCACCATAGAGCCACCATTCATCCACCATAGAGCCACCATTCATCTACCATAGAGCCACCATTCATCTACCATAGAGCCACCATTCATCTACCATAGAGCTACCATTCATCTTCCATTTATCCACCACTCATCTACCATAGAGCCACCATTCATCTACCATAGAGCCATCATTATCTACCATAGAGCCACCATTCATCTACCATAGAGCCACCATTCATCTACCATAGAGCCATCATTTATCTACCATAGAGCAACCATTTAAATAACATAGAGCCACCATTCATCTACCATAGAGCCACCATCCATCTACCATAGAGTCACTATTCATCTACCATAGAGCTACCATTCATCTACCATTCACCCACCACTCATCTACCATTCATCTACCATAGAGCCACCATTCATCTACCATAGAGCCACCATTCATCTACCATAGAGTCACTATTCATCTACCATAGAGCTACCATTCATCTACCATTCACCCACCACTCATCTACCATTCATCTACCATAGACCCACCACTCATCTACCATTCACCCACCATAGAGCCACCATTCCTCTACCATAGAGCCACCATTCATCTACCATAGAACCACCATTCATCTACCATAGAGCCACCATCCATCTACCATAGAGCCATCATTATCTACCATAGAGCTACCATTCATCTACCATTCACCCACCATAGAGCCACCATTCATCCACCATAGAACCACCATTCATCTACCATAGAGCCACCATTCCTCTACCATAGAGCCACCATTCATCTACCATAGAGCCACCATTCATCTACCATAAAGCCACCACTCATCCACCATAGAGCCACCATTCATCTACCATATAGCCACCATTCATCTACCATAGAGCCACCATTCATCTTCCATAGCACTACCATTCATCTACCATAGAGCCACCATTAAACTACCATAGAGCCACCATTCATCTACCATAGAGCCACAATTCATCTACCACACAGTCACAATTCATCTACCATAGAGCCACCATTCATCCACCATAGAGCCAACATTCAATTACAATAGAGCCACCATTCATCTACCATAAGCCACCACTCATCCACCATAGAGCCACCATTCATCTACCATATAGCCACCATTCATCTACCATAGAGCCACCATTCATCTACCATAGGGCTACCATTCATCTACCATAGAGCCACCATTAATCTACCATAGAGCCACCATTCATCTACCATAGAGCCACAATTCATCTACCACACAGTCACAATTCATCTACCATAGAGCAACCATTCATCTACCATAGAGCCAACATTCAATTACAATAGAGCCACCATTCATCTACAATAGGGCTACCATTCATCTACCATTCATCCACCATTCATCTACCATAGAGCCACCATTCATCTACATTAGGGCTACCATTCATCTACCATAGGGCCACCATTCATCTACCATTCATCCAAAACTCATCTACCATAGAGCCACCATTCATCTACCATAGAGCCACCATTCATCTACCATAGAGCCACCTTTCATCTACCATAGGGCTACCATTCATCTACCATAAAGCCACCATTCATCTACCATAGAGCCACCATTCATCTACCATAGAGCGACCATTCATCTACCATAGAGCCACCATTTATCTACCATAGAGCCACTACTCATCCACCATAGAGCCACAACTCATCTACCATAGGGATACCATCCATCTACCATAGGACCACCATTCATCCACCATAGAACCACCATTCATCTACCATAGAGCCACCATTCCTCTACCATAGAGCCACCATTCATCTACCATAGAGCCACCATTCATCTACCATTGAGCCACCACTCATCCACCATAGAGCCACCACTCATCTACCATAGGGATACAATCCATCTACCATAGAGCCACCATTCATCTACCATAGAGCCACCATTCATCTACAATAGAGCCACCACTCATCTACCATAGGGCTACCATTCATCTACCAATCATCCATCACTCATCTACCATTCATCTACCATACAGCCACCATTCATCTACCATAGAGCCACCATTCATTAACTATAGAGCCACCATTCATCTACCTAGAGCCACCATTCATCTACCATAGAGCCACCATTCATCTACCATAGAGCCACTATTCATCTACCATAGGGCTACCATTCATCTACCATAGAGCCACCATTCATCTACCATAGAGCCACCATTCATCTACCATAGAGCCACCATTCATCTACCACAGAGCCACCATTCATCTACCATAGAGCCACCATTCATCTACCATAGAGCCACCATTAATCTACCATAGAGCCACCATTCATCTACCATAGAGCCACAATTCATCTACCACACAGTCACAATTCATCTACCATAGAGCAACCATTCATCTACCATAGAGCCAACATTCAATTACAATAGAGCCACCATTCATCTACAATAGGGCTACCATTCATCTACCATAGGGCCACCATTCATCTACCATTCATCCACCACTCATCTACCATAGAGCCACCATTCATCTACCATAGAGCCACCATTCATCTACCATAGAGCCACCATTCATCTACCATAGAGACACCATTCATCTACCATAGAGCGACCATTCATCTACCATAGAGCCACCACTCATCCACCATAGAGCCACCACTCATCTACCATAGGGATACCATCCATCTACCATAGAGCTACCATTCATCTTCCATTTATCCACCACTCATCTACCATAGAGCCACCATTCATCTACCATAGAGCCATCATTATCTACCATAGAGCCACCATTCATCTACCATAGAGCCACCATTCATCTACCATAGAGCCATCATTTATCTACCATAGAGCAACCATTTAAATAACATAGAGCCACCATTCATCTACCATAGAGCCACCATCCATCTACCATAGAGTCACTATTCATCTACCATAGAGCTACCATTCATCTACCATTCACCCACCACTCATCTACCATTCATCTACCATAGAGCCACCATTCATCTACCATAGAGCCACCATTCATCTACAATTCACCCACCACTCATCTACCATTCACCCACCATAGAGCCACCATTCCTCTACCATAGAGCCACCATTCATCTACCATAGAACCACCATTCATCTACCATAGAGCCACCATCCATCTACCATAGAGCCATCATTATCTACCATAGAGCTACCATTCATCTACCATTCACCCACCATAGAGCCACCATTCATCCACCATAGAACCACCATTCATCTACCATAGAGCCACCATTCCTCTACCATAGAGCCACCATTCATCTACCATAGAGCCACCATTCATCTACCATAAAGCCACCACTCATCCACCATAGAGCCACCATTCATCTACCATATAGCCACCATTCATCTACCATAGAGCCACCATTCATCTACCATAGGGCTACCATTCATCTATCATAGAGCCACCATTAAACTACCATAGAGCCACCATTCATCTACCATAGAGCCACAATTCATCTACCACACAGTCACAATTCATCTACCATAGAGCCACCATTCATCCACCATAGAGCCAACATTCAATTACAATAGAGCCACCATTCATCTACCATAAAGCCACCACTCATCCACCATAGAGCCACCATTCATCTACCATATAGCCACCATTCATCTACCATAGAGCCACCATTCATCTACCATAGGGCTACCATTCATCTACCATAGAGCCACCATTAATCTACCATAGAGCCACCATTCATCTACCATAGAGCCACAATTCATCTACCACACAGTCACAATTCATCTACCATAGAGCAACCATTCATCTACCATAGAGCCAACATTCAATTACAATAGAGCCACCATTCATCTACAATAGGGCTACCATTCATCTACCATTCATCCACCATTCATCTACCATAGAGCCACCATTCATCTACAATAGGGCTACCATTCATCTACCATAGGGCCACCATTCATCTACCATTCATCCACCACTCATCTACCATAGAGCCACCATTCATCTACCATAGAGCCACCATTCATCTACCATACAGCCACCATTCATCTACCATACAGCCACCATTCATCTACCATAGAGCCACCATTCATCTACCATAGAGCCACCATTCATCTACCATAGAGCCACCTTTCATCTACCATAGGGCTACCATTCATCTACCATAAAGCCACCATTCATCTACCATAGAGCCACCATTCATCTACCATAGAGCGACCATTCATCTACCATAGAGCCACCATTTATCTACCATAGAGCCACTACTCATCCACCATAGAGCCACAACTCATCTACCATAGGGATACCATCCATCTACCATAGGGCCACCATTCATCCACCATAGAACCAACATTCATCTACCATAGAGCCACCATTCCTCTACCATAGAGCCACCATTCATCTACCATAGAGCCACCATTCATCTACCATAGAGCCACCACTCATCCACCATAGAGCCACCACTCATCTACCATAGGGATACAATCCATCTACCATAGAGCCACCATTCATCTACCATAGAGCCACCATTCATCTACAATAGAGCCACCACTCATCTACCATAGGGCTACCATTCATCTACCAATCATCCATCGCTCATCTACCATTCATCTACCATACAGCCACCATTCATCTACCATAGAGCCACCATTCATTAACTATAGAGCCACCATTCATCTACCTAGAGCCACCATTCATCTACCATAGAGCCACCATTCATCTACCATAGAGCCACCATTCATCTACCATAGGGCTACCATTCATCTACCATAGAGCCACCATTAATCTACCATAGAGCCACCATTCATCTACCATAGAGCCACCATTCATCTACCACAGAGCCACCATTCATCTACCATAGAGCCACCATTCATCTACCATAGAGCCACCATCCATCTACCATAGAGCCATTATTATCTACCATAGAGCTACCATTCATCTACCATTCACCCACCATAGAGCCACCATTCATCCACCATAGAACCACCATTCATCTACCATAGAGCCACCATTCCTCTACCATAGAGCCACCATTCATCTACCATAGAGCCACCATTCATCTACCATAAAGCCACCACTCATCCACCATAGAGCCACCATTCATCTACCATATAGCCACCATTCATCTACCATAGAGCCACCATTCATCTACCATAGGGCTACCATTCATCTACCATAGAGCCACCATTAAACTACCATAAAGCCACCATTCATCTACCATAGAGCCACAATTCATCTACCACACAGTCACAATTCATCTACCATAGAGCCACCATTCATCCACCATAGAGCCAACATTCAATTACAATAGAGCCACCATTCATCTACCATAAAGCCACCACTCATCCACCATAGAGCCACCATTCATCTACCATATAGCCACCATTCATCTACCATAGAGCCACCATTCATCTACCATAGGGCTACCATTCATCTACCATAGAACCACCATTAATCTACCATAGAGCCACCATTCATCTACCATAGAGCCACAATTCATCTACCACACAGTCACAATTCATCTACCATAGAGCAAACATTCATCTACCATAGAGCCAACATTCAATTACAATAGAGCCACCATTCATCTACAATAGGGCTACCATTCATCTACCATTCATCCACCATTCATCTACCATAGAGCCACCATTCATCTACAATAGGGCTACCATTCATCTACCATAGGGCCACCATTCATCTACCATTCATCCACCACTCATCTACCATAGAGCCACCATTCATCTACCATAGAGCCACCATTCATCTACCATAGAGCCACCATTCATCTACCATACAGCCACCATTCATCTACCATAGAGCCACCATTCATTAACTATAGAGCCACCATTCATCTACCTAGAGCCACCATTTATCCACCATTCATCCACCATAGAGCCACCATTCATCTACCATAGAGCCACCATTCATCTACCATAGAGCCACCATTCATCTACCATAGAGCTACCATTCATCTTCCATTTATCCACCACTCATCTACCATAGAGCCACCATTCATCTACCATAGAGCCATCATTATCTACCATAGAGCCACCATTCATCTACCATAGAGCCACCATTCATCTACCATAGAGCCATCATTTATCTACCATAGAGCAACCATTTAAATAACATAGAGCCACCATTCATCTACCATAGAGCCACCATCCATCTACCATAGAGTCACTATTCATCTACCATAGAGCTACCATTCATCTACCATTCACCCACCACTCATCTACCATTCATCTACCATAGAGCCACCATTCATCTACCATAGAGCCACCATTCATCTACCATAGAGCCACCATTCATCTACCATACAGCCACCATTCATCTACCATAGAGCCACCATTCATTAACTATAGAGCAAACCATTCATCTACCTAGAGCCACCATTTATCCACCATAGAGCCACCATTCATCCACCATAGAGCCACCATTCATCTACCATAGAGCCACCATTCATCTACCATAGAGCCACCATTCATCTACCATAGAGCTACCATTCATCTTCCATTTATCCACCACTCATCTACCATAGAGCCACCATTCATCTACCATAGAGCCATCATTATCTACCATAGAGCCACCATTCATCTACCATAGAGCCACCATTCATCTACCATAGAGCCATCATTTATCTACCATAGAGCAACCATTTAAATAACATAGAGCCACCATTCATCTACCATAGAGCCACCATCCATCTACCATAGAGTCACTATTCATCTACCATAGAGCTACCATTCATCTACCATTCACCCACCACTCATCTACCATTCATCTACCATAGAGCCACCATTCATCTACCATAGAGCCACCATTCATCTACCATAGAGTCACTATTCATCTACCATAGAGCTACCATTCATCTACCATTCACCCACCACTCATCTACCATTCATCTACCATAGACCCACCACTCATCTACCATTCACCCACCATAGAGCCACCATTCCTCTACCATAGAGCCACCATTCATCTACCATAGAACCACCATTCATCTACCATAGAGCCACCATCCATCTACCATAGAGCCATCATTATCTACCATAGAGCTACCATTCATCTACCATTCACCCACCATAGAGCCACCATTCATCCACCATAGAACCACCATTCATCTACCATAGAGCCACCATTCCTCTACCATAGAGCCACCATTCATCTACCATAGAGCCACCATTCATCTACCATAAAGCCACCACTCATCCACCATAGAGCCACCATTCATCTACCATATAGCCACCATTCATCTACCATAGAGCCACCATTCATCTTCCATAGGACTACCATTCATCTACCATAGAGCCACCATTAAACTACCATAGAGCCACCATTCATCTACCATAGAGCCACAATTCATCTACCACACAGTCACAATTCATCTACCATAGAGCCACCATTCATCCACCATAGAGCCAACATTCAATTACAATAGAGCCACCATTCATCTACCATAAGCCACCACTCATCCACCATAGAGCCACCATTCATCTACCATATAGCCACCATTCATCTACCATAGAGCCACCATTCATCTACCATAGGGCTACCATTCATCTACCATAGAGCCACCATTAATCTACCATAGAGCCACCATTCATCTACCATAGAGCCACAATTCATCTACCACACAGTCACAATTCATCTACCATAGAGCAACCATTCATCTACCATAGAGCCAACATTCAATTACAATAGAGCCACCATTCATCTACAATAGGGCTACCATTCATCTACCATTCATCCACCATTCATCTACCATAGAGCCACCATTCATCTACATTAGGGCTACCATTCATCTACCATAGGGCCACCATTCATCTACCATTCATCCAAAACTCATCTACCATAGAGCCACCATTCATCTACCATAGAGCCACCATTCATCTACCATAGAGCCACCATTCATCTACCATAGAGCCACCATTCATCTACCATAGAGCCACCTTTCATCTACCATAGGGCTACCATTCATCTACCA
Organism: Strongylocentrotus droebachiensis; assembly: GCA_035222895.1. NCBI lineage: Eukaryota > Metazoa > Echinodermata > Echinoidea > Camarodonta > Strongylocentrotidae > Strongylocentrotus > Strongylocentrotus droebachiensis. Next base: position 78,474 of record JAVYIG010001357.1, read on the forward strand.
TAAAGCCACCATTCATCTACCATAGAGCCACCATTCATCTACCATAGAGCGACCATTCATCTACCATAGAGCCACCATTTATCTACCATAGAGCCACTACTCATCCACCATAGAGCCACAACTCATCTACCATAGGGATACCATCCATCTACCATAGGACCACCATTCATCCACCATAGAACCACCATTCATCTACCATAGAGCCACCATTCCTCTACCATAGAGCCACCATTCATCTACCATAGAGCCACCATTCATCTACCATAGAGCCACCACTCATCCACCATAGAGCCACCACTCATCTACCATAGGGATACAATCCATCTACCATAGAGCCACCATTCATCTACCATAGAGCCACCATTCATCTACAATAGAGCCACCACTCATCTACCATAGGGCTACCATTCATCTACCAATCATCCATCACTCATCTACCATTCATCTACCATACAGCCACCATTCATCTACCATAGAGCCACCATTCATTAACTATAGAGCCACCATTCATCTACCTAGAGCCACCATTCATCTACCATAGAGCCACCATTCATCTACCATAGAGCCACTATTCATCTACCATAGGGCTACCATTCATCTACCATAGAGCCACCATTCATCTACCATAGAGCCACCATTCATCTACCATAGAGCCACCATTCATCTACCACAGAGCCACCATTCATCTACCATAGAGCCACCATTCATCTACCATAGAGCCACCATTAATCTACCATAGAGCCACCATTCATCTACCATAGAGCCACAATTCATCTACCACACAGTCACAATTCATCTACCATAGAGCAACCATTCATCTACCATAGAGCCAACATTCAATTACAATAGAGCCACCATTCATCTACAATAGGGCTACCATTCATCTACCATAGGGCCACCATTCATCTACCATTCATCCACCACTCATCTACCATAGAGCCACCATTCATCTACCATAGAGCCACCATTCATCTACCATAGAGCCACCATTCATCTACCATAGAGACACCATTCATCTACCATAGAGCGACCATTCATCTACCATAGAGCCACCACTCATCCACCATAGAGCCACCACTCATCTACCATAGGGATACCATCCATCTACCATAGAGCTACCATTCATCTTCCATTTATCCACCACTCATCTACCATAGAGCCACCATTCATCTACCATAGAGCCATCATTATCTACCATAGAGCCACCATTCATCTACCATAGAGCCACCATTCATCTACCATAGAGCCATCATTTATCTACCATAGAGCAACCATTTAAATAACATAGAGCCACCATTCATCTACCATAGAGCCACCATCCATCTACCATAGAGTCACTATTCATCTACCATAGAGCTACCATTCATCTACCATTCACCCACCACTCATCTACCATTCATCTACCATAGAGCCACCATTCATCTACCATAGAGCCACCATTCATCTACAATTCACCCACCACTCATCTACCATTCACCCACCATAGAGCCACCATTCCTCTACCATAGAGCCACCATTCATCTACCATAGAACCACCATTCATCTACCATAGAGCCACCATCCATCTACCATAGAGCCATCATTATCTACCATAGAGCTACCATTCATCTACCATTCACCCACCATAGAGCCACCATTCATCCACCATAGAACCACCATTCATCTACCATAGAGCCACCATTCCTCTACCATAGAGCCACCATTCATCTACCATAGAGCCACCATTCATCTACCATAAAGCCACCACTCATCCACCATAGAGCCACCATTCATCTACCATATAGCCACCATTCATCTACCATAGAGCCACCATTCATCTACCATAGGGCTACCATTCATCTATCATAGAGCCACCATTAAACTACCATAGAGCCACCATTCATCTACCATAGAGCCACAATTCATCTACCACACAGTCACAATTCATCTACCATAGAGCCACCATTCATCCACCATAGAGCCAACATTCAATTACAATAGAGCCACCATTCATCTACCATAAAGCCACCACTCATCCACCATAGAGCCACCATTCATCTACCATATAGCCACCATTCATCTACCATAGAGCCACCATTCATCTACCATAGGGCTGCCATTCATCTACCATAGAGCCACCATTAATCTACCATAGAGCCACCATTCATCTACCATAGAGCCACAATTCATCTACCACACAGTCACAATTCATCTACCATAGAGCAACCATTCATCTACCATAGAGCCAACATTCAATTACAATAGAGCCACCATTCATCTACAATAGGGCTACCATTCATCTACCATTCATCCACCATTCATCTACCATAGAGCCACCATTCATCTACAATAGGGCTACCATTCATCTACCATAGGGCCACCATTCATCTACCATTCATCCACCACTCATCTACCATAGAGCCACCATTCATCTACCATAGAGCCACCATTCATCTACCATACAGCCACCATTCATCTACCATACAGCCACCATTCATCTACCATAGAGCCACCATTCATCTACCATAGAGCCACCATTCATCTACCATAGAGCCACCTTTCATCTACCATAGGGCTACCATTCATCTACCATAAAGCCACCATTCATCTACCATAGAGCCACCATTCATCTACCATAGAGCGACCATTCATCTACCATAGAGCCACCATTTATCTACCATAGAGCCACTACTCATCCACCATAGAGCCACAACTCATCTACCATAGGGATACCATCCATCTACCATAGGGCCACCATTCATCCACCATAGAACCAACATTCATCTACCATAGAGCCACCATTCCTCTACCATAGAGCCACCATTCATCTACCATAGAGCCACCATTCATCTACCATAGAGCCACCACTCATCCACCATAGAGCCACCACTCATCTACCATAGGGATACAATCCATCTACCATAGAGCCACCATTCATCTACCATAGAGCCACCATTCATCTACAATAGAGCCACCACTCATCTACCATAGGGCTACCATTCATCTACCAATCATCCATCGCTCATCTACCATTCATCTACCATACAGCCACCATTCATCTACCATAGAGCCACCATTCATTAACTATAGAGCCACCATTCATCTACCTAGAGCCACCATTCATCTACCATAGAGCCACCATTCATCTACCATAGAGCCACCATTCATCTACCATAGGGCTACCATTCATCTACCATAGAGCCACCATTAATCTACCATAGAGCCACCATTCATCTACCATAGAGCCACCATTCATCTACCACAGAGCCACCATTCATCTACCATAGGGCTACCATTCATCTACCATAGGGCCACCATTCATCTACCATTCATCCACCACTCATCTACCATAGAGCCACCATTCATCTACCATAGAGCCACCATTCATCTACCATAGAGCCACCATTCATCTACCATAGAGACACCATTCATCTACCATAGAGCGACCATTCATCTACCATAGAGCCACCACTCATCCACCATAGAGCCACCACTCATCTACCATAGGGATACCATCCATCTACAATAGAGCTACCATTCATCTTCCATTTATCCACCACTCATCTACCATAGAGCCACCATTCATCTACCATAGAGCCATCATTATCTACCATAGAGCCACCATTCATCTACCATAGAGCCACCATTCATCTACCATAGAGCCATCATTTATCTACCATAGAGCAACCATTTAAATAACATAGAGCCACCATTCATCTACCATAGAGCCACCATCCATCTACCATAGAGTCACTATTCATCTACCATAGAGCTACCATTCATCTACCATTCACCCACCACTCATCTACCATTCATCTACCATAGAGCCACCATTCATCTACCATAGAGCCACCATTCATCTACAATTCACCCACCACTCATCTACCATTCACCCACCATAGAGCCACCATTCCTCTACCATAGAGCCACCATTCATCTACCATAGAGCCACCATTAATCTACCATAGAGCCACCATTCATCTACCATAGAGCCACAATTCATCTACCACACAGTCACAATTCATCTACCATAGAGCAACCATTCATCTACCATAGAGCCAACATTCAATTACAATAGAGCCACCATTCATCTACAATAGGGCTACCATTCATCTACCATAGGGCCACCATTCATCTACCATTCATCCACCACTCATCTACCATAGAGCCACCATTCATCTACCATAGAGCCACCATTCATCTACCATAGAGCCACCATTCATCTACCATAGAGACACCATTCATCTACCATAGAGCGACCATTCATCTACCATAGAGCCACCACTCATCCACCATAGAGCCACCACTCATCTACCATAGGGATACCATCCATCTACCATAGAGCTACCATTCATCTTCCATTTATCCACCACTCATCTACCATAGAGCCACCATTCATCTACCATAGAGCCATCATTATCTACCATAGAGCCACCATTCATCTACCATAGAGCCACCATTCATCTACCATAGAGCCATCATTTATCTACCATAGAGCAACCATTTAAATAACATAGAGCCACCATTCATCTACCATAGAGCCACCATCCATCTACCATAGAGTCACTATTCATCTACCATAGAGCTACCATTCATCTACCATTCACCCACCACTCATCTACCATTCATCTACCATAGAGCCACCATTCATCTACCATAGAGCCACCATTCATCTACAATTCACCCACCACTCATCTACCATTCACCCACCATAGAGCCACCATTCCTCTACCATAGAGCCACCATTCATCTACCATAGAACCACCATTCATCTACCATAGAGCCACCATCCATCTACCATAGAGCCATCATTATCTACCATAGAGCTACCATTCATCTACCATTCACCCACCATAGAGCCACCATTCATCCACCATAGAACCACCATTCATCTACCATAGAGCCACCATTCCTCTACCATAGAGCCACCATTCATCTACCATAGAGCCACCATTCATCTACCATAAAGCCACCACTCATCCACCATAGAGCCACCATTCATCTACCATATAGCCACCATTCATCTACCATAGAGCCACCATTCATCTACCATAGGGCTACCATTCATCTATCATAGAGCCACCATTAAACTACCATAGAGCCACCATTCATCTACCATAGAGCCACAATTCATCTACCACACAGTCACAATTCATCTACCATAGAGCCACCATTCATCCACCATAGAGCCAACATTCAATTACAATAGAGCCACCATTCATCTACCATAAAGCCACCACTCATCCACCATAGAGCCACCATTCATCTACCATATAGCCACCATTCATCTACCATAGAGCCACCATTCATCTACCATAGGGCTGCCATTCATCTACCATAGAGCCACCATTAATCTACCATAGAGCCACCATTCATCTACCATAGAGCCACAATTCATCTACCACACAGTCACAATTCATCTACCATAGAGCAACCATTCATCTACCATAGAGCCAACATTCAATTACAATAGAGCCACCATTCATCTACAATAGGGCTACCATTCATCTACCATTCATCCACCATTCATCTACCATAGAGCCACCATTCATCTACAATAGGGCTACCATTCATCTACCATAGGGCCACCATTCATCTACCATTCATCCACCACTCATCTACCATAGAGCCACCATTCATCTACCATAGAGCCACCATTCATCTACCATACAGCCACCATTCATCTACCATACAGCCACCATTCATCTACCATAGAGCCACCATTCATCTACCATAGAGCCACCATTCATCTACCATAGAGCCACCTTTCATCTACCATAGGGCTACCATTCATCTACCATAAAGCCACCATTCATCTACCATAGAGCCACCATTCATCTACCATAGAGCGACCATTCATCTACCATAGAGCCACCATTTATCTACCATAGAGCCACTACTCATCCACCATAGAGCCACAACTCATCTACCATAGGGATACCATCCATCTACCATAGGGCCACCATTCATCCACCATAGAACCAACATTCATCTACCATAGAGCCACCATTCCTCTACCATAGAGCCACCATTCATCTACCATAGAGCCACCATTCATCTACCATAGAGCCACCACTCATCCACCATAGAGCCACCACTCATCTACCATAGGGATACAATCCATCTACCATAGAGCCACCATTCATCTACCATAGAGCCACCATTCATCTACAATAGAGCCACCACTCATCTACCATAGGGCTACCATTCATCTACCAATCATCCATCGCTCATCTACCATTCATCTACCATACAGCCACCATTCATCTACCATAGAGCCACCATTCATTAACTATAGAGCCACCATTCATCTACCTAGAGCCACCATTCATCTACCATAGAGCCACCATTCATCTACCATAGAGCCACCATTCATCTACCATAGGGCTACCATTCATCTACCATAGAGCCACCATTAATCTACCATAGAGCCACCATTCATCTACCATAGAGCCACCATTCATCTACCACAGAGCCACCATTCATCTACCATAGGGCTACCATTCATCTACCATAGGGCCACCATTCATCTACCATTCATCCACCACTCATCTACCATAGAGCCACCATTCATCTACCATAGAGCCACCATTCATCTACCATAGAGCCACCATTCATCTACCATAGAGACACCATTCATCTACCATAGAGCGACCATTCATCTACCATAGAGCCACCACTCATCCACCATAGAGCCACCACTCATCTACCATAGGGATACCATCCATCTACAATAGAGCTACCATTCATCTTCCATTTATCCACCACTCATCTACCATAGAGCCACCATTCATCTACCATAGAGCCATCATTATCTACCATAGAGCCACCATTCATCTACCATAGAGCCACCATTCATCTACCATAGAGCCATCATTTATCTACCATAGAGCAACCATTTAAATAACATAGAGCCACCATTCATCTACCATAGAGCCACCATCCATCTACCATAGAGTCACTATTCATCTACCATAGAGCTACCATTCATCTACCATTCACCCACCACTCATCTACCATTCATCTACCATAGAGCCACCATTCATCTACCATAGAGCCACCATTCATCTACAATTCACCCACCACTCATCTACCATTCACCCACCATAGAGCCACCATTCCTCTACCATAGAGCCACCATTCATCTACCATAGAACCACCATTCATCTACCATAGAGCCACCATCCATCTACCATAGAGCCATCATTATCTACCATAGAGCTACCATTCATCTACCATTCACCCACCATAGAGCCACCATTCATCCACCATAGAACCACCATTCATCTACCATAGAGCCACCATTCCTCTACCATAGAGCCACCATTCATCTTCCATAGAGCCACCATTCATCTACCATAAAGCCACCACTCATCCACCATAGAGCCACCATTCATCTACCATATAGCCACCATTCATCTACCATAGAGCCACCATTCATCTACCATAGGGCTACCATTCATCTATCATAGAGCCACCATTAAACTACCATAGAGCCACCATTCATCTACCATAGAGCCACAATTCATCTACCACACAGTCACAATTCATCTACCATAGAGCCACCATTCATCCACCATAGAGCCAACATTCAATTACAATAGAGCCACCATTCATCTACCATAAAGCCACCACTCATCCACCATAGAGCCACCATTCATCTACCATATAGCCACCATTCATCTACCATAGAGCCACCATTCATCTACCATAGGGCTACCATTCATCTACCATAGAGCCACCATTAATCTACCATAGAGCCACCATTCATCTACCATAGAGCCACAATTCATCTACCACACAGTCACAATTCATCTACCATAGAGCAACCATTCATCTACCATAGAGCCAACATTCAATTACAATAGAGCCACCATTCATCTACAATAGGGCTACCATTCATCTACCATTCATCCACCATTCATCTACCATAGAGCCACCATTCATCTACAATAGGGCTACCATTCATCTACCATAGGGCCACCATTCATCTACCATTCATCCACCACTCATCTACCATAGAGCCACCATTCATCTACCATAGAGCCACCATTCATCTACCATACAGCCACCATTCATCTACCATACAGCCACCATTCATCTACCATAGAGCCACCATTCATCTACCATAGAGCCACCATTCATCTACCATAGAGCCACCTTTCATCTACCATAGGGCTACCATTCATCTACCATAAAGCCACCATTCATCTACCATAGAGCCACCATTCATCTACCATAGAGCGACCATTCATCTACCATAGAGCCACCATTTATCTACCATAGAGCCACTACTCATCCACCATAGAGCCACAACTCATCTACCATAGGGATACCATCCATCTACCATAGGGCCACCATTCATCCACCATAGAACCAACATTCATCTACCATAGAGCCACCATTCCTCTACCATAGAGCCACCATTCATCTACCATAGAGCCACCATTCATCTACCATAGAGCCACCACTCATCCACCATAGAGCCACCACTCATCTACCATAGGGATACAATCCATCTACCATAGAGCCACCATTCATCTACCATAGAGCCACCATTCATCTACAATAGAGCCACCACTCATCTACCATAGGGCTACCATTCATCTACCAATCATCCATCACTCATCTACCATTCATCTACCATACAGCCACCATTCATCTACCATAGAGCCACCATTCATTAACTATAGAGCCACCATTCATCTACCTAGAGCCACCATTCATCTACCATAGAGCCACCATTCATCTACCATAGAGCCACCATTCATCTACCATAGGGCTACCATTCATCTACCATAGAGCCACCATTAATCTACCATAGAGCCACCATTCATCTACCATAGAGCCACCATTCATCTACCACAGAGCCACCATTCATCTACCATAGAGCCACCATTCATCTACCATAGAGCCACCATTCAATTACAATAGAACCACCATTCATCTACCATATAGACACCATCCATCTACCATAGAGCCACCATTCATCTACCATAGAGCCACCATTCATCTACCATAGAGCCACCACTCATCCACCATAGAGCCACCACTCATCTACCATAGGGATTCAATCCATCTACCATAGAGCCACCATTCATCTACCATAGAGCCACCATTCATCTACAATAGAGCCACCACTCATCTACCATAGGGCTACCATTCATCTACCAATCATCCATCACTCATCTACCATTCATCTACCATACAGCCACTATTCATCTACCATAGAGCCACCATTCATTAACTATAGAGCCACCATTCATCTACCTAGAGCCACCATTCATCTACCATAGAGCCACCATTCATCTACCATAGAGCCACCATTCATCTACCATAGAGCTACCATTCATCTACCATTCACCCACCACACATCTACCATTCATCTACCATAGAGCCACCATTCATCTACCATAGAGCCACCATTCATCTACCATTCACCCACCACTCATCTACCATTCACCCACCATAGAGCCACCATTCATCCACCATAGAAGCACCATTCATCTACCATAGAGCCACCATTCCTCTACCATAGAGCCACCATTCATCTACCATAGAGCCACCATTCATCTACCATAGAGCCACCATCCATCTACCATAGAGCCATTATTATCTACCATAGAGCTACCATTCATCTACCATTCACCCACCATAGAGCCACCATTCATCCACCATAGAACCACCATTCATCTACCATAGAGCCACCATTCCTCTACCATAGAGCCACCATTCATCTACCATAGAGCCACCATTCATCTACCATAAAGCCACCACTCATCCACCATAGAGCCACCATTCATCTACCATATAGCCACCATTCATCTACCATAGAGCCACCATTCATCTACCATAGGGCTACCATTCATCTACCATAGAGCCACCATTAAACTACCATAAAGCCACCATTCATCTACCATAGAGCCACAATTCATCTACCACACAGTCACAATTCATCTACCATAGAGCCACCATTCATCCACCATAGAGCCAACATTCAATTACAATAGAGCCACCATTCATCTACCATAAAGCCACCACTCATCCACCATAGAGCCACCATTCATCTACCATATAGCCACCATTCATCTACCATAGAGCCACCATTCATCTACCATAGGGCTACCATTCATCTACCATAGAACCACCATTAATCTACCATAGAGCCACCATTCATCTACCATAGAGCCACAATTCATCTACCACACAGTCACAATTCATCTACCATAGAGCAAACATTCATCTACCATAGAGCCAACATTCAATTACAATAGAGCCACCATTCATCTACAATAGGGCTACCATTCATCTACCATTCATCCACCATTCATCTACCATAGAGCCACCATTCATCTACAATAGGGCTACCATTCATCTACCATAGGGCCACCATTCATCTACCATTCATCCACCACTCATCTACCATAGAGCCACCATTCATCTACCATAGAGCCACCATTCATCTACCATAGAGCCACCATTCATCTACCATACAGCCACCATTCATCTACCATAGAGCCACCATTCATTAACTATAGAGCCACCATTCATCTACCTAGAGCCACCATTCATCTACCATAGAGCCACCATTCATCTACCATAGAGCCACCATTCATCTACCATAGAGCTACCATTCATCTACCATTCACCCACCACTCATCTACCATTCATCTACCATAGAGCCACCATTCATCTACCATAGAGCCACCATTCATCTACCATTCACCCACCACTCATCTACCATTCACCCACCATAGAGCCACCATTCATCCACCATAGAAGCACCATTCATCTACCATAGAGCCACCATTCCTCTACCATAGAGCCACCATTCATCTACCATAGAGCCACCATTCATCTACCATAGAGCCACCATCCATCTACCATAGAGCCATCATTATCTACCATAGAGCTACCATTCATCTACCATTCACCCACCATAGAGCCACCATTCATCCACCATAGAACCACCATTCATCTACCATAGAGCCACCATTCCTCTACCATAGAGCCACCATTCATCTACCATAGAGCCACCATTCATCTACCATAAAGCCACCACTCATCCACCATAGAGCCACCATTCATCTACCATATAGCCACCATTCATCTACCATAGAGCCACCATTCATCTTCCATAGGACTACCATTCATCTACCATAGAGCCACCATTAAACTACCATAGAGCCACCATTCATCTACCATAGAGCCACAATTCATCTACCACACAGTCACAATTCATCTACCATAGAGCCACCATTCATCCACCATAGAGCCAACATTCAATTACAATAGAGCCACCATTCATCTACCATAAGCCACCACTCATCCACCATAGAGCCACCATTCATCTACCATATAGCCACCATTCATCTACCATAGAGCCACCATTCATCTACCATAGGGCTACCATTCATCTACCATAGAGCCACCATTAATCTACCATAGAGCCACCATTCATCTACCATAGAGCCACAATTCATCTACCACACAGTCACAATTCATCTACCATAGAGCAACCATTCATCTACCATAGAGCCAACATTCAATTACAATAGAGCCACCATTCATCTACAATAGGGCTACCATTCATCTACCATTCATCCACCATTCATCTACCATAGAGCCACCATTCATCTACATTAGGGCTACCATTCATCTACCATAGGGCCACCATTCATCTACCATTCATCCAAAACTCATCTACCATAGAGCCACCATTCATCTACCATAGAGCCACCATTCATCTACCATAGAGCCACCATTCATCTACCATAGAGCCACCATTCATCTACCATAGAGCCACCTTTCATCTACCATAGGGCTACCATTCATCTACCATAAAGCCACCATTCATCTACCATAGAGCCACCATTCATCTACCATAGAGCGACCATTCATCTACCATAGAGCCACCATTTATCTACCATAGAGCCACTACTCATCCACCATAGAGCCACAACTCATCTACCATAGGGATACCATCCATCTACCATAGGACCACCATTCATCCACCATAGAACCACCATTCATCTACCATAGAGCCACCATTCCTCTACCATAGAGCCACCATTCATCTACCATAGAGCCACCATTCATCTACCATAGAGCCACCACTCATCCACCATAGAGCCACCACTCATCTACCATAGGGATACAATCCATCTACCATAGAGCCACCATTCATCTACCATAGAGCCACCATTCATCTACAATAGAGCCACCACTCATCTACCATAGGGCTACCATTCATCTACCAATCATCCATCACTCATCTACCATTCATCTACCATACAGCGACCATTCATCTACCATAGAGCCACCATTCATTAACTATAGAGCCACCATTCATCTACCTAGAGCCACCATTCATCTACCATAGAGCCACCATTCATCTACCATAGAGCCACTATTCATCTACCATAGAGCCACCATTCATCTACCATAGAGCCACCATTCATCTACCACAGAGCCACCATTCATCTACCATAGAGCCACCATTCATCTACCATAGAGCCACCATTCATCTACCATAGAGCTACCATTCATCTACCATTCACCCACCACACATCTACCATTCATCTACCATAGAGCCACCATTCATCTACCATAGAGCCACCATTCATCTACCATTCACCCACCACTCATCTACCATTCACCCACCATAGAGCCACCATTCATCCACCATAGAAGCACCATTCATCTACCATAGAGCCACCATTCCTCTACCATAGAGCCACCATTCATCTACCATAGAGCCACCATTCATCTACCATAGAGCCACCATCCATCTACCATAGAGCCATTATTATCTACCATAGAGCTACCATTCATCTACCATTCACCCACCATAGAGCCACCATTCATCCACCATAGAACCACCATTCATCTACCATAGAGCCACCATTCCTCTACCATAGAGCCACCATTCATCTACCATAGAGCCACCATTCATCTACCATAAAGCCACCACTCATCCACCATAGAGCCACCATTCATCTACCATATAGCCACCATTCATCTACCATAGAGCCACCATTCATCTACCATAGGGCTACCATTCATCTACCATAGAGCCACCATTAAACTACCATAAAGCCACCATTCATCTACCATAGAGCCACAATTCATCTACCACACAGTCACAATTCATCTACCATAGAGCCACCATTCATCCACCATAGAGCCAACATTCAATTACAATAGAGCCACCATTCATCTACCATAAAGCCACCACTCATCCACCATAGAGCCACCATTCATCTACCATATAGCCACCATTCATCTACCATAGAGCCACCATTCATCTACCATAGGGCTACCATTCATCTACCATAGAACCACCATTAATCTACCATAGAGCCACCATTCATCTACCATAGAGCCACAATTCATCTACCACACAGTCACAATTCATCTACCATAGAGCAAACATTCATCTACCATAGAGCCAACATTCAATTACAATAGAGCCACCATTCATCTACAATAGGGCTACCATTCATCTACCATTCATCCACCATTCATCTACCATAGAGCCACCATTCATCTACAATAGGGCTACCATTCATCTACCATAGGGCCACCATTCATCTACCATTCATCCACCACTCATCTACCATAGAGCCACCATTCATCTACCATAGAGCCACCATTCATCTACCATAGAGCCACCATTCATCTACCATACAGCCACCATTCATCTACCATAGAGCCACCATTCATTAACTATAGAGCCACCATTCATCTACCTAGAGCCACCATTCATCTACCATAGAGCCACCATTCATCTACCATAGAGCCACCATTCATCTACCATAGAGCTACCATTCATCTACCATTCACCCACCACTCATCTACCATTCATCTACCATAGAGCCACCATTCATCTACCATAGAGCCACCATTCATCTACCATTCACCCACCACTCATCTACCATTCACCCACCATAGAGCCACCATTCATCCACCATAGAAGCACCATTCATCTACCATAGAGCCACCATTCCTCTACCATAGAGCCACCATTCATCTACCATAGAGCCACCATTCATCTACCATAGAGCCACCATCCATCTACCATAGAGCCATCATTATCTACCATAGAGCTACCATTCATCTACCATTCACCCACCATAGAGCCACCATTCATCCACCATAGAACCACCATTCATCTACCATAGAGCCACCATTCCTCTACCATAGAGCCACCATTCATCTACCATAGAGCCACCATTCATCTACCATAAAGCCACCACTCATCCACCATAGAGCCACCATTCATCTACCATATAGCCACCATTCATCTACCATAGAGCCACCATTCATCTTCCATAGGACTACCATTCATCTACCATAGAGCCACCATTAAACTACCATAGAGCCACCATTCATCTACCATAGAGCCACAATTCATCTACCACACAGTCACAATTCATCTACCATAGAGCCACCATTCATCCACCATAGAGCCAACATTCAATTACAATAGAGCCACCATTCATCTACCATAAGCCACCACTCATCCACCATAGAGCCACCATTCATCTACCATATAGCCACCATTCATCTACCATAGAGCCACCATTCATCTACCATAGGGCTACCATTCATCTACCATAGAGCCACCATTAATCTACCATAGAGCCACCATTCATCTACCATAGAGCCACAATTCATCTACCACACAGTCACAATTCATCTACCATAGAGCAACCATTCATCTACCATAGAGCCAACATTCAATTACAATAGAGCCACCATTCATCTACAATAGGGCTACCATTCATCTACCATTCATCCACCATTCATCTACCATAGAGCCACCATTCATCTACATTAGGGCTACCATTCATCTACCATAGGGCCACCATTCATCTACCATTCATCCAAAACTCATCTACCATAGAGCCACCATTCATCTACCATAGAGCCACCATTCATCTACCATAGAGCCACCATTCATCTACCATAGAGCCACCATTCATCTACCATAGAGCCACCTTTCATCTACCATAGGGCTACCATTCATCTACCATAAAGCCACCATTCATCTACCATAGAGCCACCATTCATCTACCATAGAGCGACCATTCATCTACCATAGAGCCACCATTTATCTACCATAGAGCCACTACTCATCCACCATAGAGCCACAACTCATCTACCATAGGGATACCATCCATCTACCATAGGACCACCATTCATCCACCATAGAACCACCATTCATCTACCATAGAGCCACCATTCCTCTACCATAGAGCCACCATTCATCTACCATAGAGCCACCATTCATCTACCATAGAGCCACCACTCATCCACCATAGAGCCACCACTCATCTACCATAGGGATACAATCCATCTACCATAGAGCCACCATTCATCTACCATAGAGCCACCATTCATCTACAATAGAGCCACCACTCATCTACCATAGGGCTACCATTCATCTACCAATCATCCATCACTCATCTACCATTCATCTACCATACAGCGACCATTCATCTACCATAGAGCCACCATTCATTAACTATAGAGCCACCATTCATCTACCTAGAGCCACCATTCATCTACCATAGAGCCACCATTCATCTACCATAGAGCCACTATTCATCTACCATAGGGCTACCATTCATCTACCATAGAGCCACCATTCATCTACCATAGAGCCACCATTCATCTACCATAGAGCCACCATTCATCTACCACAGAGCCACCATTCATCTACCATAGAGCCACCATTCATCTACCATAGAGCCACCATTAATCTACCATAGAGCCACCATTCATCTACCATAGAGCCACAATTCATCTACCACACAGTCACAATTCATCTACCATAGAGCAACCATTCATCTACCATAGAGCCAACATTCAATTACAATAGAGCCACCATTCATCTACAATAGGGCTACCATTCATCTACCATAGGGCCACCATTCATCTACCATTCATCCACCACTCATCTACCATAGAGCCACCATTCATCTACCATAGAGCCACCATTCATCTACCATAGAGCCACCATTCATCTACCATAGAGACACCATTCATCTACCATAGAGCCACCATTCATCTACCATAGAGCCCCAATTCATCTACCATTTATCCACCATAGAGCCACCATTCATCCACCATAGAGCCACCATTCATCTACCATAGAGCCACCATTCATCTACCATAGAGCCACCATTCATCTACCATAGAGCTACCATTCATCTTCCATTTATCCACCACTCATCTACCATAGAGCCACCATTCATCTACCATAGAGCCATCATTATCTACCATAGAGCCACCATTCATCTACCATAGAGCCACCATTCATCTACCATAGAGCCATCATTTATCTACCATAGAGCAACCATTTAAATAACATAGAGCCACCATTCATCTACCATAGAGCCACCATCCATCTACCATAGAGTCACTATTCATCTACCATAGAGCTACCATTCATCTACCATTCACCCACCACTCATCTACCATTCATCTACCATAGAGCCACCATTCATCTACCATAGAGTCACCATTCATCTACAATTCACCCACCACTCATCTACCATTCACCCACCATAGAGCCACCATTCCTCTACCATAGAGCCACCATTCATCTACCATAGAACCACCATTCATCTACCATAGAGCCACCATCCATCTACCATAGAGCCATCATTATCTACCATAGAGCTACCATTCATCTACCATTCACCCACCATAGAGCCACCATTCATCCACCATAGAACCACCATTCATCTACCATAGAGCCACCATTCCTCTACCATAGAGCCACCATTCATCTACCATAGAGCCACCATTCATCTACCATAAAGCCACCACTCATCCACCATAGAGCCACCATTCATCTACCATATAGCCACCATTCATCTACCATAGAGCCACCATTCATCTACCATAGGGCTACCATTCATCTACCATAGAGCCACCATTAAACTACCATAGAGCCACCATTCATCTACCATAGAGCCACAATTCATCTACCACACAGTCACAATTCATCTACCATAGAGCCACCATTCATCCACCATAGAGCCAACATTCAATTACAATAGAGCCACCATTCATCTACCATAAAGCCACCACTCATCCACCATAGAGCCACCATTCATCTACCATATAGCCACCATTCATCTACCATAGAGCCACCATTCATCTACCATAGGGCTACCATTCATCTACCATAGAGCCACCATTCATCTACCATAGAGCCCCAATTCATCTACCATTTATCCACCATAGAGCCACCATTCATCCACCATAGAGCCACCATTCATCTACCATAGAGCCACCATTCATCTACCATAGAGCCACCATTCATCTACCATAGAGCTACCATTCATCTTCCATTTATCCACCACTCATCTACCATAGAGCCACCATTCATCTACCATAGAGCCATCATTATCTACCATAGAGCCACCATTCATCTACCATAGAGCCACCATTCATCTACCATAGAGCCATCATTTATCTACCATAGAGCAACCATTTAAATAACATAGAGCCACCATTCATCTACCATAGAGCCACCATCCATCTACCATAGAGTCACTATTCATCTACCATAGAGCTACCATTCATCTACCATTCACCCACCACTCATCTACCATTCATCTACCATAGAGCCACCATTCATCTACCATAGAGCCACCATTCATCTACAATTCACCCACCACTCATCTACCATTCACCCACCATAGAGCCACCATTCCTCTACCATAGAGCCACCATTCATCTACCATAGAACCACCATTCATCTACCATAGAGCCACCATCCATCTACCATAGAGCCATCATTATCTACCATAGAGCTACCATTCATCTACCATTCACCCACCATAGAGCCACCATTCATCCACCATAGAACCACCATTCATCTACCATAGAGCCACCATTCCTCTACCATAGAGCCACCATTCATCTACCATAGAGCCACCATTCATCTACCATAAAGCCACCACTCATCCACCATAGAGCCACCATTCATCTACCATATAGCCACCATTCATCTACCATAGAGCCACCATTCATCTACCATAGGGCTACCATTCATCTACCATAGAGCCACCATTAAACTACCATAGAGCCACCATTCATCTACCATAGAGCCACAATTCATCTACCACACAGTCACAATTCATCTACCATAGAGCCACCATTCATCCACCATAGAGCCAACATTCAATTACAATAGAGCCACCATTCATCTACCATAAAGCCACCACTCATCCACCATAGAGCCACCATTCATCTACCATATAGCCACAATTCATCTACCATAGAGCCACCATTCATCTACCATAGGGCTACCATTCATCTACCATAGAGCCACCATTAATCTACCATAGAGCCACCATTCATCTACCATAGAGCCACAATTCATCTACCACACAGTCACAATTCATCTACCATAGAGCAACCATTCATCTACCATAGAGCCAACATTCAATTACAATAGAGCCACCATTCATCTACAATAGGGCTACCATTCATCTACCATTCATCCACCATTCATCTACCATAGAGCCACCATTCATCTACAATAGGGCTACCATTCATCTACCATAGGGCCACCATTCATCTACCATTCATCCACCACTCATCTACCATAGAGCCACCATTCATCTACCATAGAGCCACCATTCATCTACCATACAGCCACCATTCATCTACCATACAGCCACCATTCATCTACCATAGAGCCACCATTCATCTACCATAGAGCCACCATTCATCTACCATAGAGCCACCTTTCATCTACCATAGGGCTACCATTCATCTACCATAAAGCCACCATTCATCTACCATAGAGCCACCATTCATCTACCATAGAGCGACCATTCATCTACCATAGAGCCACCATTTATCTACCATAGAGCCACTACTCATCCACCATAGAGCCACAACTCATCTACCATAGGGATACCATCCATCTACCATAGGGCCACCATTCATCCACCATAGAACCACCATTCATCTACCATAGAGCCACCATTCCTCTACCATAGAGCCACCATTCATCTACCATAGAGCCACCATTCATCTACCATAGAGCCACCACTCATCCACCATAGAGCCACCACTCATCTACCATAGGGATACAATCCATCTACCATAGAGCCACCATTCATCTACCATAGAGCCACCATTCATCTACAATAGAGCCACCACTCATCTACCATAGGGCTACCATTCATCTACCAATCATCCATCACTCATCTACCATTCATCTACCATACAGCCACCATTCATCTACCATAGAGCCACCATTCATTAACTATAGAGCCACCATTCATCTACCTAGAGCCACCATTCATCTACCATGGAGCCACCATTCATCTACCATAGAGCCACCATTCATCTACCATAGGGCTACCATTCATCTACCATAGAGCCACCATTCATCTACCATAGAGCCACCATTCATCTACCATAGAGCCACCATTCATCTACCACAGAGCCACCATTCATCTACCATAGAGCCACCATTCATCTACCATAGAGCCACCATTCAATTACAATAGAACCACCATTCATCTACCATATAGACACCATTCATCTACCATAGAGCCACCACTCATCCACCATAGAGCCACCACTCATCTACCATAGGGATACAATCCATCTACCATAGAGCCACCATTCATCTACCATAGAGCCACCATTCATCTACAATAGAGCCACCACTCATCTACCATAGGGCTACCATTCATCTACCAATCATCCGTCACTCATCTACCATTCATCTACCATACAGCCACTATTCATCTACCATAGAGCCACCATTCATTAACTATAGAGCCACCATTCATCTACCTAGAGCCACCATTCATCTACCATAGAGCCACCATTCATCTACCATAGAGCCACCATTCATCTACCATAGAGCTAACATTCATCTACCATTCACCCACCACTCATCTACCATTCATCTACCATAGAGCCACCATTCATCTACCATAGAGCCACCATTCATCTACCATAGAGCCACCATTCATCTACCACAGAGCCACCATTCATCTACCATAGAGCCACCATTCATCTACCATAGAGCCACCATTCAATTACAATAGAACCACCATTCATCTACCATATAGACACCATCCATCTACCATAGAGCCACCATTCATCTACCATAGAGCCACCATTCATCTACCATAGAGCCACCACTCATCCACCATAGAGCCACCACTCATCTACCATAGGGATACAATCCATCTACCATAGAGCCACCATTCATCTACCATAGAGCCACCATTCATCTACAATAGAGCCACCACTCATCTACCATAGGGCTACCATTCATCTACCAATCATCCATCACTCATCTACCATTCATCTACCATACAGCCACTATTCATCTACCATAGAGCCACCATTCATTAACTATAGAGCCACCATTCATCTACCTAGAGCCACCATTCATCTACCATAGAGCCACCATTCATCTACCATAGAGCCACCATTCATCTACCATAGAGCTACCATTCATCTACCATTCACCCACCACTCATCTACCATTCATCTACCATAGAGCCACCATTCATCTACCATAGAGCCACCATTCATCTACCATTCACCCACCACTCATCTACCATTCACCCACCATAGAGCCACCATTCATCCACCATAGAAGCACCATTCATCTACCATAGAGCCACCATTCCTCTACCATAGAGCCACCATTCATCTACCATAGAGCCACCATTCATCTACCATAGAGCCACCATCCATCTACCATAGAGCCATTATTATCTACCATAGAGCTACCATTCATCTACCATTCACCCACCATAGAGCCACCATTCATCCACCATAGAACCACCATTCATCTACCATAGAGCCACCATTCCTCTACCATAGAGCCACCATTCATCTACCATAGAGCCACCATTCATCTACCATAAAGCCACCACTCATCCACCATAGAGCCACCATTCATCTACCATATAGCCACCATTCATCTACCATAGAGCCACCATTCATCTACCATAGGGCTACCATTCATCTACCATAGAGCCACCATTAAACTACCATAAAGCCACCATTCATCTACCATAGAGCCACAATTCATCTACCACACAGTCACAATTCATCTACCATAGAGCCACCATTCATCCACCATAGAGCCAACATTCAATTACAATAGAGCCACCATTCATCTACCATAAAGCCACCACTCATCCACCATAGAGCCACCATTCATCTACCATATAGCCACAATTCATCTACCATAGAGCCACCATTCATCTACCATAGGGCTACCATTCATCTACCATAGAACCACCATTAATCTACCATAGAGCCACCATTCATCTACCATAGAGCCACAATTCATCTACCACACAGTCACAATTCATCTACCATAGAGCAAACATTCATCTACCATAGAGCCAACATTCAATTACAATAGAGCCACCATTCATCTACAATAGGGCTACCATTCATCTACCATTCATTCACCATTCATCTACCATAGAGCCACCATTCATCTACAATAGGGCTACCATTCATCTACCATAGGGCCACCATTCATCTACCATTCATCCACCACTCATCTACCATAGAGCCACCATTCATCTACCATAGAGCCACCATTCATCTACCATAGAGCCACCATTCATCTACCATACAGCCACCATTCATCTACCATAGAGCCACCATTCATTAACTATAGAGCCACCATTCATCTACCTAGAGCCACCATTCATCTACCATAGAGCCACCATTCATCTACCATAGAGCCACAATTCATCTACCACACAGTCACAATTCATCTACCATAGAGCAACCATTCATCTACCATAGAGCCAACATTCAATTACAATAGAGCCACCATTCATCTACAATAGGGCTACCATTCATCTACCATTCATCCACCATTCATCTACCATAGAGCCACCATTCATCTACAATAGGGCTACCATTCATCTACCATAGGGCCACCATTCATCTACCATTCATCCACCACTCATCTACCATAGAGCCACCATTCATCTACCATAGAGCCACCATTCATCTACCATACAGCCACCATTCATCTACCATACAGCCACCATTCATCTACCATAGAGCCACCATTCATCTACCATAGAGCCACCATTCATCTACCATAGAGCCACCTTTCATCTACCATAGGGCTACCATTCATCTACCATAAAGCCACCATTCATCTACCATAGAGCCACCATTCATCTACCATAGAGCGACCATTCATCTACCATAGAGCCACCATTTATCTACCATAGAGCCACTACTCATCCACCATAGAGCCACAACTCATCTACCATAGGGATACCATCCATCTACCATAGGGCCACCATTCATCCACCATAGAACCACCATTCATCTACCATAGAGCCACCATTCCTCTACCATAGAGCCACCATTCATCTACCATAGAGCCACCATTCATCTACCATAGAGCCACCACTCATCCACCATAGAGCCACCACTCATCTACCATAGGGATACAATCCATCTACCATAGAGCCACCATTCATCTACCATAGAGCCACCATTCATCTACAATAGAGCCACCACTCATCTACCATAGGGCTACCATTCATCTACCAATCATCCATCACTCATCTACCATTCATCTACCATACAGCCACCATTCATCTACCATAGAGCCACCATTCATTAACTATAGAGCCACCATTCATCTACCTAGAGCCACCATTCATCTACCATGGAGCCACCATTCATCTACCATAGAGCCACCATTCATCTACCATAGGGCTACCATTCATCTACCATAGAGCCACCATTCATCTACCATAGAGCCACCATTCATCTACCATAGAGCCACCATTCATCTACCATAGAGCCACCATTCAATTACAATAGAACCACCATTCATCTACCATATAGACACCATTCATCTACCATAGAGCCACCACTCATCCACCATAGAGCCACCACTCATCTACCATAGGGATACAATCCATCTACCATAGAGCCACCATTCATCTACCATAGAGCCACCATTCATCTACAATAGAGCCACCACTCATCTACCATAGGGCTACCATTCATCTACCAATCATCCGTCACTCATCTACCATTCATCTACCATACAGCCACTATTCATCTACCATAGAGCCACCATTCATTAACTATAGAGCCACCATTCATCTACCTAGAGCCACCATTCATCTACCATAGAGCCACCATTCATCTACCATAGAGCCACCATTCATCTACCATAGAGCTAACATTCATCTACCATTCACCCACCACTCATCTACCATTCATCTACCATAGAGCCACCATTCATCTACCATAGAGCCACCATTCATCTACCATAGAGCCACCATTCATCTACCACAGAGCCACCATTCATCTACCATAGAGCCACCATTCATCTACCATAGAGCCACCATTCAATTACAATAGAACCACCATTCATCTACCATATAGACACCATCCATCTACCATAGAGCCACCATTCATCTACCATAGAGCCACCATTCATCTACCATAGAGCCACCACTCATCCACCATAGAGCCACCACTCATCTACCATAGGGATACAATCCATCTACCATAGAGCCACCATTCATCTACCATAGAGCCACCATTCATCTACAATAGAGCCACCACTCATCTACCATAGGGCTACCATTCATCTACCAATCATCCATCACTCATCTACCATTCATCTACCATACAGCCACTATTCATCTACCATAGAGCCACCATTCATTAACTATAGAGCCACCATTCATCTACCTAGAGCCACCATTCATCTACCATAGAGCCACCATTCATCTACCATAGAGCCACCATTCATCTACCATAGAGCTACCATTCATCTACCATTCACCCACCACTCATCTACCATTCATCTACCATAGAGCCACCATTCATCTACCATAGAGCCACCATTCATCTACCATTCACCCACCACTCATCTACCATTCACCCACCATAGAGCCACCATTCATCCACCATAGAAGCACCATTCATCTACCATAGAGCCACCATTCCTCTACCATAGAGCCACCATTCATCTACCATAGAGCCACCATTCATCTACCATAGAGCCACCATCCATCTACCATAGAGCCATTATTATCTACCATAGAGCTACCATTCATCTACCATTCACCCACCATAGAGCCACCATTCATCCACCATAGAACCACCATTCATCTACCATAGAGCCACCATTCCTCTACCATAGAGCCACCATTCATCTACCATAGAGCCACCATTCATCTACCATAAAGCCACCACTCATCCACCATAGAGCCACCATTCATCTACCATATAGCCACCATTCATCTACCATAGAGCCACCATTCATCTACCATAGGGCTACCATTCATCTACCATAGAGCCACCATTAAACTACCATAAAGCCACCATTCATCTACCATAGAGCCACAATTCATCTACCACACAGTCACAATTCATCTACCATAGAGCCACCATTCATCCACCATAGAGCCAACATTCAATTACAATAGAGCCACCATTCATCTACCATAAAGCCACCACTCATCCACCATAGAGCCACCATTCATCTACCATATAGCCACAATTCATCTACCATAGAGCCACCATTCATCTACCATAGGGCTACCATTCATCTACCATAGAACCACCATTAATCTACCATAGAGCCACCATTCATCTACCATAGAGCCACAATTCATCTACCACACAGTCACAATTCATCTACCATAGAGCAAACATTCATCTACCATAGAGCCAACATTCAATTACAATAGAGCCACCATTCATCTACAATAGGGCTACCATTCATCTACCATTCATTCACCATTCATCTACCATAGAGCCACCATTCATCTACAATAGGGCTACCATTCATCTACCATAGGGCCACCATTCATCTACCATTCATCCACCACTCATCTACCATAGAGCCACCATTCATCTACCATAGAGCCACCATTCATCTACCATAGAGCCACCATTCATCTACCATACAGCCACCATTCATCTACCATAGAGCCACCATTCATTAACTATAGAGCCACCATTCATCTACCTAGAGCCACCATTCATCTACCATAGAGCCACCATTCATCTACCATAGAGCCACCATTCATCTACCATAGAGCTACCATTCATCTACCATTCACCCACCACTCATCTACCATTCATCTACCATAGAGCCACCATTCATCTACCATAGAGCCACCATTCATCTACCATTCACCCACCACTCATCTACCATTCACCCACCATAGAGCCACCATTCATCCACCATAGAAGCACCATTCATCTACCATAGAGCCACCATTCCTCTACCATAGAGCCACCATTCATCTACCATAGAGCCACCATTCATCTACCATAGAGCCACCATCCATCTACCATAGAGCCATCATTATCTACCATAGAGCTACCATTCATCTACCATTCACCCACCATAGAGCCACCATTCATCCACCATAGAACCACCATTCATCTACCATAGAGCCACCATTCCTCTACCATAGAGCCACCATTCATCTACCATAGAGCCACCATTCATCTACCATAAAGCCACCACTCATCCACCATAGAGCCACCATTCATCTACCATATAGCCACCATTCATCTACCATAGAGCCACCATTCATCTTCCATAGGACTACCATTCATCTACCATAGAGCCACCATTAAACTACCATAGAGCCACCATTCATCTACCATAGAGCCACAATTCATCTGCCACACAGTCACAATTCATCTACCATAGAGCCACCATTCATCCACCATAGAGCCAACATTCAATTACAATAGAGCCACCATTCATCTACCATAAGCCACCACTCATCCACCATAGAGCCACCATTCATCTACCATATAGCCACCATTCATCTACCATAGAGCCACCATTCATCTACCATAGGGCTACCATTCATCTACTATAGAGCCACCATTAATCTACCATAGAGCCACCATTCATCTACCATAGAGCCACAATTCATCTACCACACAGTCACAATTCATCTACCATAGAGCAACCATTCATCTACCATAGAGCCAACATTCAATTACAATAGAGCCACCATTCATCTACAATAGGGCTACAATTCATCGACCATTCATCCACCATTCATCTACCATAGAGCCACCATTCATCTACATTAGGGCTACCATTCATCTACCATAGGGCCACCATTCATCTACCATTCATCCAAAACTCATCTACCATAGAGCCACCATTCATCTACCATAGAGCCACCATTCATCTACCATAGAGCCACCATTCATCTACCATAGAGCCACCATTCATCTACCATAGAGCCACCTTTCATCTACCATAGGGCTACCATTCATCTACCATAAAGCCACCATTCATCTACCATAGAGCCACCATTCATCTACCATAGAGCGACCATTCATCTACCATAGAGCCACCATTTATCTACCATAGAGCCACTACTCATCCACCATAGAGCCACAACTCATCTACCATAGGGATACCATCCATCTACCATAGGACCACCATTCATCCACCATAGAACCACCATTCATCTACCATAGAGCCACCATTCCTCTACCATAGAGCCACCATTCATCTACCATAGAGCCACCATTCATCTACCATAGAGCCACCACTCATCCACCATAGAGCCACCACTCATCTACCATAGGGATACAATCCATCTACCATAGAGCCACCATTCATCTACCATAGAGCCACCATTCATCTACAATAGAGCCACCACTCATCTACCATAGGGCTACCATTCATCTACCAATCATCCATCACTCATCTACCATTCATCTACCATACAGCCACCATTCATCTACCATAGAGCCACCATTCATTAACTATAGAGCCACCATTCATCTACCTAGAGCCACCATTCATCTACCATAGAGCCACCATTCATCTACCATAGAGCCACTATTCATCTACCATAGGGCTACCATTCATCTACCATAGAGCCACCATTCATCTACCATAGAGCCACCATTCATCTACCATAGAGCCACCATTCATCTACCACAGAGCCACCATTCATCTACCATAGAGCCACCATTCATCTACCATAGAGCCACCATTAATCTACCATAGAGCCACCATTCATCTACCATAGAGCCACAATTCATCTACCACACAGTCACAATTCATCTACCATAGAGCAACCATTCATCTACCATAGAGCCAACATTCAATTACAATAGAGCCACCATTCATCTACAATAGGGCTACCATTCATCTACCATAGGGCCACCATTCATCTACCATTCATCCACCACTCATCTACCATAGAGCCACCATTCATCTACCATAGAGCCACCATTCATCTACCATAGAGCCACCATTCTTCTACCATAGAGACACCATTCATCTACCATAGAGCCACCATTCATCTACCATAGAGCCCCAATTCATCTACCATTTATCCACCATAGAGCCACCATTCATCCACCATAGAGCCACCATTCATCTACCATAGAGCCACCACTCATCCACCATAGAGCCACCACTCATCTACCATAGGGATACAATCCATCTACCATAGAGCCACCATTCATCTACCATAGAGCCACCATTCATCTACAATAGAGCCACCACTCATCTACCATAGGGCTACCATTCATCTACCAATCATCCATCACTCATCTACCATTCATCTACCATACAGCCACCATTCATCTACCATAGAGCCACCATTCATTAACTATAGAGCCACCATTCATCTACCTAGAGCCACCATTCATCTACCATGGAGCCACCATTCATCTACCATAGAGCCACCATTCATCTACCATAGGGCTACCATTCATCTACCATAGAGCCACCATTCATCTACCATAGAGCCACCATTCATCTACCATAGAGCCACCATTCATCTACCACAGAGCCACCATTCATCTACCATAGAGCCACCATTCATCTACCATAGAGCCACCATTCAATTACAATAGAACCACCATTCATCTACCATATAGACACCATCCATCTACCATAGAGCCACCATTCATCTACCATAGAGCCACCATTCATCTACCATAGAGCCACCACTCATCCACCATAGAGCCACCACTCATCTACCATAGGGATACAATCCATCTACCATAGAGCCACCATTCATCTACCATAGAGCCACCATTCATCTACAATAGAGCCACCACTCATCTACCATAGGGCTACCATTCATCTACCAATCATCCGTCACTCATCTACCATTCATCTACCATACAGCCACTATTCATCTACCATAGAGCCACCATTCATTAACTATAGAGCCACCATTCATCTACCTAGAGCCACCATTCATCTACCATAGAGCCACCATTCATCTACCATAGAGCCACCATTCATCTACCATAGAGCTAACATTCATCTACCATTCACCCACCACTCATCTACCATTCATCTACCATAGAGCCACCATTCATCTACCATAGAGCCACCATTCATCTACCATAGAGCCACCATTCATCTACCACAGAGCCACCATTCATCTACCATAGAGCCACCATTCATCTACCATAGAGCCACCATTCAATTACAATAGAACCACCATTCATCTACCATATAGACACCATCCATCTACCATAGAGCCACCATTCATCTACCATAGAGCCACCATTCATCTACCATAGAGCCACCACTCATCCACCATAGAGCCACCACTCATCTACCATAGGGATACAATCCATCTACCATAGAGCCACCATTCATCTACCATAGAGCCACCATTCATCTACAATAGAGCCACCACTCATCTACCATAGGGCTACCATTCATCTACCAATCATCCATCACTCATCTACCATTCATCTACCATACAGCCACTATTCATCTACCATAGAGCCACCATTCATTAACTATAGAGCCACCATTCATCTACCTAGAGCCACCATTCATCTACCATAGAGCCACCATTCATCTACCATAGAGCCACCATTCATCTACCATAGAGCTACCATTCATCTACCATTCACCCACCACTCATCTACCATTCATCTACCATAGAGCCACCATTCATCTACCATAGAGCCACCATTCATCTACCATTCACCCACCACTCATCTACCATTCACCCACCATAGAGCCACCATTCATCCACCATAGAAGCACCATTCATCTACCATAGAGCCACCATTCCTCTACCATAGAGCCACCATTCATCTACCATAGAGCCACCATTCATCTACCATAGAGCCACCATCCATCTACCATAGAGCCATTATTATCTACCATAGAGCTACCATTCATCTACCATTCACCCACCATAGAGCCACCATTCATCCACCATAGAAACACCATTCATCTACCATAGAGCCACCATTCCTCTACCATAGAGCCACCATTCATCTACCATAGAGCCACCATTCATCTACCATAAAGCCACCACTCATCCACCATAGAGCCACCATTCATCTACCATATAGCCACCATTCATCTACCATAGAGCCACCATTCATCTACCATAGGGCTACCATTCATCTACCATAGAGCCACCATTAAACTACCATAAAGCCACCATTCATCTACCATAGAGCCACAATTCATCTACCACACAGTCACAATTCATCTACCATAGAGCCACCATTCATCCACCATAGAGCCAACATTCAATTACAATAGAGCCACCATTCATCTACCATAAAGCCACCACTCATCCACCATAGAGCCACCATTCATCTACCATATAGCCACAATTCATCTACCATAGAGCCACCATTCATCTACCATAGGGCTACCATTCATCTACCATAGAACCACCATTAATCTACCATAGAGCCACCATTCATCTACCATAGAGCCACAATTCATCTACCACACAGTCACAATTCATCTACCATAGAGCAAACATTCATCTACCATAGAGCCAACATTCAATTACAATAGAGCCACCATTCATCTACAATAGGGCTACCATTCATCTACCATTCATCCACCATTCATCTACCATAGAGCCACCATTCATCTACAATAGGGCTACCATTCATCTACCATAGGGCCACCATTCATCTACCATTCATCCACCACTCATCTACCATAGAGCCACCATTCATCTACCATAGAGCCACCATTCATCTACCATAGAGCCACCATTCATCTACCATACAGCCACCATTCATCTACCATAGAGCCACCATTCATTAACTATAGAGCCACCATTCATCTACCTAGAGCCACCATTCATCTACCATAGAGCCACCATTCATCTACCATAGAGCCACCATTCATCTACCATAGAGCTACCATTCATCTACCATTCACCCACCACTCATCTACCATTCATCTACCATAGAGCCACCATTCATCTACCATAGAGCCACCATTCATCTACCATTCACCCACCACTCATCTACCATTCACCCACCATAGAGCCACCATTCATCCACCATAGAAGCACCATTCATCTACCATAGAGCCACCATTCCTCTACCATAGAGCCACCATTCATCTACCATAGAGCCACCATTCATCTACCATAGAGCCACCATCCATCTACCATAGAGCCATCATTATCTACCATAGAGCTACCATTCATCTACCATTCACCCACCATAGAGCCACCATTCATCCACCATAGAACCACCATTCATCTACCATAGAGCCACCATTCCTCTACCATAGAGCCACCATTCATCTACCATAGAGCCACCATTCATCTACCATAAAGCCACCACTCATCCACCATAGAGCCACCATTCATCTACCATATAGCCACCATTCATCTACCATAGAGCCACCATTCATCTTCCATAGGACTACCATTCATCTACCATAGAGCCACCATTAAACTACCATAGAGCCACCATTCATCTACCATAGAGCCACAATTCATCTACCACACAGTCACAATTCATCTACCATAGAGCCACCATTCATCCACCATAGAGCCAACATTCAATTACAATAGAGCCACCATTCATCTACCATAAGCCACCACTCATCCACCATAGAGCCACCATTCATCTACCATATAGCCACCATTCATCTACCATAGAGCCACCATTCATCTACCATAGGGCTACCATTCATCTACCATAGAGCCACCATTAATCTACCATAGAGCCACCATTCATCTACCATAGAGCCACAATTCATCTACCACACAGTCACAATTCATCTACCATAGAGCAACCATTCATCTACCATAGAGCCAACATTCAATTACAATAGAGCCACCATTCATCTACAATAGGGCTACCATTCATCGACCATTCATCCACCATTCATCTACCATAGAGCCACCATTCATCTACATTAGGGCTACCATTCATCTACCATAGGGCCACCATTCATCTACCATTCATCCAAAACTCATCTACCATAGAGCCACCATTCATCTACCATAGAGCCACCATTCATCTACCATAGAGCCACCATTCATCTACCATAGAGCCACCATTCATCTACCATAGAGCCACCTTTCATCTACCATAGGGCTACCATTCATCTACCATAAAGCCACCATTCATCTACCATAGAGCCACCATTCATCTACCATAGAGCGACCATTCATCTACCATAGAGCCACCATTTATCTACCATAGAGCCACTACTCATCCACCATAGAGCCACAACTCATCTACCATAGGGATACCATCCATCTACCATAGGACCACCATTCATCCACCATAGAACCACCATTCATCTACCATAGAGCCACCATTCCTCTACCATAGAGCCACCATTCATCTACCATAGAGCCACCATTCATCTACCATAGAGCCACCACTCATCCACCATAGAGCCACCACTCATCTACCATAGGGATACAATCCATCTACCATAGAGCCACCATTCATCTACCATAGAGCCACCATTCATCTACAATAGAGCCACCACTCATCTACCATAGGGCTACCATTCATCTACCAATCATCCATCACTCATCTACCATTCATCTACCATACAGCCACCATTCATCTACCATAGAGCCACCATTCATTAACTATAGAGCCACCATTCATCTACCTAGAGCCACCATTCATCTACCATAGAGCCACCATTCATCTACCATAGAGCCACTATTCATCTACCATAGGGCTACCATTCATCTACCATAGAGCCACCATTCATCTACCATAGAGCCACCATTCATCTACCATAGAGCCACCATTCATCTACCACAGAGCCACCATTCATCTACCATAGAGCCACCATTCATCTACCATAGAGCCACCATTAATCTACCATAGAGCCACCATTCATCTACCATAGAGCCACAATTCATCTACCACACAGTCACAATTCATCTACCATAGAGCAACCATTCATCTACCATAGAGCCACCATTCATCTACCATAGAGCCACCATTCATCTACCACAGAGCCACCATTCATCTACCATAGAGCCA
This sequence comes from Strongylocentrotus droebachiensis, assembly GCA_035222895.1. NCBI lineage: Eukaryota > Metazoa > Echinodermata > Echinoidea > Camarodonta > Strongylocentrotidae > Strongylocentrotus > Strongylocentrotus droebachiensis. The sequence goes on from JAVYIG010001357.1 coordinate 110,775, forward strand.
CCATTCATCTACCATAGAGCCACCATTCAATTACAATAGAACCACCATTCATCTACCATATAGACACCATTCATCTACCATAGAGCCACCACTCATCCACCATAGAGCCACCACTCATCTACCATAGGGATACAATCCATCTACCATAGAGCCACCATTCATCTACCATAGAGCCACCATTCATCTACAATAGAGCCACCACTCATCTACCATAGGGCTACCATTCATCTACCAATCATCCGTCACTCATCTACCATTCATCTACCATACAGCCACTATTCATCTACCATAGAGCCACCATTCATTAACTATAGAGCCACCATTCATCTACCTAGAGCCACCATTCATCTACCATAGAGCCACCATTCATCTACCATAGAGCCACCATTCATCTACCATAGAGCTAACATTCATCTACCATTCACCCACCACTCATCTACCATTCATCTACCATAGAGCCACCATTCATCTACCATAGAGCCACCATTCATCTACCATAGAGCCACCATTCATCTACCACAGAGCCACCATTCATCTACCATAGAGCCACCATTCATCTACCATAGAGCCACCATTCAATTACAATAGAACCACCATTCATCTACCATATAGACACCATCCATCTACCATAGAGCCACCATTCATCTACCATAGAGCCACCATTCATCTACCATAGAGCCACCACTCATCCACCATAGAGCCACCACTCATCTACCATAGGGATACAATCCATCTACCATAGAGCCACCATTCATCTACCATAGAGCCACCATTCATCTACAATAGAGCCACCACTCATCTACCATAGGGCTACCATTCATCTACCAATCATCCATCACTCATCTACCATTCATCTACCATACAGCCACTATTCATCTACCATAGAGCCACCATTCATTAACTATAGAGCCACCATTCATCTACCTAGAGCCACCATTCATCTACCATAGAGCCACCATTCATCTACCATAGAGCCACCATTCATCTACCATAGAGCTACCATTCATCTACCATTCACCCACCACTCATCTACCATTCATCTACCATAGAGCCACCATTCATCTACCATAGAGCCACCATTCATCTACCATTCACCCACCACTCATCTACCATTCACCCACCATAGAGCCACCATTCATCCACCATAGAAGCACCATTCATCTACCATAGAGCCACCATTCCTCTACCATAGAGCCACCATTCATCTACCATAGAGCCACCATTCATCTACCATAGAGCCACCATCCATCTACCATAGAGCCATTATTATCTACCATAGAGCTACCATTCATCTACCATTCACCCACCATAGAGCCACCATTCATCCACCATAGAACCACCATTCATCTACCATAGAGCCACCATTCCTCTACCATAGAGCCACCATTCATCTACCATAGAGCCACCATTCATCTACCATAAAGCCACCACTCATCCACCATAGAGCCACCATTCATCTACCATATAGCCACCATTCATCTACCATAGAGCCACCATTCATCTACCATAGGGCTACCATTCATCTACCATAGAGCCACCATTAAACTACCATAAAGCCACCATTCATCTACCATAGAGCCACAATTCATCTACCACACAGTCACAATTCATCTACCATAGAGCCACCATTCATCCACCATAGAGCCAACATTCAATTACAATAGAGCCACCATTCATCTACCATAAAGCCACCACTCATCCACCATAGAGCCACCATTCATCTACCATATAGCCACAATTCATCTACCATAGAGCCACCATTCATCTACCATAGGGCTACCATTCATCTACCATAGAACCACCATTAATCTACCATAGAGCCACCATTCATCTACCATAGAGCCACAATTCATCTACCACACAGTCACAATTCATCTACCATAGAGCAAACATTCATCTACCATAGAGCCAACATTCAATTACAATAGAGCCACCATTCATCTACAATAGGGCTACCATTCATCTACCATTCATTCACCATTCATCTACCATAGAGCCACCATTCATCTACAATAGGGCTACCATTCATCTACCATAGGGCCACCATTCATCTACCATTCATCCACCACTCATCTACCATAGAGCCACCATTCATCTACCATAGAGCCACCATTCATCTACCATAGAGCCACCATTCATCTACCATACAGCCACCATTCATCTACCATAGAGCCACCATTCATTAACTATAGAGCCACCATTCATCTACCTAGAGCCACCATTCATCTACCATAGAGCCACCATTCATCTACCATAGAGCCACCATTCATCTACCATAGAGCTACCATTCATCTACCATTCACCCACCACTCATCTACCATTCATCTACCATAGAGCCACCATTCATCTACCATAGAGCCACCATTCATCTACCATTCACCCACCACTCATCTACCATTCACCCACCATAGAGCCACCATTCATCCACCATAGAAGCACCATTCATCTACCATAGAGCCACCATTCCTCTACCATAGAGCCACCATTCATCTACCATAGAGCCACCATTCATCTACCATAGAGCCACCATCCATCTACCATAGAGCCATCATTATCTACCACAGAGCTACCATTCATCTACCATTCACCCACCATAGAGCCACCATTCATCCACCATAGAACCACCATTCATCTACCATAGAGCCACCATTCCTCTACCATAGAGCCACCATTCATCTACCATAGAGCCACCATTCATCTACCATAAAGCCACCACTCATCCACCATAGAGCCACCATTCATCTACCATATAGCCACCATTCATCTACCATAGAGCCACCATTCATCTTCCATAGGACTACCATTCATCTACCATAGAGCCACCATTAAACTACCATAGAGCCACCATTCATCTACCATAGAGCCACAATTCATCTGCCACACAGTCACAATTCATCTACCATAGAGCCACCTTTCATCCACCATAGAGCCAACATTCAATTACAATAGAGCCACCATTCATCTACCATAAGCCACCACTCATCCACCATAGAGCCACCATTCATCTACCATATAGCCACCATTCATCTACCATAGAGCCACCATTCATCTACCATAGGGCTACCATTCATCTACTATAGAGCCACCATTAATCTACCATAGAGCCACCATTCATCTACCATAGAGCCACAATTCATCTACCACACAGTCACAATTCATCTACCATAGAGCAACCATTCATCTACCATAGAGCCAACATTCAATTACAATAGAGCCACCATTCATCTACAATAGGGCTACCATTCATCGACCATTCATCCACCATTCATCTACCATAGAGCCACCATTCATCTACATTAGGGCTACCATTCATCTACCATAGGGCCACCATTCATCTACCATTCATCCAAAACTCATCTACCATAGAGCCACCATTCATCTACCATAGAGCCACCATTCATCTACCATAGAGCCACCATTCATCTACCATAGAGCCACCATTCATCTACCATAGAGCCACCTTTCATCTACCATAGGGCTACCATTCATCTACCATAAAGCCACCATTCATCTACCATAGAGCCACCATTCATCTACCATAGAGCGACCATTCATCTACCATAGAGCCACCATTTATCTACCATAGAGCCACTACTCATCCACCATAGAGCCACAACTCATCTACCATAGGGATACCATCCATCTACCATAGGACCACCATTCATCCACCATAGAACCACCATTCATCTACCATAGAGCCACCATTCCTCTACCATAGAGCCACCATTCATCTACCATAGAGCCACCATTCATCTACCATAGAGCCACCACTCATCCACCATAGAGCCACCACTCATCTACCATAGGGATACAATCCATCTACCATAGAGCCACCATTCATCTACCATAGAGCCACCATTCATCTACAATAGAGCCACCACTCATCTACCATAGGGCTACCATTCATCTACCAATCATCCATCACTCATCTACCATTCATCTACCATACAGCCACCATTCATCTACCATAGAGCCACCATTCATTAACTATAGAGCCACCATTCATCTACCTAGAGCCACCATTCATCTACCATAGAGCCACCATTCATCTACCATAGAGCCACTATTCATCTACCATAGGGCTACCATTCATCTACCATAGAGCCACCATTCATCTACCATAGAGCCACCATTCATCTACCATAGAGCCACCATTCATCTACCACAGAGCCACCATTCATCTACCATAGAGCCACCATTCATCTACCATAGAGCCACCATTAATCTACCATAGAGCCACCATTCATCTACCATAGAGCCACAATTCATCTACCACACAGTCACAATTCATCTACCATAGAGCAACCATTCATCTACCATAGAGCCAACATTCAATTACAATAGAGCCACCATTCATCTACAATAGGGCTACCATTCATCTACCATAGGGCCACCATTCATCTACCATTCATCCACCACTCATCTACCATAGAGCCACCATTCATCTACCATAGAGCCACCATTCATCTACCATAGAGCCACCATTCTTCTACCATAGAGACACCATTCATCTACCATAGAGCCACCATTCATCTACCATAGAGCCCCAATTCATCTACCATTTATCCACCATAGATCCACCATTCATCCACCATAGAGCCACCATTCATCTACCATAGAGCCACCACTCATCCACCATAGAGCCACCACTCATCTACCATAGGGATACAATCCATCTACCATAGAGCCACCATTCATCTACCATAGAGCCACCATTCATCTACAATAGAGCCACCACTCATCTACCATAGGGCTACCATTCATCTACCAATCATCCATCACTCATCTACCATTCATCTACCATACAGCCACCATTCATCTACCATAGAGCCACCATTCATTAACTATAGAGCCACCATTCATCTACCTAGAGCCACCATTCATCTACCATGGAGCCACCATTCATCTACCATAGAGCCACCATTCATCTACCATAGGGCTACCATTCATCTACCATAGAGCCACCATTCATCTACCATAGAGCCACCATTCATCTACCATAGAGCCACCATTCATCTACCACAGAGCCACCATTCATCTACCATAGAGCCACCATTCATCTACCATAGAGCCACCATTCAATTACAATAGAACCACCATTCATCTACCATATAGACACCATCCATCTACCATAGAGCCACCATTCATCTACCATAGAGCCACCATTCATCTACCATAGAGCCACCACTCATCCACCATAGAGCCACCACTCATCTACCATAGGGATACAATCCATCTACCATAGAGCCACCATTCATCTACCATAGAGCCACCATTCATCTACAATAGAGCCACCACTCATCTACCATAGGGCTACCATTCATCTACCAATCATCCGTCACTCATCTACCATTCATCTACCATACAGCCACTATTCATCTACCATAGAGCCACCATTCATTAACTATAGAGCCACCATTCATCTACCTAGAGCCACCATTCATCTACCATAGAGCCACCATTCATCTACCATAGAGCCACCATTCATCTACCATAGAGCTAACATTCATCTACCATTCACCCACCACTCATCTACCATTCATCTACCATAGAGCCACCATTCATCTACCATAGAGCCACCATTCATCTACCATAGAGCCACCATTCATCTACCACAGAGCCACCATTCATCTACCATAGAGCCACCATTCATCTACCATAGAGCCACCATTCAATTACAATAGAACCACCATTCATCTACCATATAGACACCATCCATCTACCATAGAGCCACCATTCATCTACCATAGAGCCACCATTCATCTACCATAGAGCCACCACTCATCCACCATAGAGCCACCACTCATCTACCATAGGGATACAATCCATCTACCATAGAGCCACCATTCATCTACCATAGAGCCACCATTCATCTACAATAGAGCCACCACTCATCTACCATAGGGCTACCATTCATCTACCAATCATCCATCACTCATCTACCATTCATCTACCATACAGCCACTATTCATCTACCATAGAGCCACCATTCATTAACTATAGAGCCACCATTCATCTACCTAGAGCCACCATTCATCTACCATAGAGCCACCATTCATCTACCATAGAGCCACCATTCATCTACCATAGAGCTACCATTCATCTACCATTCACCCACCACTCATCTACCATTCATCTACCATAGAGCCACCATTCATCTACCATAGAGCCACCATTCATCTACCATTCACCCACCACTCATCTACCATTCACCCACCATAGAGCCACCATTCATCCACCATAGAAGCACCATTCATCTACCATAGAGCCACCATTCCTCTACCATAGAGCCACCATTCATCTACCATAGAGCCACCATTCATCTACCATAGAGCCACCATCCATCTACCATAGAGCCATTATTATCTACCATAGAGCTACCATTCATCTACCATTCACCCACCATAGAGCCACCATTCATCCACCATAGAAACACCATTCATCTACCATAGAGCCACCATTCCTCTACCATAGAGCCACCATTCATCTACCATAGAGCCACCATTCATCTACCATAAAGCCACCACTCATCCACCATAGAGCCACCATTCATCTACCATATAGCCACCATTCATCTACCATAGAGCCACCATTCATCTACCATAGGGCTACCATTCATCTACCATAGAGCCACCATTAAACTACCATAAAGCCACCATTCATCTACCATAGAGCCACAATTCATCTACCACACAGTCACAATTCATCTACCATAGAGCCACCATTCATCCACCATAGAGCCAACATTCAATTACAATAGAGCCACCATTCATCTACCATAAAGCCACCACTCATCCACCATAGAGCCACCATTCATCTACCATATAGCCACCATTCATCTACCATAGGGCTACCATTCATCTACCATAGAACCACCATTAATCTACCATAGAGCCACCATTCATCTACCATAGAGCCACAATTCATCTACCACACAGTCACAATTCATCTACCATAGAGCAAACATTCATCTACCATAGAGCCAACATTCAATTACAATAGAGCCACCATTCATCTACAATAGGGCTACCATTCATCTACCATTCATCCACCATTCATCTACCATAGAGCCACCATTCATCTACAATAGGGCTACCATTCATCTACCATAGGGCCACCATTCATCTACCATTCATCCACCACTCATCTACCATAGAGCCACCATTCATCTACCATAGAGCCACCATTCATCTACCATAGAGCCACCATTCATCTACCATACAGCCACCATTCATCTACCATAGAGCCACCATTCATTAACTATAGAGCCACCATTCATCTACCTAGAGCCACCATTCATCTACCATAGAGCCACCATTCATCTACCATAGAGCCACCATTCATCTACCATAGAGCTACCATTCATCTACCATTCACCCACCACTCATCTACCATTCATCTACCATAGAGCCACCATTCATCTACCATAGAGCCACCATTCATCTACCATTCACCCACCACTCATCTACCATTCACCCACCATAGAGCCACCATTCATCCACCATAGAAGCACCATTCATCTACCATAGAGCCACCATTCCTCTACCATAGAGCCACCATTCATCTACCATAGAGCCACCATTCATCTACCATAGAGCCACCATCCATCTACCATAGAGCCATCATTATCTACCATAGAGCTACCATTCATCTACCATTCACCCACCATAGAGCCACCATTCATCCACCATAGAACCACCATTCATCTACCATAGAGCCACCATTCCTCTACCATAGAGCCACCATTCATCTACCATAGAGCCACCATTCATCTACCATAAAGCCACCACTCATCCACCATAGAGCCACCATTCATCTACCATATAGCCACCATTCATCTACCATAGAGCCACCATTCATCTTCCATAGGACTACCATTCATCTACCATAGAGCCACCATTAAACTACCATAGAGCCACCATTCATCTACCATAGAGCCACAATTCATCTACCACACAGTCACAATTCATCTACCATAGAGCCACCATTCATCCACCATAGAGCCAACATTCAATTACAATAGAGCCACCATTCATCTACCATAAGCCACCACTCATCCACCATAGAGCCACCATTCATCTACCATATAGCCACCATTCATCTACCATAGAGCCACCATTCATCTACCATAGGGCTACCATTCATCTACCATAGAGCCACCATTAATCTACCATAGAGCCACCATTCATCTACCATAGAGCCACAATTCATCTACCACACAGTCACAATTCATCTACCATAGAGCAACCATTCATCTACCATAGAGCCAACATTCAATTACAATAGAGCCACCATTCATCTACAATAGGGCTACCATTCATCGACCATTCATCCACCATTCATCTACCATAGAGCCACCATTCATCTACATTAGGGCTACCATTCATCTACCATAGGGCCACCATTCATCTACCATTCATCCAAAACTCATCTACCATAGAGCCACCATTCATCTACCATAGAGCCACCATTCATCTACCATAGAGCCACCATTCATCTACCATAGAGCCACCATTCATCTACCATAGAGCCACCTTTCATCTACCATAGGGCTACCATTCATCTACCATAAAGCCACCATTCATCTACCATAGAGCCACCATTCATCTACCATAGAGCGACCATTCATCTACCATAGAGCCACCATTTATCTACCATAGAGCCACTACTCATCCACCATAGAGCCACAACTCATCTACCATAGGGATACCATCCATCTACCATAGGACCACCATTCATCCACCATAGAACCACCATTCATCTACCATAGAGCCACCATTCCTCTACCATAGAGCCACCATTCATCTACCATAGAGCCACCATTCATCTACCATAGAGCCACCACTCATCCACCATAGAGCCACCACTCATCTACCATAGGGATACAATCCATCTACCATAGAGCCACCATTCATCTACCATAGAGCCACCATTCATCTACAATAGAGCCACCACTCATCTACCATAGGGCTACCATTCATCTACCAATCATCCATCACTCATCTACCATTCATCTACCATACAGCCACCATTCATCTACCATAGAGCCACCATTCATTAACTATAGAGCCACCATTCATCTACCTAGAGCCACCATTCATCTACCATAGAGCCACCATTCATCTACCATAGAGCCACTATTCATCTACCATAGGGCTACCATTCATCTACCATAGAGCCACCATTCATCTACCATAGAGCCACCATTCATCTACCATAGAGCCACCATTCATCTACCACAGAGCCACCATTCATCTACCATAGAGCCACCATTCATCTACCATAGAGCCACCATTCATCTACCATAGAGCCACCATTCATCTACCATAGAGCCACAATTCATCTACCACACAGTCACAATTCATCTACCATAGAGCAACCATTCATCTACCATAGAGCCAACATTCAATTACAATAGAGCCACCATTCATCTACAATAGGGCTACCATTCATCTACCATAGGGCCACCATTCATCTACCATTCATCCACCACTCATCTACCATAGAGCCACCATTCATCTACCATAGAGCCACCATTCATCTACCATAGAGCCACCATTCATCTACCATAGAGACACCATTCATCTACCATAGAGCCACCATTCATCTACCATAGAGCCCCAATTCATCTACCATTTATCCACCATAGAGCCACCATTCATCCACCATAGAGCCACCATTCATCTACCATAGAGCCACCATTCATCTACCATAGAGCCACCATTCATCTACCATAGAGCTACCATTCATCTTCCATTTATCCACCACTCATCTACCATAGAGCCACCATTCATCTACCATAGAGCCATCATTATCTACCATAGAGCCACCATTCATCTACCATAGAGCCACCATTCATCTACCATAGAGCCATCATTTATCTACCATAGAGCAACCATTTAAATAACATAGAGCCACCATTCATCTACCATAGAGCCACCATCCATCTACCATAGAGTCACTATTCATCTACCATAGAGCTACCATTCATCTACCATTCACCCACCACTCATCTACCATTCATCTACCATAGAGCCACCATTCATCTACCATAGAGCCACCATTCATCTACAATTCACCCACCACTCATCTACCATTCACCCACCATAGAGCCACCATTCCTCTACCATAGAGCCACCATTCATCTACCATAGAACCACCATTCATCTACCATAGAGCCACCATCCATCTACCATAGAGCCATCATTATCTACCATAGAGCTACCATTCATCTACCATTCACCCACCATAGAGCCACCATTCATCCACCATAGAACCACCATTCATCTACCATAGAGCCACCATTCCTCTACCATAGAGCCACCATTCATCTACCATAGAGCCACCATTCATCTACCATAAAGCCACCACTCATCCACCATAGAGCCACCATTCATCTACCATATAGCCACCATTCATCTACCATAGAGCCACCATTCATCTACCATAGGGCTACCATTCATCTACCATAGAGCCACCATTAAACTACCATAGAGCCACCATTCATCTACCATAGAGCCACAATTCATCTACCACACAGTCACAATTCATCTACCATAGAGCCACCATTCATCCACCATAGAGCCAACATTCAATTACAATAGAGCCACCATTCATCTACCATAAAGCCACCACTCATCCACCATAGAGCCACCATTCATCTACCATATAGCCACCATTCATCTACCATAGAGCCACCATTCATCTACCATAGGGCTACCATTCATCTACCATAGAGCCACCATTAATCTACCATAGAGCCACCATTCATCTACCATAGAGCCACAATTCATCTACCACACAGTCACAATTCATCTACCATAGAGCAACCATTCATCTACCATAGAGCCACCATTCATCTACCATAGAGCCACCATTCATCTACCATAGAGCCACCACTCATCCACCATAGAGCCACCACTCATCTACCATAGGGATACAATCCATCTACCATAGAGCCACCATTCATCTACCATAGAGCCACCATTCATCTACAATAGAGCCACCACTCATCTACCATAGGGCTACCATTCATCTACCAATCATCCATCACTCATCTACCATTCATCTACCATACAGCCACCATTCATCTACCATAGAGCCACCATTCATTAACTATAGAGCCACCATTCATCTACCTAGAGCCACCATTCATCTACCATGGAGCCACCATTCATCTACCATAGAGCCACCATTCATCTACCATAGGGCTACCATTCATCTACCATAGAGCCATCATTATCTACCATAGAGCTACCATTCATCTACCATTCACCCACCATAGAGCCACCATTCATCCACCATAGAACCACCATTCATCTACCATAGAGCCACCATTCCTCTACCATAGAGCCACCATTCATCTACCATAGAGCCGCCATTCATCTACCATAAAGCCACCACTCATCCACCATAGAGCCACCATTCATCTACCATATAGCCACCATTCATCTACCATAGAGCCACCACTCATCCACCATAGAGCCACCACTCATCTACCATAGGGATACCATCCATCTACCATAGAGCCACCATTCATCTACCATAGAGCCACCATTCATCCACCATAGAACCACCATTCATCTACCATAGAGCCACCATTCCTCTACCATAGAGCCACCATTCATCTACCATAGAGCCACCATTCATCTACCATAAAGCCACCACTCATCCACCATAGAGCCACCATTCATCTACCATATAGCCACCATTCATCTACCATAGAGCCACCATTCATCTACCATAGGGCTACCATTCATCTACCATAGAGCCACCATTAAACTACCATAGAGCCACCATTCATCTACCATAGAGCCACAATTCATCTACCACACAGTCACAATTCATCTACCATAGAGCAACCATTCATCTACCATAGAGCCAACATCCAATTACAATAGAGCCACCATTCATCTACAATAGGGCTACCATTCATCTACCATTCATCCACCATTCATCTACCATAGAGCCACCATTCATCTACAATAGGGCTACCATTCATCTACCATAGGGCCACCATTCATCTACCATTCATCCACCACTCATCTACCAAAGAGCCACCATTCATCTACCATAGAGCCACCATTCATCTACCATAGAGCCACCATTCATCTACCATAGAGCCATCATTCATCCACCATAGAGCCACCATTCACCTACCATAGAGCCACCATTCATCTACCATAAGGCTACCATTCATCTACCATTCATCCACCATTCATCTACCATAGAGCCACCATTCATCCACCATAGAGCCACCATTCATCTACCATAGGGCTACCATTCATCTACCATTCATCCACCATTCATCTATCATAGAGCCACCATTCATCTACCATAGAGCCACCATTCATCTACCACAGAGCCACCATTCATCTACCATAGAGCCACCATTCATCTACCATAGAGCCACCATTCATCTACCATAGAGCCACCATTCATCTACCATAGAGCCAACATTCATCTACCATAGGGCTACCATTCATCTACCATAGAGCCACCATTCATCTACCATAGAGCCACCATTCAACTACCATAGAGCCAACATTCATCTACCATAGAGCCACCATTCATCTACCATAGAGCCACCATTCATCTACCATAGGGCTACCATTCATCTACCATAGAGCCACCATTCATAACCATAGAGCCACCATTCATCTACCATAGAGCCACCATTCATCTACCACAGAGCCACCATTCATCTACCATAGAGCCACAATTCATCTACCATAGAGCCACCATTCAATTACATTAGAACCACCATTCATCTACCATAGAGACACCATTCATCTACCATAGAGCCACCATTCATGTACCATAGAGCCCCAATTCATCTTCCATTTATCCACCATAGAGCCACCATTCATCCACCATAGAGCCACCATTCATCTACCATAGAGCCACCATTCATCTACCATAGAGCCACCATTCATCTACCATAGAGCTACCATTCATCTTCCATTCATCCACCACTCATCTACCATAGAGCCACCATTCATCTACCATAGAGCCATCATTATCTACCATAGAGCCACCATTCATCTACCATAGAGCCACCATTCATCTATCATAGAGCCATCATTTATCTACCATAGAGCAACCATTTAAATAACATAGAGCCACCATTCATCTACCATAGAGCCACCATCCATCTACCATAGAGTCACTATTCATCTACCATAGAGCTACCATTCGTCTACCATTCACCCACCACTCATCTACCATTCATCTACCATAGAGCCACCATTCATCTACCATAGAGCCACCATTCATCTACAATTCACCCACCACTCATCTACCATTCACCCACCATAGAGCCACCATTCATCTACCATAGAGCCACCATTCATGTACCATTCACCCACCACTCATCTACCATTCACCCACCATAGAGCTACTATTCATCTACCATTCACCCACCACTCATATACCATTCATCTACCATAGAGCCACCATTCATCTACCATAGAGCTACCATTCATCTACCATTCACCCACCACTCATCTACCATTCATCTACCATAGAGCCACCATTCATCTACCATAGAGCCACCATTCATCTACCATTCACCCACCACTCATCTACCATTCACCGACCATAGAGCCACCATTCATCCACCATAGAAGCACCATTCATCTACCATAGAGCCACCATTCCTCTACCATAGAGCCACCATTCATCTACCATAGAGCCACCATTCATCTACCATAGAGCCACCATCCATCTACCATAGAGCCATCATTATCTACCATAGAGCTACCATTCATCTACCATTCACCCACCATAGAGCCACCATTCATCCACCATAGAACCACCATTCATCTACCATAGAGCCACCATTCCTCTACCATAGAGCCACCATTCATCTACCATAGAGCCACCATTCATCTACCATAAAGCCACCACTCATCCACCATAGAGCCACCATTCATCTACCATATAGCCACCATTCATCTACCATAGAGCCACCATTCATCTACCATAGGGCTACCATTCATCTACCATAGAGCCACCATTAAACTACCATAGAGCCACCATTCATCTACCATAGAGCCACAATTCATCTACCACACAGTCACAATTCATCTACCATAGAGCCACCATTCATCCACCATAGAGCCAACATTCAATTACAATAGAGCCACCATTCATCTACCATAAAGCCACCACTCATCCACCATAGAGCCACCATTCATCTACTATATAGCCACCATTCATCTACCATAGAGCCACCATTCATCTACCATAGGGCTACCATTCATCTACCATAGAGCCACCTTTCATCTACCATAGGGCTACCATTCATCTACCATAAAGCCACCATTCATCTACCATAGAGCCACCATTCATCTACCATAGAGCGACCATTCATCTACCATAGAGCCACCATTTATCTACCATAGAGCCACTACTCATCCACCATAGAGCCACAACTCATCTACCATAGGGATACCATCCATCTACCATAGGGCCACCATTCATCCACCATAGAACCACCATTCATCTACCATAGAGCCACCATTCCTCTACCATAGAGCCACCATTCATCTACCATAGAGCCACCATTCATCTACCATAGAGCCACCACTCATCCACCATAGAGCCACCACTCATCTACCATAGGGATACAATCCATCTACCATAGAGCCACCATTCATCTTCCATAGAGCCACCATTCATCTACAATAGAGCCACCACTCATCTACCATAGGGCTACCATTCATCTACCAATCATCCATCACTCATCTACCATTCATCTACCATACAGCCACCATTCATCTACCATAGAGCCACCATTCATTAACTATAGAGCCACCATTTATCTACCTAGAGCCACCATTCATCTACCATAGAGCCACCATTCATCTACCATAGAGCCACCATTCATCTACCATAGGGCTACCATTCATCTACCATAGAGCCACCATTCATCTACCATAGAGCCACCATTCATCTACCATAGAGCCACCATTCATCTACCACAGAGCCACCATTCATCTACCATAGAGCCACCATTCATCTACCATAGAGCCACCATTCAATTACAATAGAACCACCATTCATCTACCATATAGACACCATCCATCTACCATAGAGCCACCATTCATCTACCATAGAGCCACCATTCATCTACCATAGAGCCACCACTCATCCACCATAGAGCCACCACTCATCTACCATAGGGATACAATCCATCTACCATAGAGCCACCATTCATCTACCATAGAGCCACCATTCATCTACAATAGAGCCACCACTCATCTACCATAGGGCTACCATTCATCTACCAATCATCCATCACTCATCTACCATAGAGCCACCATTCATTAACTATAGAGCCACCATTCATCTACCTAGAGCCACCATTCATCTACCATAGAGCCACCATTCATCTACCATAGAGCCACCATTCATCTACCATAGAGCTACCATTCATCTACCATTCACCCACCACTCATCTACCATTCATCTACCATAGAGCCACCATTCATCTACCATAGAGCCACCATTCATCTACCATTCACCCACCACTCATCTACCATTCACCCACCATAGAGCCACCATTCATCCACCATAAAAGCACCATTCATCTACCATAGAGCCACCATTCCTCTACCATAGAGCCAACATTCATCTACCATAGAACCACCATTCATCTACCATAGAGCCACCATCCATCTACCATAGAGCCATCATTATCTACCATAGAGCTACCATTCATCTACCATTCACCCAATATAGAGCCACCATTCATCCACCATAGAACCACCATTCATCTACCACAGAGCCACCATTCCTCTTCCATAGAGCCACCATTCATCTACCATAGAGCCACCATTCATCTACCATAAAGCCACCACTCATCCACCATAGAGCCACCATTCATCTACCATATAGCCACCATTCATCTACCATAGAGCCACCATTCATCTACCATAGGGCTACCATTCATCTACCATAGAGCCACCATTAAACTACCATAGAGCCACCATTCATCTACCATAGAGCCACAATTCATCTACCACACAGTCACAATTCATCTACCATAGAGCCACCATTCATCCACCATAGAGCCAACATTCAATTACAATAGAGCCACCATTCATCTACCATAAAGCCACCACTCATCCACCATAGAGCCACCATTCATCTACCATATAGCCACCATTCATCTACCATAGAGCCACCATTCATCTACCATAGGGCTACCATTCATCTACCATAGAGCCACCATTAATCTACCATAGAGCCACCATTCATCTACCATAGAGCCACAATTCATCTACCACACAGTCACAATTCATCTACCATAGAGCAACCATTCATCTACCATAGAGCCAACATTCAATTACAATAGAGCCACCATTCATCTACAATAGGGCTACCATTCATCTACCATTCATCCACCATTCATCTACCATAGAGCCACCATTCATCTACAATAGGGCTACCATTCATCTACCATAGGGCCACCATTCATCTACCATTCATCCACCACTCATCTACCATAGAGCCACCATTCATCTACCATAGAGCCACCATTCATCTACCATACAGCCACCATTCATCTACCATACAGCCACCATTCATCTACCATAGAGCCACCATTCATCTACCATAGAGCCACCATTCATCTACCATAGAGCCACCTTTCATCTACCATAGGGCTACCATTCATCTACCATAAAGCCACCATTCATCTACCATAGAGCCACCATTCATCTACCATAGAGCGACCATTCATCTACCATAGAGCCACCATTTATCTACCATAGAGCCACTACTCATCCACCATAGAGCCACAACTCATCTACCATAGGGATACCATCCATCTACCATAGGGCCACCATTCATCCACCATAGAACCAACATTCATCTACCATAGAGCCACCATTCCTCTACCATAGAGCCACCATTCATCTACCATAGAGCCACCATTCATCTACCATAGAGCCACCACTCATCCACCATAGAGCCACCACTCATCTACCATAGGGATACAATCCATCTACCATAGAGCCACCATTCATCTACCATAGAGCCACCATTCATCTACCATACAGCCACCATTCATCTACCATAGAGCCACCATTCATTAACTATAGAGCCACCATTCATCTACCTAGAGCCACCATTCATCTACCATAGAGCCACCATTCATCTACCATAGAGCCACCATTCATCTACCATAGGGCTACCATTCATCTACCATAGAGCCACCATTCATCTACCATAGAGCCACCATTCATCTACCATAGAGCCACCATTCATCTACCACAGAGCCACCATTCATCTACCATAGAGCCACCATTCATCTACCATAGAGCCACCATTCAATTACAATAGAACCACCATTCATCTACCATATAGACACCATCCATCTACCATAGAGCCACCATTCATCTACCATATAGCCACCATTCATCTACCATAGAGCCACCACTCATCCACCATAGAGCCACCACTCATCTACCATAGGGATACAATCCATCTACCATAGAGCCACCATTCATCTACCATAGAGCCACCATTCATCTACAATAGAGCCACCACTCATCTACCATAGGGCTACCATTCATCTACCAATCATCCATCACTCATCTACCATTCATCTACCATACAGCCACTATTCATCTACCATAGAGCCACCATTCATTAACTATAGAGCCACCATTCATCTACCTAGAGCCACCATTCATCTACCATAGAGCCACCATTCATCTACCATAGAGCCACCATTCATCTACCATAGAGCTACCATTCATCTACCATTCACCCACCACTCATCTACCATTCATCTACCATAGAGCCACCATTCATCTACCATAGAGCCACCATTCATCTACCATTCACCCACCACTCATCTACCATTCACCCACCATAGAGCCACCATTCATCCACCATAGAAGCACCATTCATCTACCATAGAGCCACCATTCCTCTACCATAGAGCCACCATTCATCTACCATAGAGCCACCATTCATCTACCATAGAGCCAACATCCATCTACCATAGAGCCATTATTATCTACCATAGAGCTACCATTCATCTACCATTCACCCACCATAGAGCCACCATTCATCCACCATAGAACCACCATTCATCTACCATAGAGCCACCATTCCTCTACCATAGAGCCACCATTCATCTACCATAGAGCCACCATTCATCTACCATAAAGCCACCACTCATCCACCATAGAGCCACCATTCATCTACCATATAGCCACCATTCATCTACCATAGAGCCACCATTCATCTACCATAGGGCTACCATTCATCTACCATAGAGCCACCATTAAACTACCATAAAGCCACCATTCATCTACCATAGAGCCACAATTCATCTACCACACAGTCACAATTCATCTACCATAGAGCAACCATTCATCTACCATAGAGCCAACATTCAATTACAATAGAGCCACCATTCATCTACAATAGGGCTACCATTCATCTACCATTCATCCACCATTCATCTACCATAGAGCCACCATTCATCTACAATAGGGCTACCATTCATCTACCATAGGGCCACCATTCATCTACCATTCATCCACCACTCATCTACCATAGAGCCACCATTCATCTACCATAGAGCCACCATTCATCTACCATACAGCCACCATTCATCTACCATACAGCCACCATTCATCTACCATAGAGCCACCATTCATCTACCATAGAGCCACCATTCATCTACCATAGAGCCACCTTTCATCTACCATAGGGCTACCATTCATCTACCATAAAGCCACCATTCATCTACCATAGAGCCACCATTCATCTACCATAGAGCGACCATTCATCTACCATAGAGCCACCATTTATCTACCATAGAGCCACTACTCATCCACCATAGAGCCACAACTCATCTACCATAGGGATACCATCCATCTACCATAGGGCCACCATTCATCCACCATAGAACCAACATTCATCTACCATAGAGCCACCATTCCTCTACCATAGAGCCACCATTCATCTACCATAGAGCCACCATTCATCTACCATAGAGCCACCACTCATCCACCATAGAGCCACCACTCATCTACCATAGGGATACAATCCATCTACCATAGAGCCACCATTCATCTACCATAGAGCCACCATTCATCTACCATACAGCCACCATTCATCTACCATAGAGCCACCATTCATTAACTATAGAGCCACCATTCATCTACCTAGAGCCACCATTCATCTACCATAGAGCCACCATTCATCTACCATAGAGCCACCATTCATCTACCATAGGGCTACCATTCATCTACCATAGAGCCACCATTCATCTACCATAGAGCCACCATTCATCTACCATAGAGCCACCATTCATCTACCACAGAGCCACCATTCATCTACCATAGAGCCACCATTCATCTACCATAGAGCCACCATTCAATTACAATAGAACCACCATTCATCTACCATATAGACACCATCCATCTACCATAGAGCCACCATTCATCTACCATATAGCCACCATTCATCTACCATAGAGCCACCACTCATCCACCATAGAGCCACCACTCATCTACCATAGGGATACAATCCATCTACCATAGAGCCACCATTCATCTACCATAGAGCCACCATTCATCTACAATAGAGCCACCACTCATCTACCATAGGGCTACCATTCATCTACCAATCATCCATCACTCATCTACCATTCATCTACCATACAGCCACTATTCATCTACCATAGAGCCACCATTCATTAACTATAGAGCCACCATTCATCTACCTAGAGCCACCATTCATCTACCATAGAGCCACCATTCATCTACCATAGAGCCACCATTCATCTACCATAGAGCTACCATTCATCTACCATTCACCCACCACTCATCTACCATTCATCTACCATAGAGCCACCATTCATCTACCATAGAGCCACCATTCATCTACCATTCACCCACCACTCATCTACCATTCACCCACCATAGAGCCACCATTCATCCACCATAGAAGCACCATTCATCTACCATAGAGCCACCATTCCTCTACCATAGAGCCACCATTCATCTACCATAGAGCCACCATTCATCTACCATAGAGCCAACATCCATCTACCATAGAGCCATTATTATCTACCATAGAGCTACCATTCATCTACCATTCACCCACCATAGAGCCACCATTCATCCACCATAGAACCACCATTCATCTACCATAGAGCCACCATTCCTCTACCATAGAGCCACCATTCATCTACCATAGAGCCACCATTCATCTACCATAAAGCCACCACTCATCCACCATAGAGCCACCATTCATCTACCATATAGCCACCATTCATCTACCATAGAGCCACCATTCATCTACCATAGGGCTACCATTCATCTACCATAGAGCCACCATTAAACTACCATAAAGCCACCATTCATCTACCATAGAGCCACAATTCATCTACCACACAGTCACAATTCATCTACCATAGAGCCACCATTCATCCACCATAGAGCCAACATTCAATTACAATAGAGCCACCATTCATCTACCATAAAGCCACCACTCATCCACCATAGAGCCACCATTCATCTACCATATAGCCACAATTCATCTACCATAGAGCCACCATTCATCTACCATAGGGCTACCATTCATCTACCATAGAACCACCATTAATCTACCATAGAGCCACCATTCATCTACCATAGAGCCACAATTCATCTACCACACAGTCACAATTCATCTACCATAGAGCAAACATTCATCTACCATAGAGCCAACATTCAATTACAATAGAGCCACCATTCATCTACAATAGGGCTACCATTCATCTACCATTCATCCACCATTCATCTACCATAGAGCCACCATTCATCTACAATAGGGCTACCATTCATCTACCATAGGGCCACCATTCATCTACCATTCATCCACCACTCATCTACCATAGAGCCACCATTCATCTACCATAGAGCCACCATTCATCTACCATAGAGCCACCATTCATCTACCATACAGCCACCATTCATCTACCATAGAGCCACCATTCATTAACTATAGAGCCACCATTCATCTACCTAGAGCCACCATTCATCTACCATAGAGCCACCATTCATCTACCATAGAGCCACCATTCATCTACCATAGAGCTACCATTCATCTACCATTCACCCACCACTCATCTACCATTCATCTACCATAGAGCCACCATTCATCTACCATAGAGCCACCATTCATCTACCATTCACCCACCACTCATCTACCATTCACCCACCATAGAGCCACCATTCATCCACCATAAAAGCACCATTCATCTACCATAGAGCCACCATTCCTCTACCATAGAGCCAACATTCATCTACCATAGAACCACCATTCATCTACCATAGAGCCACCATCCATCTACCATAGAGCCATCATTATCTACCATAGAGCTACCATTCATCTACCATTCACCCAATATAGAGCCACCATTCATCCACCATAGAACCACCATTCATCTACCACAGAGCCACCATTCCTCTACCATAGAGCCACCATTCATCTACCATAGAGCCACCATTCATCTACCATAAAGCCACCACTCATCCACCATAGAGCCACCATTCATCTACCATATAGCCACCATTCATCTACCATAGAGCCACCATTCATCTACCATAGGGCTACCATTCATCTACCATAGAGCCACCATTAAACTACCATAGAGCCACCATTCATCTACCATAGAGCCACAATTCATCTACCACACAGTCACAATTCATCTACCATAGAGCCACCATTCATCCACCATAGAGCCAACATTCAATTACAATAGAGCCACCATTCATCTACCATAAAGCCACCACTCATCCACCATAGAGCCACCATTCATCTACCATATAGCCACCATTCATCTACCATAGAGCCACCATTCATCTACCATAGGGCTACCATTCATCTACCATAGAGCCACCATTAATCTACCATAGAGCCACCATTCATCTACCATAGAGCCACAATTCATCTACCACACAGTCACAATTCATCTACCATAGAGCAACCATTCATCTACCATAGAGCCAACATTCAATTACAATAGAGCCACCATTCATCTACAATAGGGCTACCATTCATCTACCATTCATCCACCATTCATCTACCATAGAGCCACCATTCATCTACAATAGGGCTACCATTCATCTACCATAGGGCCACCATTCATCTACCATTCATCCACCACTCATCTACCATAGAGCCACCATTCATCTACCATAGAGCCACCATTCATCTACCATACAGCCACCATTCATCTACCATACAGCCACCATTCATCTACCATAGAGCCACCATTCATCTACCATAGAGCCACCATTCATCTACCATAGAGCCACCTTTCATCTACCATAGGGCTACCATTCATCTACCATAAAGCCACCATTCATCTACCATAGAGCCACCATTCATCTACCATAGAGCGACCATTCATCTACCATAGAGCCACCATTTATCTACCATAGAGCCACTACTCATCCACCATAGAGCCACAACTCATCTACCATAGGGATACCATCCATCTACCATAGGGCCACCATTCATCCACCATAGAACCAACATTCATCTACCATAGAGCCACCATTCCTCTACCATAGAGCCACCATTCATCTACCATAGAGCCACCATTCATCTACCATAGAGCCACCACTCATCCACCATAGAGCCACCACTCATCTACCATAGGGATACAATCCATCTACCATAGAGCCACCATTCATCTACCATAGAGCCACCATTCATCTACCATACAGCCACCATTCATCTACCATAGAGCCACCATTCATTAACTATAGAGCCACCATTCATCTACCTAGAGCCACCATTCATCTACCATAGAGCCACCATTCATCTACCATAGAGCCACCATTCATCTACCATAGGGCTACCATTCATCTACCATAGAGCCACCATTCATCTACCATAGAGCCACCATTCATCTACCATAGAGCCACCATTCATCTACCACAGAGCCACCATTCATCTACCATAGAGCCACCATTCATCTACCATAGAGCCACCATTCAATTACAATAGAACCACCATTCATCTACCATATAGACACCATCCATCTACCATAGAGCCACCATTCATCTACCATATAGCCACCATTCATCTACCATAGAGCCACCACTCATCCACCATAGAGCCACCACTCATCTACCATAGGGATACAATCCATCTACCATAGAGCCACCATTCATCTACCATAGAGCCACCATTCATCTACAATAGAGCCACCACTCATCTACCATAGGGCTACCATTCATCTACCAATCATCCATCACTCATCTACCATTCATCTACCATACAGCCACTATTCATCTACCATAGAGCCACCATTCATTAACTATAGAGCCACCATTCATCTACCTAGAGCCACCATTCATCTACCATAGAGCCACCATTCATCTACCATAGAGCCACCATTCATCTACCATAGAGCTACCATTCATCTACCATTCACCCACCACTCATCTACCATTCATCTACCATAGAGCCACCATTCATCTACCATAGAGCCACCATTCATCTACCATTCACCCACCACTCATCTACCATTCACCCACCATAGAGCCACCATTCATCCACCATAGAAGCACCATTCATCTACCATAGAGCCACCATTCCTCTACCATAGAGCCACCATTCATCTACCATAGAGCCACCATTCATCTACCATAGAGCCACCATCCATCTACCATAGAGCCATTATTATCTACCATAGAGCTACCATTCATCTACCATTCACCCACCATAGAGCCACCATTCATCCACCATAGAACCACCATTCATCTACCATAGAGCCACCATTCCTCTACCATAGAGCCACCATTCATCTACCATAGAGCCACCATTCATCTACCATAAAGCCACCACTCATCCACCATAGAGCCACCATTCATCTACCATATAGCCACCATTCATCTACCATAGAGCCACCATTCATCTACCATAGGGCTACCATTCATCTACCATAGAGCCACCATTAAACTACCATAAAGCCACCATTCATCTACCATAGAGCCACAATTCATCTACCACACAGTCACAATTCATCTACCATAGAGCCACCATTCATCCACCATAGAGCCAACATTCAATTACAATAGAGCCACCATTCATCTACCATAAAGCCACCACTCATCCACCATAGAGCCACCATTCATCTACCATATAGCCACCATTCATCTACCATAGAGCCACCATTCATCTACCATAGGGCTACCATTCATCTACCATAGAACCACCATTAATCTACCATAGAGCCACCATTCATCTACCATAGAGCCACAATTCATCTACCACACAGTCACAATTCATCTACCATAGAGCAAACATTCATCTACCATAGAGCCAACATTCAATTACAATAGAGCCACCATTCATCTACAATAGGGCTACCATTCATCTACCATTCATCCACCATTCATCTACCATAGAGCCACCATTCATCTACAATAGGGCTACCATTCATCTACCATAGGGCCACCATTCATCTACCATTCATCCACCACTCATCTACCATAGAGCCACCATTCATCTACCATAGAGCCACCATTCATCTACCATAGAGCCACCATTCATCTACCATACAGCCACCATTCATCTACCATAGAGCCACCATTCATTAACTATAGAGCCACCATTCATCTACCTAGAGCCACCATTTATCCACCATTCATCCACCATAGAGCCACCATTCATCTACCATAGAGCCACCATTCCTCTACCATAGAGCCACCATTCATCTACCATAGAGCCACCATCCATCTACCATAGAGCCATCATTATCTACCATAGAGCTACCATTCATCTACCATTCACCCACCATAGAGCCAACATTCAATTACAATAGAGCCACCATTCATCTACAATAGGGCTACCATTCATCTACCATTCATCCACCATTCATCTACCATAGAGCCACCATTCATCTACAATAGGGCTACCATTCATCTACCATAGGGCCACCATTCATCTACCATTCATCCACCACTCATCTACCATAGAGCCACCATTCATCTACCATAGAGCCACCATTCATCTACCATAGAGCCACCATTCATCTACCATACAGCCACCATTCATCTACCATAGAGCCACCATTCATTAACTATAGAGCAAACCATTCATCTACCTAGAGC
Organism: Strongylocentrotus droebachiensis; assembly: GCA_035222895.1. Lineage (NCBI taxonomy): Eukaryota > Metazoa > Echinodermata > Echinoidea > Camarodonta > Strongylocentrotidae > Strongylocentrotus > Strongylocentrotus droebachiensis. The sequence goes on from JAVYIG010001357.1 coordinate 135,914, forward strand.
CACCATTTATCCACCATAGAGCCACCATTCATCCACCATAGAGCCACCATTCATCTACCATAGAGCCACCATTCATCTACCATAGAGCCACCATTCATCTACCATAGAGCTACCATTCATCTTCCATTTATCCACCACTCATCTACCATAGAGCCACCATTCATCTACCATAGAGCCATCATTATCTACCATAGAGCCACCATTCATCTACCATAGAGCCACCATTCATCTACCATAGAGCCATCATTTATCTACCATAGAGCAACCATTTAAATAACATAGAGCCACCATTCATCTACCATAGAGCCACCATCCATCTACCATAGAGTCACTATTCATCTACCATAGAGCTACCATTCATCTACCATTCACCCACCACTCATCTACCATTCATCTACCATAGAGCCACCATTCATCTACCATAGAGCCACCATTCATCTACCATAGAGTCACTATTCATCTACCATAGAGCTACCATTCATCTACCATTCACCCACCACTCATCTACCATTCATCTACCATAGACCCACCACTCATCTACCATTCACCCACCATAGAGCCACCATTCCTCTACCATAGAGCCACCATTCATCTACCATAGAACCACCATTCATCTACCATAGAGCCACCATCCATCTACCATAGAGCCATCATTATCTACCATAGAGCTACCATTCATCTACCATTCACCCACCATAGAGCCACCATTCATCCACCATAGAACCACCATTCATCTACCATAGAGCCACCATTCCTCTACCATAGAGCCACCATTCATCTACCATAGAGCCACCATTCATCTACCATAAAGCCACCACTCATCCACCATAGAGCCACCATTCATCTACCATATAGCCACCATTCATCTACCATAGAGCCACCATTCATCTTCCATAGGACTACCATTCATCTACCATAGAGCCACCATTAAACTACCATAGAGCCACCATTCATCTACCATAGAGCCACAATTCATCTACCACACAGTCACAATTCATCTACCATAGAGCCACCATTCATCCACCATAGAGCCAACATTCAATTACAATAGAGCCACCATTCATCTACCATAAGCCACCACTCATCCACCATAGAGCCACCATTCATCTACCATATAGCCACCATTCATCTACCATAGAGCCACCATTCATCTACCATAGGGCTACCATTCATCTACCATAGAGCCACCATTAATCTACCATAGAGCCACCATTCATCTACCATAGAGCCACAATTCATCTACCACACAGTCACAATTCATCTACCATAGAGCCACAATTCATCTACCACACAGTCACAATTCATCTACCATAGAGCAAACATTCATCTACCATAGAGCCAACATTCAATTACAATAGAGCCACCATTCATCTACAATAGGGCTACCATTCATCTACCATTCATCCACCATTCATCTACCATAGAGCCACCATTCATCTACAATAGGGCTACCATTCATCTACCATAGGGCCACCATTCATCTACCATTCATCCACCACTCATCTACCATAGAGCCACCATTCATCTACCATAGAGCCACCATTCATCTACCATAGAGCCACCATTCATCTACCATACAGCCACCATTCATCTACCATAGAGCCACCATTCATTAACTATAGAGCAAACCATTCATCTACCTAGAGCCACCATTTATCCACCATAGGGCCACCATTCATCCACCATAGAGCCACCATTCATCTACCATAGAGCCACCATTCATCTACCATAGAGCCACCATTCATCTACCATAGAGCTACCATTCATCTTCCATTTATCCACCACTCATCTACCATAGAGCCACCATTCATCTACCATAGAGCCATCATTATCTACCATAGAGCCACCATTCATCTACCATAGAGCCACCATTCATCTACCATAGAGCCATCATTTATCTACCATAGAGCAACCATTTAAATAACATAGAGCCACCATTCATCTACCATAGAGCCACCATCCATCTACCATAGAGTCACTATTCATCTACCATAGAGCTACCATTCATCTACCATTCACCCACCACTCATATACCATTCATCTACCATAGAGCCACCATTCATCTACCATAGAGCCACCATTCATCTACCATAGAGTCACTATTCATCTACCATAGAGCTACCATTCATCTACCATTCACCCACCACTCATCTACCATTCATCTACCATAGACCCACCACTCATCTACCATTCACCCACCATAGAGCCACCATTCCTCTACCATAGAGCCACCATTCATCTACCATAGAACCACCATTCATCTACCATAGAGCCACCATCCATCTACCATAGAGCCATCATTATCTACCATAGAGCTACCATTCATCTACCATTCACCCACCATAGAGCCACCATTCATCCACCATAGAACCACCATTCATCTACCATAGAGCCACCATTCCTCTACCATAGAGCCACCATTCATCTACCATAGAGCCACCATTCATCTACCATAAAGCCACCACTCATCCACCATAGAGCCACCATTCATCTACCATATAGCCACCATTCATCTACCATAGAGCCACCATTCATCTTCCATAGGACTACCATTCATCTACCATAGAGCCACCATTAAACTACCATAGAGCCACCATTCATCTACCATAGAGCCACAATTCATCTACCACACAGTCACAATTCATCTACCATAGAGCCACCATTCATCCACCATAGAGCCAACATTCAATTACAATAGAGCCACCATTCATCTACCATAAGCCACCACTCATCCACCATAGAGCCACCATTCATCTACCATATAGCCAACATTCATCTACCATAGAGCCACCATTCATCTACCATAGGGCTACCATTCATCTACCATAGAGCCACCATTAATCTACCATAGAGCCACCATTCATCTACCATAGAGCCACAATTCATCTACCACACAGTCACAATTCATCTACCATAGAGCCACAATTCATCTACCACACAGTCACAATTCATCTACCATAGAGCAAACATTCATCTACCATAGAGCCAACATTCAATTACAATAGAGCCACCATTCATCTACAATAGGGCTACCATTCATCTACCATTCATCCACCATTCATCTACCATAGAGCCACCATTCATCTACAATAGGGCTACCATTCATCTACCATAGGGCCACCATTCATCTACCATTCATCCACCACTCATCTACCATAGAGCCACCATTCATCTACCATAGAGCCACCATTCATCTACCATAGAGCCACCATTCATCTACCATACAGCCACCATTCATCTACCATAGAGCCACCATTCATTAACTATAGAGCAAACCATTCATCTACCTAGAGCCACCATTTATCCACCATAGAGCCACCATTCATCCACCATAGAGCCACCATTCATCTACCATAGAGCCACCATTCATCTACCATAGAGCCACCATTCATCTACCATAGAGCTACCATTCATCTTCCATTTATCCACCACTCATCTACCATAGAGCCACCATTCATCTACCATAGAGCCATCATTATCTACCATAGAGCCACCATTCATCTACCATAGAGCCACCATTCATCTACCATAGAGCCATCATTTATCTACCATAGAGCAACCATTTAAATAACATAGAGCCACCATTCATCTACCATAGAGCCACCATCCATCTACCATAGAGTCACTATTCATCTACCATAGAGTTACCATTCATCTACCATTCACCCACCACTCATCTACCATTCATCTACCATAGAGCCACCATTCATCTACCATAGAGCCACCATTCATCTACCATAGAGTCACTATTCATCTACCATAGAGCTACCATTCATCTACCATTCACCCACCACTCATCTACCATTCATCTACCATAGACCCACCACTCATCTACCATTCACCCACCATAGAGCCACCATTCCTCTACCATAGAGCCACCATTCATCTACCATAGAACCACCATTCATCTACCATAGAGCCACCATCCATCTACCATAGAGCCATCATTATCTACCATAGAGCTACCATTCATCTACCATTCACCCACCATAGAGCCACCATTCATCCACCATAGAACCACCATTCATCTACCTTAGAGCCACCATTCCTCTACCATAGAGCCACCATTCATCTACCATAGAGCCACCATTCATCTACCATAAAGCCACCACTCATCCACCATAGAGCCACCATTCATCTACCATATAGCCACCATTCATCTACCATAGAGCCACCATTCATCTTCCATAGGACTACCATTCATCTACCATAGAGCCACCATTAAACTACCATAGAGCCACCATTCATCTACCATAGAGCCACAATTCATCTACCACACAGTCACAATTCATCTACCATAGAGCCACCATTCATCCACCATAGAGCCAACATTCAATTACAATAGAGCCACCATTCATCTACCATAAGCCACCACTCATCCACCATAGAGCCACCATTCATCTACCATAAAGCCACCATTCATCTACCATAGAGCCACCATTCATCTACCATAGGGCTACCATTCATCTACCATAGAGCCACCATTAATCTACCATAGAGCCACCATTCATCTACCATAGAGCCACAATTCATCTACCACACAGTCACAATTCATCTACCATAGAGCAACCATTCATCTACCATAGAGCCAACATTCAATTACAATAGAGCCACCATTCATCTACAATAGGGCTACCATTCATCTACCATTCATCCACCATTCATCTACCATAGAGCCACCATTCATCTACATTAGGGCTACCATTCATCTACCATAGGGCCACCATTCATCTACCATTCATCCAAAACTCATCTACCATAGAGCCACCATTCATCTACCATAGAGCCACCATTCATCTACCATAGAGCCACCATTCATCTACCATAGAGCCACCATTCATCTACCATAGAGCCACCTTTCATCTACCATAGGGCTACCATTCATCTACCATAAAGCCACCATTCATCTACCATAGAGCCACCATTCATCTACCATAGAGCGACCATTCATCTACCATAGAGCCACCATTTATCTACCATAGAGCCACTACTCATCCACCATAGAGCCACAACTCATCTACCATAGGGATACCATCCATCTACCATAGGACCACCATTCATCCACCATAGAACCACCATTCATCTACCATAGAGCCACCATTCCTCTACCATAGAGCCACCATTCATCTACCATAGAGCCACCACTCATCCACCATAGAGCCACCACTCATCTACCATAGGGATACAATCCATCTACCATAGAGCCACCATTCATCTACCATAGAGCCACCATTCATCTACCATAGAGCTACCATTCATCTACCATTCACCCACCACTCATCTACCATTCATCTACCATAGACCCACCACTCATCTACCATTCACCCACCATAGAGCCACCATTCCTCTACCATAGAGCCACCATTCATCTACCATAGAACCACCATTCATCTACCATAGAGCCACCATCCATCTACCATAGAGCCATCATTATCTACCATAGAGCTACCATTCATCTACCATTCACCCACCATAGAGCCACCATTCATCCACCATAGAACCACCATTCATCTACCATAGAGCCACCATTCCTCTACCATAGAGCCACCATTCATCTACCATAGAGCCACCATTCATCTACCATAAAGCCACCACTCATCCACCATAGAGCCACCATTCATCTACCATATAGCCACCATTCATCTACCATAGAGCCACCATTCATCTTCCATAGGACTACCATTCATCTACCATAGAGCCACCATTAAACTACCATAGAGCCACCATTCATCTACCATAGAGCCACAATTCATCTACCACACAGTCACAATTCATCTACCATAGAGCCACCATTCATCCACCATAGAGCCAACATTCAATTACAATAGAGCCACCATTCATCTACCATAAGCCACCACTCATCCACCATAGAGCCACCATTCATCTACCATATAGCCACCATTCATCTACCATAGAGCCACCATTCATCTACCATAGGGCTACCATTCATCTACCATAGAGCCACCATTAATCTACCATAGAGCCACCATTCATCTACCATAGAGCCACAATTCATCTACCACACAGTCACAATTCATCTACCATAGAGCCACAATTCATCTACCACACAGTCACAATTCATCTACCATAGAGCAAACATTCATCTACCATAGAGCCAACATTCAATTACAATAGAGCCACCATTCATCTACAATAGGGCTACCATTCATCTACCATTCATCCACCATTCATCTACCATAGAGCCACCATTCATCTACAATAGGGCTACCATTCATCTACCATAGGGCCACCATTCATCTACCATTCATCCACCACTCATCTACCATAGAGCCACCATTCATCTACCATAGAGCCACCATTCATCTACCATAGAGCCACCATTCATCTACCATACAGCCACCATTCATCTACCATAGAGCCACCATTCATTAACTATAGAGCAAACCATTCATCTACCTAGAGCCACCATTTATCCACCATAGGGCCACCATTCATCCACCATAGAGCCACCATTCATCTACCATAGAGCCACCATTCATCTACCATAGAGCCACCATTCATCTACCATAGAGCTACCATTCATCTTCCATTTATCCACCACTCATCTACCATAGAGCCACCATTCATCTACCATAGAGCCATCATTATCTACCATAGAGCCACCATTCATCTACCATAGAGCCACCATTCATCTACCATAGAGCCATCATTTATCTACCATAGAGCAACCATTTAAATAACATAGAGCCACCATTCATCTACCATAGAGCCACCATCCATCTACCATAGAGTCACTATTCATCTACCATAGAGCTACCATTCATCTACCATTCACCCACCACTCATATACCATTCATCTACCATAGAGCCACCATTCATCTACCATAGAGCCACCATTCATCTACCATAGAGTCACTATTCATCTACCATAGAGCTACCATTCATCTACCATTCACCCACCACTCATCTACCATTCATCTACCATAGACCCACCACTCATCTACCATTCACCCACCATAGAGCCACCATTCCTCTACCATAGAGCCACCATTCATCTACCATAGAACCACCATTCATCTACCATAGAGCCACCATCCATCTACCATAGAGCCATCATTATCTACCATAGAGCTACCATTCATCTACCATTCACCCACCATAGAGCCACCATTCATCCACCATAGAACCACCATTCATCTACCATAGAGCCACCATTCCTCTACCATAGAGCCACCATTCATCTACCATAGAGCCACCATTCATCTACCATAAAGCCACCACTCATCCACCATAGAGCCACCATTCATCTACCATATAGCCACCATTCATCTACCATAGAGCCACCATTCATCTTCCATAGGACTACCATTCATCTACCATAGAGCCACCATTAAACTACCATAGAGCCACCATTCATCTACCATAGAGCCACAATTCATCTACCACACAGTCACAATTCATCTACCATAGAGCCACCATTCATCCACCATAGAGCCAACATTCAATTACAATAGAGCCACCATTCATCTACCATAAGCCACCACTCATCCACCATAGAGCCACCATTCATCTACCATATAGCCAACATTCATCTACCATAGAGCCACCATTCATCTACCATAGGGCTACCATTCATCTACCATAGAGCCACCATTAATCTACCATAGAGCCACCATTCATCTACCATAGAGCCACAATTCATCTACCACACAGTCACAATTCATCTACCATAGAGCCACAATTCATCTACCACACAGTCACAATTCATCTACCATAGAGCAAACATTCATCTACCATAGAGCCAACATTCAATTACAATAGAGCCACCATTCATCTACAATAGGGCTACCATTCATCTACCATTCATCCACCATTCATCTACCATAGAGCCACCATTCATCTACAATAGGGCTACCATTCATCTACCATAGGGCCACCATTCATCTACCATTCATCCACCACTCATCTACCATAGAGCCACCATTCATCTACCATAGAGCCACCATTCATCTACCATAGAGCCACCATTCATCTACCATACAGCCACCATTCATCTACCATAGAGCCACCATTCATTAACTATAGAGCAAACCATTCATCTACCTAGAGCCACCATTTATCCACCATAGAGCCACCATTCATCCACCATAGAGCCACCATTCATCTACCATAGAGCCACCATTCATCTACCATAGAGCCACCATTCATCTACCATAGAGCTACCATTCATCTTCCATTTATCCACCACTCATCTACCATAGAGCCACCATTCATCTACCATAGAGCCATCATTATCTACCATAGAGCCACCATTCATCTACCATAGAGCCACCATTCATCTACCATAGAGCCATCATTTATCTACCATAGAGCAACCATTTAAATAACATAGAGCCACCATTCATCTACCATAGAGCCACCATCCATCTACCATAGAGTCACTATTCATCTACCATAGAGCTACCATTCATCTACCATTCACCCACCACTCATCTACCATTCATCTACCATAGAGCCACCATTCATCTACCATAGAGCCACCATTCATCTACCATAGAGTCACTATTCATCTACCATAGAGCTACCATTCATCTACCATTCACCCACCACTCATCTACCATTCATCTACCATAGACCCACCACTCATCTACCATTCACCCACCATAGAGCCACCATTCCTCTACCATAGAGCCACCATTCATCTACCATAGAACCACCATTCATCTACCATAGAGCCACCATCCATCTACCATAGAGCCATCATTATCTACCATAGAGCTACCATTCATCTACCATTCACCCACCATAGAGCCACCATTCATCCACCATAGAACCACCATTCATCTACCATAGAGCCACCATTCCTCTACCATAGAGCCACCATTCATCTACCATAGAGCCACCATTCATCTACCATAAAGCCACCACTCATCCACCATAGAGCCACCATTCATCTACCATATAGCCACCATTCATCTACCATAGAGCCACCATTCATCTTCCATAGGACTACCATTCATCTACCATAGAGCCACCATTAAACTACCATAGAGCCACCATTCATCTACCATAGAGCCACAATTCATCTACCACACAGTCACAATTCATCTACCATAGAGCCACCATTCATCCACCATAGAGCCAACATTCAATTACAATAGAGCCACCATTCATCTACCATAAGCCACCACTCATCCACCATAGAGCCACCATTCATCTACCATATAGCCACCATTCATCTACCATAGAGCCACCATTCATCTACCATAGGGCTACCATTCATCTACCATAGAGCCACCATTAATCTACCATAGAGCCACCATTCATCTACCATAGAGCCACAATTCATCTACCACACAGTCACAATTCATCTACCATAGAGCAACCATTCATCTACCATAGAGCCAACATTCAATTACAATAGAGCCACCATTCATCTACAATAGGGCTACCATTCATCTACCATTCATCCACCATTCATCTACCATAGAGCCACCATTCATCTACATTAGGGCTACCATTCATCTACCATAGGGCCACCATTCATCTACCATTCATCCAAAACTCATCTACCATAGAGCCACCATTCATCTACCATAGAGCCACCATTCATCTACCATAGAGCCACCATTCATCTACCATAGAGCCACCATTCATCTACCATAGAGCCACCTTTCATCTACCATAGGGCTACCATTCATCTACCATAAAGCCACCATTCATCTACCATAGAGCCACCATTCATCTACCATAGAGCGACCATTCATCTACCATAGAGCCACCATTTATCTACCATAGAGCCACTACTCATCCACCATAGAGCCACAACTCATCTACCATAGGGATACCATCCATCTACCATAGGACCACCATTCATCCACCATAGAACCACCATTCATCTACCATAGAGCCACCATTCCTCTACCATAGAGCCACCATTCATCTACCATAGAGCCACCATTCATCTACCATAGAGCCACCACTCATCCACCATAGAGCCACCACTCATCTACCATAGGGATACAATCCATCTACCATAGAGCCACCATTCATCTACCATAGAGCCACCATTCATCTACAATAGAGCCACCACTCATCTACCATAGGGCTACCATTCATCTACCAATCATCCATCACTCATCTACCATTCATCTACCATACAGCCACCATTCATCTACCATAGAGCCACCATTCATTAACTATAGAGCCACCATTCATCTACCTAGAGCCACCATTCATCTACCATAGAGCCACCATTCATCTACCATAGAGCCACTATTCATCTACCATAGGGCTACCATTCATCTACCATAGAGCCACCATTCATCTACCATAGAGCCACCATTCATCTACCATAGAGCCACCATTCATCTACCACAGAGCCACCATTCATCTACCATAGAGCCACCATTCATCTACCATAGAGCCACCATTAATCTACCATAGAGCCACCATTCATCTACCATAGAGCCACAATTCATCTACCACACAGTCACAATTCATCTACCATAGAGCAACCATTCATCTACCATAGAGCCAACATTCAATTACAATAGAGCCACCATTCATCTACAATAGGGCTACCATTCATCTACCATAGGGCCACCATTCATCTACCATTCATCCACCACTCATCTACCATAGAGCCACCATTCATCTACCATAGAGCCACCATTCATCTACCATAGAGCCACCATTCATCTACCATAGAGACACCATTCATCTACCATAGAGCGACCATTCATCTACCATAGAGCCACCACTCATCCACCATAGAGCCACCACTCATCTACCATAGGGATACCATCCATCTACCATAGAGCTACCATTCATCTTCCATTTATCCACCACTCATCTACCATAGAGCCACCATTCATCTACCATAGAGCCATCATTATCTACCATAGAGCCACCATTCATCTACCATAGAGCCACCATTCATCTACCATAGAGCCATCATTTATCTACCATAGAGCAACCATTTAAATAACATAGAGCCACCATTCATCTACCATAGAGCCACCATCCATCTACCATAGAGTCACTATTCATCTACCATAGAGCTACCATTCATCTACCATTCACCCACCACTCATCTACCATTCATCTACCATAGAGCCACCATTCATCTACCATAGAGCCACCATTCATCTACAATTCACCCACCACTCATCTACCATTCACCCACCATAGAGCCACCATTCCTCTACCATAGAGCCACCATTCATCTACCATAGAACCACCATTCATCTACCATAGAGCCACCATCCATCTACCATAGAGCCATCATTATCTACCATAGAGCTACCATTCATCTACCATTCACCCACCATAGAGCCACCATTCATCCACCATAGAACCACCATTCATCTACCATAGAGCCACCATTCCTCTACCATAGAGCCACCATTCATCTACCATAGAGCCACCATTCATCTACCATAAAGCCACCACTCATCCACCATAGAGCCACCATTCATCTACCATATAGCCACCATTCATCTACCATAGAGCCACCATTCATCTACCATAGGGCTACCATTCATCTATCATAGAGCCACCATTAAACTACCATAGAGCCACCATTCATCTACCATAGAGCCACAATTCATCTACCACACAGTAACAATTCATCTACCATAGAGCCACCATTCATCCACCATAGAGCCAACATTCAATTACAATAGAGCCACCATTCATCTACCATAAAGCCACCACTCATCCACCATAGAGCCACCATTCATCTACCATATAGCCACCATTCATCTACCATAGAGCCACCATTCATCTACCATAGGGCTACCATTCATCTACCATAGAGCCACCATTAATCTACCATAGAGCCACCATTCATCTACCATAGAGCCACAATTCATCTACCACACAGTCACAATTCATCTACCATAGAGCAACCATTCATCTACCATAGAGCCAACATTCAATTACAATAGAGCCACCATTCATCTACAATAGGGCTACCATTCATCTACCATTCATCCACCATTCATCTACCATAGAGCCACCATTCATCTACAATAGGGCTACCATTCATCTACCATAGGGCCACCATTCATCTACCATTCATCCACCACTCATCTACCATAGAGCCACCATTCATCTACCATAGAGCCACCATTCATCTACCATACAGCCACCATTCATCTACCATACAGCCACCATTCATCTACCATAGAGCCACCATTCATCTACCATAGAGCCACCATTCATCTACCATAGAGCCACCTTTCATCTACCATAGGGCTACCATTCATCTACCATAAAGCCACCATTCATCTACCATAGAGCCACCATTCATCTACCATAGAGCGACCATTCATCTACCATAGAGCCACCATTTATCTACCATAGAGCCACTACTCATCCACCATAGAGCCACAACTCATCTACCATAGGGATACCATCCATCTACCATAGGGCCACCATTCATCCACCATAGAACCAACATTCATCTACCATAGAGCCACCATTCCTCTACCATAGAGCCACCATTCATCTACCATAGAGCCACCATTCATCTACCATAGAGCCACCACTCATCCACCATAGAGCCACCACTCATCTACCATAGGGATACAATCCATCTACCATAGAGCCACCATTCATCTACCATAGAGCCACCATTCATCTACAATAGAGCCACCACTCATCTACCATAGGGCTACCATTCATCTACCAATCATCCATCACTCATCTACCATTCATCTACCATACAGCCACCATTCATCTACCATAGAGCCACCATTCATTAACTATAGAGCCACCATTCATCTACCTAGAGCCACCATTCATCTACCATAGAGCCACCATTCATCTACCATAGAGCCACCATTCATCTACCATAGGGCTACCATTCATCTACCATAGAGCCACCATTAATCTACCATAGAGCCACCATTCATCTACCATAGAGCCACCATTCATCTACCACAGAGCCACCATTCATCTACCATAGGGCTACCATTCATCTACCATAGGGCCACCATTCATCTACCATTCATCCACCACTCATCTACCATAGAGCCACCATTCATCTACCATAGAGCCACCATTCATCTACCATAGAGCCACCATTCATCTACCATAGAGACACCATTCATCTACCATAGAGCGACCATTCATCTACCATAGAGCCACCACTCATCCACCATAGAGCCACCACTCATCTACCATAGGGATACCATCCATCTACCATAGAGCTACCATTCATCTTCCATTTATCCACCACTCATCTACCATAGAGCCACCATTCATCTACCATAGAGCCATCATTATCTACCATAGAGCCACCATTCATCTACCATAGAGCCACCATTCATCTACCATAGAGCCATCATTTATCTACCATAGAGCAACCATTTAAATAACATAGAGCCACCATTCATCTACCATAGAGCCACCATCCATCTACCATAGAGTCACTATTCATCTACCATAGAGCTACCATTCATCTACCATTCACCCACCACTCATCTACCATTCATCTACCATAGAGCCACCATTCATCTACCATAGAGCCACCATTCATCTACAATTCACCCACCACTCATCTACCATTCACCCACCATAGAGCCACCATTCCTCTACCATAGAGCCACCATTCATCTACCATATAGCCACCATTCATCTACCATAGAGCCACCATTCATCTACCATAGGGCTACCATTCATCTACCATAGAACCACCATTAATCTACCATAGAGCCACCATTCATCTACCATAGAGCCACAATTCATCTACCACACAGTCACAATTCATCTACCATAGAGCAAACATTCATCTACCATAGAGCCAACATTCAATTACAATAGAGCCACCATTCATCTACAATAGGGCTACCATTCATCTACCATTCATCCACCATTCATCTACCATAGAGCCACCATTCATCTACAATAGGGCTACCATTCATCTACCATAGGGCCACCATTCATCTACCATTCATCCACCACTCATCTACCATAGAGCCACCATTCATCTACCATAGAGCCACCATTCATCTACCATAGAGCCACCATTCATCTACCATACAGCCACCATTCATCTACCATAGAGCCACCATTCATTAACTATAGAGCCACCATTCATCTACCTAGAGCCACCATTCATCTACCATAGAGCCACCATTCATCTACCATAGAGCCACCATTCATCTACCATAGAGCTACCATTCATCTACCATTCACCCACCACTCATCTACCATTCATCTACCATAGAGCCACCATTCATCTACCATAGAGCCACCATTCATCTACCATTCACCCACCACTCATCTACCATTCACCCACCATAGAGCCACCATTCATCCACCATAGAAGCACCATTCATCTACCATAGAGCCACCATTCCTCTACCATAGAGCCACCATTCATCTACCATAGAGCCACCATTCATCTACCATAGAGCCACCATCCATCTACCATAGAGCCATCATTATCTACCATAGAGCTACCATTCATCTACCATTCACCCACCATAGAGCCACCATTCATCCACCATAGAACCACCATTAATCTACCATAGAGCCACCATTCATCTACCATAGAGCCACAATTCATCTACCACACAGTCACAATTCATCTACCATAGAGCAAACATTCATCTACCATAGAGCCAACATTCAATTACAATAGAGCCACCATTCATCTACAATAGGGCTACCATTCATCTACCATTCATCCACCATTCATCTACCATAGAGCCACCATTCATCTACAATAGGGCTACCATTCATCTACCATAGGGCCACCATTCATCTACCATTCATCCACCACTCATCTACCATAGAGCCACCATTCATCTACCATAGAGCCACCATTCATCTACCATAGAGCCACCATTCATCTACCATACAGCCACCATTCATCTACCATAGAGCCACCATTCATTAACTATAGAGCCACCATTCATCTACCTAGAGCCACCATTCATCTACCATAGAGCCACCATTCATCTACCATAGAGCCACCATTCATCTACCATAGAGCTACCATTCATCTACCATTCACCCACCACTCATCTACCATTCATCTACCATAGAGCCACCATTCATCTACCATAGAGCCACCATTCATCTACCATTCACCCACCACTCATCTACCATTCACCCACCATAGAGCCACCATTCATCCACCATAGAAGCACCATTCATCTACCATAGAGCCACCATTCCTCTACCATAGAGCCACCATTCATCTACCATAGAGCCACCATTCATCTACCATAGAGCCACCATCCATCTACCATAGAGCCATCATTATCTACCATAGAGCTACCATTCATCTACCATTCACCCACCATAGAGCCACCATTCATCCACCATAGAACCACCATTCATCTACCATAGAGCCACCATTCCTCTACCATAGAGCCACCATTCATCTACCATAGAGCCACCATTCATCTACCATAAAGCCACCACTCATCCACCATAGAGCCACCATTCATCTACCATATAGCCACCATTCATCTACCATAGAGCCACCATTCATCTTCCATAGGACTACCATTCATCTACCATAGAGCCACCATTAAACTACCATAGAGCCACCATTCATCTACCATAGAGCCACAATTCATCTACCACACAGTCACAATTCATCTACCATAGAGCCACCATTCATCCACCATAGAGCCAACATTCAATTACAATAGAGCCACCATTCATCTACCATAAGCCACCACTCATCCACCATAGAGCCACCATTCATCTACCATATAGCCACCATTCATCTACCATAGAGCCACCATTCATCTACCATAGGGCTACCATTCATCTACCATAGAGCCACCATTAATCTACCATAGAGCCACCATTCATCTACCATAGAGCCACAATTCATCTACCACACAGTCACAATTCATCTACCATAGAGCAACCATTCATCTACCATAGAGCCAACATTCAATTACAATAGAGCCACCATTCATCTACAATAGGGCTACCATTCATCTACCATTCATCCACCATTCATCTACCATAGAGCCACCATTCATCTACATTAGGGCTACCATTCATCTACCATAGGGCCACCATTCATCTACCATTCATCCAAAACTCATCTACCATAGAGCCACCATTCATCTACCATAGAGCCACCATTCATCTACCATAGAGCCACCATTCATCTACCATAGAGCCACCATTCATCTACCATAGAGCCACCTTTCATCTACCATAGGGCTACCATTCATCTACCATAAAGCCACCATTCATCTACCATAGAGCCACCATTCATCTACCATAGAGCGACCATTCATCTACCATAGAGCCACCATTTATCTACCATAGAGCCACTTCTCATCCACCATAGAGCCACAACTCATCTACCATAGGGATACCATCCATCTACCATAGGACCACCATTCATCCACCATAGAACCACCATTCATCTACCATAGAGCCACCATTCCTCTACCATAGAGCCACCATTCATCTACCATAGAGCCACCATTCATCTACCATAGAGCCACCACTCATCCACCATAGAGCCACCACTCATCTACCATAGGGATACAATCCATCTACCATAGAGCCACCATTCATCTACCATAGAGCCACCATTCATCTACAATAGAGCCACCACTCATCTACCATAGGGCTACCATTCATCTACCAATCATCCATCACTCATCTACCATTCATCTACCATACAGCCACCATTCATCTACCATAGAGCCACCATTCATTAACTATAGAGCCACCATTCATCTACCTAGAGCCACCATTCATCTACCATAGAGCCACCATTCATCTACCATAGAGCCACTATTCATCTACCATAGGGCTACCATTCATCTACCATAGAGCCACCATTCATCTACCATAGAGCCACCATTCATCTACCATAGAGCCACCATTCATCTACCACAGAGCCACCATTCATCTACCATAGAGCCACCATTCATCTACCATAGAGCCACCATTAATCTACCATAGAGCCACCATTCATCTACCATAGAGCCACAATTCATCTACCACACAGTCACAATTCATCTACCATAGAGCAACCATTCATCTACCATAGAGCCAACATTCAATTACAATAGAGCCACCATTCATCTACAATAGGGCTACCATTCATCTACCATAGGGCCACCATTCATCTACCATTCATCCACCACTCATCTACCATAGAGCCACCATTCATCTACCATAGAGCCACCATTCATCTACCATAGAGCCACCATTCATCTACCATAGAGACACCATTCATCTACCATAGAGCCACCATTCATCTACCATAGAGCCCCAATTCATCTACCATTTATCCACCATAGAGCCACCATTCATCCACCATAGAGCCACCATTCATCTACCATAGAGCCACCATTCATCTACCATAGAGCCACCATTCATCTACCATAGAGCTACCATTCATCTTCCATTTATCCACCACTCATCTACCATAGAGCCACCATTCATCTACCATAGAGCCATCATTATCTACCATAGAGCCACCATTCATCTACCATAGAGCCACCATTCATCTACCATAGAGCCATCATTTATCTACCATAGAGCAACCATTTAAATAACATAGAGCCACCATTCATCTACCATAGAGCCACCATCCATCTACCATAGAGTCACTATTCATCTACCATAGAGCTACCATTCATCTACCATTCACCCACCACTCATCTACCATTCATCTACCATAGAGCCACCATTCATCTACCATAGAGCCACCATTCATCTACAATTCACCCACCACTCATCTACCATTCACCCACCATAGAGCCACCATTCCTCTACCATAGAGCCACCATTCATCTACCATAGAACCACCATTCATCTACCATAGAGCCACCATCCATCTACCATAGAGCCATCATTATCTACCATAGAGCTACCATTCATCTACCATTCACCCACCATAGAGCCACCATTCATCCACCATAGAACCACCATTC
This sequence comes from Strongylocentrotus droebachiensis, assembly GCA_035222895.1. Classification (NCBI taxonomy): domain Eukaryota; kingdom Metazoa; phylum Echinodermata; class Echinoidea; order Camarodonta; family Strongylocentrotidae; genus Strongylocentrotus; species Strongylocentrotus droebachiensis. The sequence continues at coordinate 153,811 of JAVYIG010001357.1, forward strand.
ATCTACCATAGAGCCACCATTCCTCTACCATAGAGCCACCATTCATCTACCATAGAGCCACCATTCATCTACCATAAAGCCACCACTCATCCACCATAGAGCCACCATTCATCTACCATATAGCCACCATTCATCTACCATAGAGCCACCATTCATCTACCATAGGGCTACCATTCATCTACCATAGAGCCACCATTAAACTACCATAGAGCCACCATTCATCTACCATAGAGCCACAATTCATCTACCACACAGTCACAATTCATCTACCATAGAGCCACCATTCATCCACCATAGAGCCAACATTCAATTACAATAGAGCCACCATTCATCTACCATAAAGCCACCACTCATCCACCATAGAGCCACCATTCATCTACCATATAGCCACCATTCATCTACCATAGAGCCACCATTCATCTACCATAGGGCTACCATTCATCTACCATAGAGCCACCATTCATCTACCATAGAGCCCCAATTCATCTACCATTTATCCACCATAGAGCCACCATTCATCCACCATAGAGCCACCATTCATCTACCATAGAGCCACCATTCATCTACCATAGAGCCACCATTCATCTACCATAGAGCTACCATTCATCTTCCATTTATCCACCACTCATCTACCATAGAGCCACCATTCATCTACCATAGAGCCATCATTATCTACCATAGAGCCACCATTCATCTACCATAGAGCCACCATTCATCTACCATAGAGCCATCATTTATCTACCATAGAGCAACCATTTAAATAACATAGAGCCACCATTCATCTACCATAGAGCCACCATCCATCTACCATAGAGTCACTATTTATCTACCATAGAGCTACCATTCATCTACCATTCACCCACCACTCATCTACCATTCATCTACCATAGAGCCACCATTCATCTACCATAGAGCCACCATTCATCTACAATTCACCCACCACTCATCTACCATTCACCCACCATAGAGCCACCATTCCTCTACCATAGAGCCACCATTCATCTACCATAGAACCACCATTCATCTACCATAGAGCCACCATCCATCTACCATAGAGCCATCATTATCTACCATAGAGCTACCATTCATCTACCATTCACCCACCATAGAGCCACCATTCATCCACCATAGAACCACCATTCATCTACCATAGAGCCACCATTCCTCTACCATAGAGCCACCATTCATCTACCATAGAGCCACCATTCATCTACCATAAAGCCACCACTCATCCACCATAGAGCCACCATTCATCTACCATATAGCCACCATTCATCTACCATAGAGCCACCATTCATCTACCATAGGGCTACCATTCATCTACCATAGAGCCACCATTAAACTACCATAGAGCCACCATTCATCTACCATAGAGCCACAATTCATCTACCACACAGTCACAATTCATCTACCATAGAGCCACCATTCATCCACCATAGAGCCAACATTCAATTACAATAGAGCCACCATTCATCTACCATAAAGCCACCACTCATCCACCATAGAGCCACCATTCATCTACCATATAGCCACCATTCATCTACCATAGAGCCACCATTCATCTACCATAGGGCTACCATTCATCTACCATAGAGCCACCATTAATCTACCATAGAGCCACCATTCATCTACCATAGAGCCACAATTCATCTACCACACAGTCACAATTCATCTACCATAGAGCAACCATTCATCTACCATAGAGCCAACATTCAATTACAATAGAGCCACCATTCATCTACAATAGGGCTACCATTCATCTACCATTCATCCACCATTCATCTACCATAGAGCCACCATTCATCTACAATAGGGCTACCATTCATCTACCATAGGGCCACCATTCATCTACCATTCATCCACCACTCATCTACCATAGAGCCACCATTCATCTACCATAGAGCCACCATTCATCTACCATACAGCCACCATTCATCTACCATACAGCCACCATTCATCTACCATAGAGCCACCATTCATCTACCATAGAGCCACCATTCATCTACCATAGAGCCACCTTTCATCTACCATAGGGCTACCATTCATCTACCATAAAGCCACCATTCATCTACCATAGAGCCACCATTCATCTACCATAGAGCGACCATTCATCTACCATAGAGCCACCATTTATCTACCATAGAGCCACTACTCATCCACCATAGAGCCACAACTCATCTACCATAGGGATACCATCCATCTACCATAGGGCCACCATTCATCCACCATAGAACCACCATTCATCTACCATAGAGCCACCATTCCTCTACCATAGAGCCACCATTCATCTACCATAGAGCCACCATTCATCTACCATAGAGCCACCACTCATCCACCATAGAGCCACCACTCATCTACCATAGGGATACAATCCATCTACCATAGAGCCACCATTCATCTACCATAGAGCCACCATTCATCTACAATAGAGCCACCACTCATCTACCATAGGGCTACCATTCATCTACCAATCATCCATCACTCATCTACCATTCATCTACCATACAGCCACCATTCATCTACCATAGAGCCACCATTCATTAACTATAGAGCCACCATTCATCTACCTAGAGCCACCATTCATCTACCATGGAGCCACCATTCATCTACCATAGAGCCACCATTCATCTACCATAGGGCTACCATTCATCTACCATAGAGCCACCATTCATCTACCATAGAGCCACCATTCATCTACCATAGAGCCACCATTCATCTACCACAGAGCCACCATTCATCTACCATAGAGCCACCATTCATCTACCATAGAGCCACCATTCAATTACAATAGAACCACCATTCATCTACCATATAGACACCATTCATCTACCATAGAGCCACCACTCATCCACCATAGAGCCACCACTCATCTACCATAGGGATACAATCCATCTACCATAGAGCCACCATTCATCTACCATAGAGCCACCATTCATCTACAATAGAGCCACCACTCATCTACCATAGGGCTACCATTCATCTACCAATCATCCGTCACTCATCTACCATTCATCTACCATACAGCCACTATTCATCTACCATAGAGCAACCATTCATTAACTATAGAGCCACCATTCATCTACCTAGAGCCACCATTCATCTACCATAGAGCCACCATTCATCTACCATAGAGCCACCATTCATCTACCATAGAGCTAACATTCATCTACCATTCACCCACCACTCATCTACCATTCATCTACCATAGAGCCACCATTCATCTACCATAGAGCCACCATTCATCTACCATAGAGCCACCATTCATCTACCACAGAGCCACCATTCATCTACCATAGAGCCACCATTCATCTACCATAGAGCCACCATTCAATTACAATAGAACCACCATTCATCTACCATATAGACACCATCCATCTACCATAGAGCCACCATTCATCTACCATAGAGCCACCATTCATCTACCATAGAGCCACCACTCATCCACCATAGAGCCACCACTCATCTACCATAGGGATACAATCCATCTACCATAGAGCCACCATTCATCTACCATAGAGCCACCATTCATCTACAATAGAGCCACCACTCATCTACCATAGGGCTACCATTCATCTACCAATCATCCATCACTCATCTACCATTCATCTACCATACAGCCACTATTCATCTACCATAGAGCCACCATTCATTAACTATAGAGCCACCATTCATCTACCTAGAGCCACCATTCATCTACCATAGAGCCACCATTCATCTACCATAGAGCCACCATTCATCTACCATAGAGCTACCATTCATCTACCATTCACCCACCACTCATCTACCATTCATCTACCATAGAGCCACCATTCATCTACCATAGAGCCACCATTCATCTACCATTCACCCACCACTCATCTACCATTCACCCACCATAGAGCCACCATTCATCCACCATAGAAGCACCATTCATCTACCATAGAGCCACCATTCCTCTACCATAGAGCCACCATTCATCTACCATAGAGCCACCATTCATCTACCATAGAGCCACCATCCATCTACCATAGAGCCATTATTATCTACCATAGAGCTACCATTCATCTACCATTCACCCACCATAGAGCCACCATTCATCCACCATAGAACCACCATTCATCTACCATAGAGCCACCATTCCTCTACCATAGAGCCACCATTCATCTACCATAGAGCCACCATTCATCTACCATAAAGCCACCAGTCATCCACCATAGAGCCACCATTCATCTACCATATAGCCACCATTCATCTACCATAGAGCCACCATTCATCTACCATAGGGCTACCATTCATCTACCATAGAGCCACCATTAAACTACCATAAAGCCACCATTCATCTACCATAGAGCCACAATTCATCTACCACACAGTCACAATTCATCTACCATAGAGCCACCATTCATCCACCATAGAGCCAACATTCAATTACAATAGAGCCACCATTCATCTACCATAAAGCCACCACTTATCCACCATAGAGCCACCATTCATCTACCATATAGCCACAATTCATCTACCATAGAGCCACCATTCATCTACCATAGGGCTACCATTCATCTACCATAGAACCACCATTAATCTACCATAGAGCCACCATTCATCTACCATAGAGCCACAATTCATCTACCACACAGTCACAATTCATCTACCATAGAGCAAACATTCATCTACCATAGAGCCAACATTCAATTACAATAGAGCCACCATTCATCTACAATAGGGCTACCATTCATCTACCATTCATCCACCATTCATCTACCATAGAGCCACCATTCATCTACAATAGGGCTACCATTCATCTACCATAGGGCCACCATTCATCTACCATTCATCCACCACTCATCTACCATAGAGCCACCATTCATCTACCATAGAGCCACCATTCATCTACCATAGAGCCACCATTCATCTACCATACAGCCACCATTCATCTACCATAGAGCCACCATTCATTAACTATAGAGCCACCATTCATCTACCTAGAGCCACCATTCATCTACCATAGAGCCACCATTCATCTACCATAGAGCCACCATTCATCTACCATAGAGCTACCATTCATCTACCATTCACCCACCACTCATCTACCATTCATCTACCATAGAGCCACCATTCATCTACCATAGAGCCACCATTCATCTACCATTCACCCACCACTCATCTACCATTCACCCACCATAGAGCCACCATTCATCCACCATAGAAGCACCATTCATCTACCATAGAGCCACCATTCCTCTACCATAGAGCCACCATTCATCTACCATAGAGCCACCATTCATCTACCATAGAGCCACCATCTATCTACCATAGAGCCATCATTATCTACCATAGAGCTACCATTCATCTACCATTCACCCACCATAGAGCCACCATTCATCCACCATAGAACCACCATTCATCTACCATAGAGCCACCATTCCTCTACCATAGAGCCACCATTCATCTACCATAGAGCCACCATTCATCTACCATAAAGCCACCACTCATCCACCATAGAGCCACCATTCATCTACCATATAGCCACCATTCATCTACCATAGAGCCACCATTCATCTTCCATAGGACTACCATTCATCTACCATAGAGCCACCATTAAACTACCATAGAGCCACCATTCATCTACCATAGAGCCACAATTCATCTACCACACAGTCACAATTCATCTACCATAGAGCCACCATTCATCCACCATAGAGCCAACATTCAATTACAATAGAGCCACCATTCATCTACCATAAGCCACCACTCATCCACCATAGAGCCACCATTCATCTACCATATAGCCACCATTCATCTACCATAGAGCCACCATTCATCTACCATAGGGCTACCATTCATCTACCATAGAGCCACCATTAATCTACCATAGAGCCACCATTCATCTACCATAGAGCCACAATTCATCTACCACACAGTCACAATTCATCTACCATAGAGCAACCATTCATCTACCATAGAGCCAACATTCAATTACAATAGAGCCACCATTCATCTACAATAGGGCTACCATTCATCGACCATTCATCCACCATTCATCTACCATAGAGCCACCATTCATCTACATTAGGGCTACCATTCATCTACCATAGGGCCACCATTCATCTACCATTCATCCAAAACTCATCTACCATAGAGCCACCATTCATCTACCATAGAGCCACCATTCATCTACCATAGAGCCACCATTCATCTACCATAGAGCCACCATTCATCTACCATAGAGCCACCTTTCATCTACCATAGGGCTACCATTCATCTACCATAAAGCCACCATTCATCTACCATAGAGCCACCATTCATCTACCATAGAGCGACCATTCATCTACCATAGAGCCACCATTTATCTACCATAGAGCCACTACTCATCCACCATAGAGCCACAACTCATCTACCATAGGGATACCATCCATCTACCATAGGACCACCATTCATCCACCATAGAACCACCATTCATCTACCATAGAGCCACCATTCCTCTACCATAGAGCCACCATTCATCTACCATAGAGCCACCATTCATCTACCATAGAGCCACCACTCATCCACCATAGAGCCACCACTCATCTACCATAGGGATACAATCCATCTACCATAGAGCCACCATTCATCTACCATAGAGCCACCATTCATCTACAATAGAGCCACCACTCATCTACCATAGGGCTACCATTCATCTACCAATCATCCATCACTCATCTACCATTCATCTACCATACAGCCACCATTCATCTACCATAGAGCCACCATTCATTAACTATAGAGCCACCATTCATCTACCTAGAGCCACCATTCATCTACCATAGAGCCACCATTCATCTACCATAGAGCCACTATTCATCTACCATAGGGCTACCATTCATCTACCATAGAGCCACCATTCATCTACCATAGAGCCACCATTCATCTACCATAGAGCCACCATTCATCTACCACAGAGCCACCATTCATCTACCATAGAGCCACCATTCATCTACCATAGAGCCACCATTAATCTACCATAGAGCCACCATTCATCTACCATAGAGCCACAATTCATCTACCACACAGTCACAATTCATCTACCATAGAGCAACCATTCATCTACCATAGAGCCAACATTCAATTACAATAGAGCCACCATTCATCTACAATAGGGCTACCATTCATCTACCATAGGGCCACCATTCATCTACCATTCATCCACCACTCATCTACCATAGAGCCACCATTCATCTACCATAGAGCCACCATTCATCTACCATAGAGCCACCATTCATCTACCATAGAGACACCATTCATCTACCATAGAGCCACCATTCATCTACCATAGAGCCCCAATTCATCTACCATTTATCCACCATAGAGCCACCATTCATCCACCATAGAGCCACCATTCATCTACCATAGAGCCACCACTCATCCACCATAGAGCCACCACTCATCTACCATAGGGATACAATCCATCTACCATAGAGCCACCATTCATCTACCATAGAGCCACCATTCATCTACAATAGAGCCACCACTCATCTACCATAGGGCTACCATTCATCTACCAATCATCCATCACTCATCTACCATTCATCTACCATACAGCCACCATTCATCTACCATAGAGCCACCATTCATTAACTATAGAGCCACCATTCATCTACCTAGAGCCACCATTCATCTACCATGGAGCCACCATTCATCTACCATAGAGCCACCATTCATCTACCATAGGGCTACCATTCATCTACCATAGAGCCACCATTCATCTACCATAGAGCCACCATTCATCTACCATAGAGCCACCATTCATCTACCACAGAGCCACCATTCATCTACCATAGAGCCACCATTCATCTACCATAGAGCCACCATTCAATTACAATAGAACCACCATTCATCTACCATATAGACACCATCCATCTACCATAGAGCCACCATTCATCTACCATAGAGCCACCATTCATCTACCATAGAGCCACCACTCATCCACCATAGAGCCACCACTCATCTACCATAGGGATACAATCCATCTACCATAGAGCCACCATTCATCTACCATAGAGCCACCATTCATCTACAATAGAGCCACCACTCATCTACCATAGGGCTACCATTCATCTACCAATCATCCGTCACTCATCTACCATTCATCTACCATACAGCCACTATTCATCTACCATAGAGCCACCATTCATTAACTATAGAGCCACCATTCATCTACCTAGAGCCACCATTCATCTACCATAGAGCCACCATTCATCTACCATAGAGCCACCATTCATCTACCATAGAGCTAACATTCATCTACCATTCACCCACCACTCATCTACCATTCATCTACCATAGAGCCACCATTCATCTACCATAGAGCCACCATTCATCTACCATAGAGCCACCATTCATCTACCACAGAGCCACCATTCATCTACCATAGAGCCACCATTCATCTACCATAGAGCCACCATTCAATTACAATAGAACCACCATTCATCTACCATATAGACACCATCCATCTACCATAGAGCCACCATTCATCTACCATAGAGCCACCATTCATCTACCATAGAGCCACCACTCATCCACCATAGAGCCACCACTCATCTACCATAGGGATACAATCCATCTACCATAGAGCCACCATTCATCTACCATAGAGCCACCATTCATCTACAATAGAGCCACCACTCATCTACCATAGGGCTACCATTCATCTACCAATCATCCATCACTCATCTACCATTCATCTACCATACAGCCACTATTCATCTACCATAGAGCCACCATTCATTAACTATAGAGCCACCATTCATCTACCTAGAGCCACCATTCATCTACCATAGAGCCACCATTCATCTACCATAGAGCCACCATTCATCTACCATAGAGCTACCATTCATCTACCATTCACCCACCACTCATCTACCATTCATCTACCATAGAGCCACCATTCATCTACCATAGAGCCACCATTCATCTACCATTCACCCACCACTCATCTACCATTCACCCACCATAGAGCCACCATTCATCCACCATAGAAGCACCATTCATCTACCATAGAGCCACCATTCCTCTACCATAGAGCCACCATTCATCTACCATAGAGCCACCATTCATCTACCATAGAGCCACCATCCATCTACCATAGAGCCATTATTATCTACCATAGAGCTACCATTCATCTACCATTCACCCACCATAGAGCCACCATTCATCCACCATAGAACCACCATTCATCTACCATAGAGCCACCATTCCTCTACCATAGAGCCACCATTCATCTACCATAGAGCCACCATTCATCTACCATAAAGCCACCACTCATCCACCATAGAGCCACCATTCATCTACCATATAGCCACTATTCATCTACCATAGAGCCACCATTCATCTACCATAGGGCTACCATTCATCTACCATAGAGCCACCATTAAACTACCATAAAGCCACCATTCATCTACCATAGAGCCACAATTCATCTACCACACAGTCACAATTCATCTACCATAGAGCCACCATTCATCCACCATAGAGCCAACATTCAATTACAATAGAGCCACCATTCATCTACCATAAAGCCACCACTCATCCACCATAGAGCCACCATTCATCTACCATATAGCCACAATTCATCTACCATAGAGCCACCATTCATCTACCATAGGGCTACCATTCATCTACCATAGAACCACCATTAATCTACCATAGAGCCACCATTCATCTACCATAGAGCCACAATTCATCTACCACACAGTCACAATTCATCTACCATAGAGCAAACATTCATCTACCATAGAGCCAACATTCAATTACAATAGAGCCACCATTCATCTACAATAGGGCTACCATTCATCTACCATTCATCCACCATTCATCTACCATAGAGCCACCATTCATCTACAATAGGGCTACCATTCATCTACCATAGGGCCACCATTCATCTACCATTCATCCACCACTCATCTACCATAGAGCCACCATTCATCTACCATAGAGCCACCATTCATCTACCATAGAGCCACCATTCATCTACCATACAGCCACCATTCATCTACCATAGAGCCACCATTCATTAACTATAGAGCCACCATTCATCTACCTAGAGCCACCATTCATCTACCATAGAGCCACCATTCATCTACCATAGAGCCACCATTCATCTACCATAGAGCTACCATTCATCTACCATTCACCCACCACTCATCTACCATTCATCTACCATAGAGCCACCATTCATCTACCATAGAGCCACCATTCATCTACCATTCACCCACCACTCATCTACCATTCACCCACCATAGAGCCACCATTCATCCACCATAGAAGCACCATTCATCTACCATAGAGCCACCATTCCTCTACCATAGAGCCACCATTCATCTACCATAGAGCCACCATTCATCTACCATAGAGCCACCATCCATCTAACATAGAGCCATCATTATCTACCATAGAGCTACCATTCATCTACCATTCACCCACCATAGAGCCACCATTCATCCACCATAGAACCACCATTCATCTACCATAGAGCCACCATTCCTCTACCATAGAGCCACCATTCATCTACCATAGAGCCACCATTCATCTACCATAAAGCCACCACTCATCCACCATAGAGCCACCATTCATCTACCATATAGCCACCATTCATCTACCATAGAGCCACCATTCATCTTCCATAGGACTACCATTCATCTACCATAGAGCCACCATTAAACTACCATAGAGCCACCATTCATCTACCATAGAGCCACAATTCATCTACCACACAGTCACAATTCATCTACCATAGAGCCACCATTCATCCACCATAGAGCCAACATTCAATTACAATAGAGCCACCATTCATCTACCATAAGCCACCACTCATCCACCATAGAGCCACCATTCATCTACCATATAGCCACCATTCATCTACCATAGAGCCACCATTCATCTACCATAGGGCTACCATTCATCTACCATAGAGCCACCATTAATCTACCATAGAGCCACCATTCATCTACCATAGAGCCACAATTCATCTACCACACAGTCACAATTCATCTACCATAGAGCAACCATTCATCTACCATAGAGCCAACATTCAATTACAATAGAGCCACCATTCATCTACAATAGGGCTACCATTCATCGACCATTCATCCACCATTCATCTACCATAGAGCCACCATTCATCTACATTAGGGCTACCATTCATCTACCATAGGGCCACCATTCATCTACCATTCATCCAAAACTCATCTACCATAGAGCCACCATTCATCTACCATAGAGCCACCATTCATCTACCATAGAGCCACCATTCATCTACCATAGAGCCACCATTCATCTACCATAGAGCCACCTTTCATCTACCATAGGGCTACCATTCATCTACCATAAAGCCACCATTCATCTACCATAGAGCCACCATTCATCTACCATAGAGCGACCATTCATCTACCATAGAGCCACCATTTATCTACCATAGAGCCACTACTCATCCACCATAGAGCCACAACTCATCTACCATAGGGATACCATCCATCTACCATAGGACCACCATTCATCCACCATAGAACCACCATTCATCTACCATAGAGCCACCATTCCTCTACCATAGAGCCACCATTCATCTACCATAGAGCCACCATTCATCTACCATAGAGCCACCACTCATCCACCATAGAGCCACCACTCATCTACCATAGGGATACAATCCATCTACCATAGAGCCACCATTCATCTACCATAGAGCCACCATTCATCTACAATAGAGCCACCACTCATCTACCATAGGGCTACCATTCATCTACCAATCATCCATCACTCATCTACCATTCATCTACCATACAGCCACCATTCATCTACCATAGAGCCACCATTCATTAACTATAGAGCCACCATTCATCTACCTAGAGCCACCATTCATCTACCATAGAGCCACCATTCATCTACCATAGAGCCACTATTCATCTACCATAGGGCTACCATTCATCTACCATAGAGCCACCATTCATCTACCATAGAGCCACCATTCATCTACCATAGAGCCACCATTCATCTACCACAGAGCCACCATTCATCTACCATAGAGCCACCATTCATCTACCATAGAGCCACCATTAATCTACCATAGAGCCACCATTCATCTACCATAGAGCCACAATTCATCTACCACACAGTCACAATTCATCTACCATAGAGCAACCATTCATCTACCATAGAGCCAACATTCAATTACAATAGAGCCACCATTCATCTACAATAGGGCTACCATTCATCTACCATAGGGCCACCATTCATCTACCATTCATCCACCACTCATCTACCATAGAGCCACCATTCATCTACCATAGAGCCACCATTCATCTACCATAGAGCCACCATTCATCTACCATAGAGACACCATTCATCTACCATAGAGCCACCATTCATCTACCATAGAGCCCCAATTCATCTACCATTTATCCACCATAGAGCCACCATTCATCCACCATAGAGCCACCATTCATCTACCATAGAGCCACCATTCATCTACCATAGAGCCACCATTCATCTACCATAGAGCTACCATTCATCTTCCATTTATCCACCACTCATCTACCATAGAGCCACCATTCATCTACCATAGAGCCATCATTATCTACCATAGAGCCACCATTCATCTACCATAGAGCCACCATTCATCTACCATAGAGCCATCATTTATCTACCATAGAGCAACCATTTAAATAACATAGAGCCACCATTCATCTACCATAGAGCCACCATCCATCTACCATAGAGTCACTATTCATCTACCATAGAGCTACCATTCATCTACCATTCACCCACCACTCATCTACCATTCATCTACCATAGAGCCACCATTCATCTACCATAGAGCCACCATTCATCTACAATTCACCCACCACTCATCTACCATTCACCCACCATAGAGCCACCATTCCTCTACCATAGAGCCACCATTCATCTACCATAGAACCACCATTCATCTACCATAGAGCCACCATCCATCTACCATAGAGCCATCATTATCTACCATAGAGCTACCATTCATCTACCATTCACCCACCATAGAGCCACCATTCATCCACCATAGAACCACCATTCATCTACCATAGAGCCACCATTCCTCTACCATAGAGCCACCATTCATCTACCATAGAGCCACCATTCATCTACCATAAAGCCACCACTCATCCACCATAGAGCCACCATTCATCTACCATATAGCCACCATTCATCTACCATAGAGCCACCATTCATCTACCATAGGGCTACCATTCATCTACCATAGAGCCACCATTAAACTACCATAGAGCCACCATTCATCTACCATAGAGCCACAATTCATCTACCACACAGTCACAATTCATCTACCATAGAGCCACCATTCATCCACCATAGAGCCAACATTCAATTACAATAGAGCCACCATTCATCTACCATAAAGCCACCACTCATCCACCATAGAGCCACCATTCATCTACCATATAGCCACCATTCATCTACCATAGAGCCACCATTCATCTACCATAGGGCTACCATTCATCTACCATAGAGCCACCATTAATCTACCATAGAGCCACCATTCATCTACCATAGAGCCACAATTCATCTACCACACAGTCACAATTCATCTACCATAGAGCAACCATTCATCTACCATAGAGCCACCATTCATCTACCATAGAGCCACCATTCATCTACCATAGAGCCACCACTCATCCACCATAGAGCCACCACTCATCTACCATAGGGATACAATCCATCTACCATAGAGCCACCATTCATCTACCATAGAGCCACCATTCATCTACAATAGAGCCACCACTCATCTACCATAGGGCTACCATTCATCTACCAATCATCCATCACTCATCTACCATTCATCTACCATACAGCCACCATTCATCTACCATAGAGCCACCATTCATTAACTATAGAGCCACCATTCATCTACCTAGAGCCACCATTCATCTACCATGGAGCCACCATTCATCTACCATAGAGCCACCATTCATCTACCATAGGGCTACCATTCATCTACCATAGAGCCACCATTCATCTACCATAGAGCCACCATTCATCTACCATAGAGCCACCATTCATCTACCACAGAGCCACCATTCATCTACCATAGAGCCACCATTCATCTACCATAGAGCCACCATTCAATTACAATAGAACCACCATTCATCTACCATATAGACACCATCCATCTACCATAGAGCCACCATTCATCTACCATAGAGCCACCATTCATCTACCATAGAGCCACCACTCATCCACCATAGAGCCACCACTCATCTACCATAGGGATACAATCCATCTACCATAGAGCCACCATTCATCTACCATAGAGCCACCATTCATCTACAATAGAGCCACCACTCATCTACCATAGGGCTACCATTCATCTACCAATCATCCGTCACTCATCTACCATTCATCTACCATACAGCCACTATTCATCTACCATAGAGCCACCATTCATCTACCATTCACCCACCACTCATCTACCATTCACCCACCATAGAGCCACCATTCATCCACCATAGAAGCACCATTCATCTACCATAGAGCCACCATTCCTCTACCATAGAGCCACCATTCATCTACCATAGAGCCACCATTCATCTACCATAGAGCCACCATCCATCTACCATAGAGCCATTATTATCTACCATAGAGCTACCATTCATCTACCATTCACCCACCATAGAGCCACCATTCATCCACCATAGAACCACCATTCATCTACCATAGAGCCACCATTCCTCTACCATAGAGCCACCATTCATCTACCATAGAGCCACCATTCATCTACCATAAAGCCACCACTCATCCACCATAGAGCCACCATTCATCTACCATATAGCCACCATTCATCTACCATAGAGCCACCATTCATCTACCATAGGGCTACCATTCATCTACCATAGAGCCACCATTAAACTACCATAAAGCCACCATTCATCTACCATAGAGCCACAATTCATCTACCACACAGTCACAATTCATCTACCATAGAGCCACCACTCATCCACCATAGAGCCACCACTCATCTACCATAGGGATACAATCCATCTACCATAGAGCCACCATTCATCTACCATAGAGCCACCATTCATCTACAATAGAGCCACCACTCATCTACCATAGAGCCACCATTCATCTACCATAGAGCCATCATTATCTACCATAGAGCCACCATTCATCTACCATAGAGCCACCATTCATCTACCATAGAGCCATCATTTATCTACCATAGAGCAACCATTTAAATAACATAGAGCCACCATTCATCTACCATAGAGCCACCATCCATCTACCATAGAGTCACTATTCATCTACCATAGAGCTACCATTCATCTACCATTCACCCACCACTCATCTACCATTCATCTACCATAGAGCCACCATTCATCTACCATAGAGCCACCATTCATCTACAATTCACCCACCACTCATCTACCATTCACCCACCATAGAGCCACCATTCCTCTACCATAGAGCCACCATTCATCTACCATAGAACCACCATTCATCTACCATAGAGCCACCATCCATCTACCATAGAGCCATCATTATCTACCATAGAGCTACCATTCATCTACCATTCACCCACCATAGAGCCACCATTCATCCACCATAGAACCACCATTCATCTACCATAGAGCCACCATTCCTCTACCATAGAGCCACCATTCATCTACCATAGAGCCACCATTCATCTACCATAAAGCCACCACTCATCCACCATAGAGCCACCATTCATCTACCATATAGCCACCATTCATCTACCATAGAGCCACCATTCATCTACCATAGGGCTACCATTCATCTACCATAGAGCCACCATTAAACTACCATAGAGCCACCATTCATCTACCATAGAGCCACAATTCATCTACCACACAGTCACAATTCATCTACCATAGAGCCACCATTCATCCACCATAGAGCCAACATTCAATTACAATAGAGCCACCATTCATCTACCATAAAGCCACCACTCATCCACCATAGAGCCACCATTCATCTACCATATAGCCACCATTCATCTACCATAGAGCCACCATTCATCTACCATAGGGCTACCATTCATCTACCATAGAGCCACCATTAATCTACCATAGAGCCACCATTCATCTACCATAGAGCCACAATTCATCTACCACACAGTCACAATTCATCTACCATAGAGCAACCATTCATCTACCATAGAGCCACCATTCATCTACCATAGAGCCACCATTCATCTACCATAGAGCCACCACTCATCCACCATAGAGCCACCACTCATCTACCATAGGGATACAATCCATCTACCATAGAGCCACCATTCATCTACCATAGAGCCACCATTCATCTACAATAGAGCCACCACTCATCTACCATAGGGCTACCATTCATCTACCAATCATCCATCACTCATCTACCATTCATCTACCATACAGCCACCATTCATCTACCATAGAGCCACCATTCATTAACTATAGAGCCACCATTCATCTACCTAGAGCCACCATTCATCTACCATGGAGCCACCATTCATCTACCATAGAGCCACCATTCATCTACCATAGGGCTACCATTCATCTACCATAGAGCCACCATTCATCTACCATAGAGCCACCATTCATCTACCATAGAGCCACCATTCATCTACCACAGAGCCACCATTCATCTACCATAGAGCCACCATTCATCTACCATAGAGCCACCATTCAATTACAATAGAACCACCATTCATCTACCATATAGACACCATCCATCTACCATAGAGCCACCATTCATCTACCATAGAGCCACCATTCATCTACCATAGAGCCACCACTCATCCACCATAGAGCCACCACTCATCTACCATAGGGATACAATCCATCTACCATAGAGCCACCATTCATCTACCATAGAGCCACCATTCATCTACAATAGAGCCACCACTCATCTACCATAGGGCTACCATTCATCTACCAATCATCCGTCACTCATCTACCATTCATCTACCATACAGCCACTATTCATCTACCATAGAGCCACCATTCATCTACCATTCACCCACCACTCATCTACCATTCACCCACCATAGAGCCACCATTCATCCACCATAGAAGCACCATTCATCTACCATAGAGCCACCATTCCTCTACCATAGAGCCACCATTCATCTACCATAGAGCCACCATTCATCTACCATAGAGCCACCATCCATCTACCATAGAGCCATTATTATCTACCATAGAGCTACCATTCATCTACCATTCACCCACCATAGAGCCACCATTCATCCACCATAGAACCACCATTCATCTACCATAGAGCCACCATTCCTCTACCATAGAGCCACCATTCATCTACCATAGAGCCACCATTCATCTACCATAAAGCCACCACTCATCCACCATAGAGCCACCATTCATCTACCATATAGCCACCATTCATCTACCATAGAGCCACCATTCATCTACCATAGGGCTACCATTCATCTACCATAGAGCCACCATTAAACTACCATAAAGCCACCATTCATCTACCATAGAGCCACAATTCATCTACCACACAGTCACAATTCATCTACCATAGAGCCACCATTCATCCACCATAGAGCCAACATTCAATTACAATAGAGCCACCATTCATCTACCATAAAGCCACCACTCATCCACCATAGAGCCACCATTCATCTACCATATAGCCACCATTCATCTACCATAGAGCCACCATTCATCTACCATAGGGCTACCATTCATCTACCATAGAACCACCATTAATCTACCATAGAGCCACCATTCATCTACCATAGAGCCACAATTCATCTACCACACAGTCACAATTCATCTACCATAGAGCAAACATTCATCTACCATAGAGCCAACATTCAATTACAATAGAGCCACCATTCATCTACAATAGGGCTAACATTCATCTACCATTCATCCACCATTCATCTACCATAGAGCCACCATTCATCTACAATAGGGCTACCATTCATCTACCATAGGGCCACCATTCATCTACCATTCATCCACCACTCATCTACCATAGAGCCACCATTCATCTACCATAGAGCCACCATTCATCTACCATAGAGCCACCATTCATCTACCATACAGCCACCATTCATCTACCATAGAGCCACCATTCATTAACTATAGAGCCACCATTCATCTACCTAGAGCCACCATTCATCTACCATAGAGCCACCATTCATCTACCATAGAGCCACCATTCATCTACCATAGAGCTACCATTCATCTACCATTCACCCACCACTCATCTACCATTCATCTACCACAGAGCCACCATTCATCTACCATAGAGCCACCATTCATCTACCATTCACCCACCACTCATCTACCATTCACCCACCATAGAGCCACCATTCATCCACCATAGAAGCACCATTCATCTACCATAGAGCCACCATTCCTCTACCATAGAGCCACCATTCATCTACCATAGAGCCACCATTCATCTACCATAGAGCCACCATCCATCTACCATAGAGCCATCATTATCTACCATAGAGCTACCATTCATCTACCATTCACCCACCATAGAGCCACCATTCATCCACCATAGAACCACCATTCATCTACCATAGAGCCACCATTCCTCTACCATAGAGCCACCATTCATCTACCATAGAGCCACCATTCATCTACCATAAAGCCACCACTCATCCACCATAGAGCCACCATTCATCTACCATATAGCCACCATTCATCTACCATATAGCCACCATTCATCTTCCATAGGACTACCATTCATCTACCATAGAGCCACCATTAAACTACCATAGAGCCACCATTCATCTACCATAGAGCCACAATTCATCTACCACACAGTCACAATTCATCTACCATAGAGCCACCATTCATCCACCATAGAGCCAACATTCAATTACAATAGAGCCACCATTCATCTACCATAAGCCACCACTCATCCACCATAGAGCCACCATTCATCTACCATATAGCCACCATTCATCTACCATAGAGCCACCATTCATCTACCATAGGGCTACCATTCATCTACCATAGAGCCACCATTAATCTACCATAGAGCCACCATTCATCTACCATAGAGCCACAATTCATCTACCACACAGTCACAATTCATCTACCATAGAGCAACCATTCATCTACCATAGAGCCAACATTCAATTACAATAGAGCCACCATTCATCTACAATAGGGCTACCATTCATCTACCATTCATCCACCATTCATCTACCATAGAGCCACCATTCATCTACATTAGGGCTACCATTCATCTACCATAGGGCCACCATTCATCTACCATTCATCCAAAACTCATCTACCATAGAGCCACCATTCATCTACCATAGAGCCACCATTCATCTACCATAGAGCCACCATTCATCTACCATAGAGCCACCATTCATCTACCATAGAGCCACCTTTCATCTACCATAGGGCTACCATTCATCTACCATAAAGCCACCATTCATCTACCATAGAGCCACCATTCATCTACCATAGAGCGACCATTCATCTACCATAGAGCCACCATTTATCTACCATAGAGCCACTACTCATCCACCATAGAGCCACAACTCATCTACCATAGGGATACCATCCATCTACCATAGGACCACCATTCATCCACCATAGAACCACCATTCATCTACCATAGAGCCACCATTCCTCTACCATAGAGCCACCATTCATCTACCATAGAGCCACCATTCATCTACCATAGAGCCACCACTCATCCACCATAGAGCCACCACTCATCTACCATAGGGATACAATCCATCTACCATAGAGCCACCATTCATCTACCATAGAGCCACCATTCATCTACAATAGAGCCACCACTCATCTACCATAGGGCTACCATTCATCTACCAATCATCCATCACTCATCTACCATTCATCTACCATACAGCCACCATTCATCTACCATAGAGCCACCATTCATTAACTATAGAGCCACCATTCATCTACCTAGAGCCACCATTCATCTACCATGGAGCCACCATTCATCTACCATAGAGCAACCATTCATCTACCATAGGGCTACCATTCATCTACCATAGAGCCACCATTCATCTACCATAGAGCCACCATTCATCTACCATAGAGCCACCATTCATCTACCACAGAGCCACCATTCATCTACCATAGAGCCACCATTCATCTACCATAGAGCCACCATTCAATTACAATAGAACCACCATTCATCTACCATATAGACACCATCCATCTACCATAGAGCCACCATTCATCTACCATAGAGCCACCATTCATCTACCATAGAGCCACCACTCATCCACCATAGAGCCACCACTCATCTACCATAGGGATACAATCCATCTACCATAGAGCCACCATTCATCTACCATTCACCCACCACTCATCTACCATTCACCCACCATAGAGCCACCATTCATCCACCATAGAAGCACCATTCATCTACCATAGAGCCACCATTCCTCTACCATAGAGCCACCATTCATCTACCATAGAGCCACCATTCATCTACCATAGAGCCACCATCCATCTACCATAGAGCCATTATTATCTACCATAGAGCTACCATTCATCTACCATTCACCCACCATAGAGCCACCATTCATCCACCATAGAACCACCATTCATCTACCATAGAGCCACCATTCCTCTACCATAGAGCCACCATTCATCTACCATAGAGCCACCATTCATCTACCATAAAGCCACCACTCATCCACCATAGAGCCACCATTCATCTACCATATAGCCACCATTCATCTACCATAGAGCCACCATTCATCTACCATAGGGCTACCATTCATCTACCATAGAGCCACCATTAAACTACCATAAAGCCACCATTCATCTACCATAGAGCCACAATTCATCTACCACACAGTCACAATTCATCTACCATAGAGCCACCATTCATCCACCATAGAGCCAACATTCAATTACAATAGAGCCACCATTCATCTACCATAAAGCCACCACTCATCCACCATAGAGCCACCATTCATCTACCATATAGCCACCATTCATCTACCATAGAGCCACCATTCATCTACCATAGGGCTACCATTCATCTACCATAGAACCACCATTAATCTACCATAGAGCCACCATTCATCTACCATAGAGCCACAATTCATCTACCACACAGTCACAATTCATCTACCATAGAGCAAACATTCATCTACCATAGAGCCAACATTCAATTACAATAGAGCCACCATTCATCTACAATAGGGCTAACATTCATCTACCATTCATCCACCATTCATCTACCATAGAGCCACCATTCATCTACAATAGGGCTACCATTCATCTACCATAGGGCCACCATTCATCTACCATTCATCCACCACTCATCTACCATAGAGCCACCATTCATCTACCATAGAGCCACCATTCATCTACCATAGAGCCACCATTCATCTACCATACAGCCACCATTCATCTACCATAGAGCCACCATTCATTAACTATAGAGCCACCATTCATCTACCTAGAGCCACCATTCATCTACCATAGAGCCACCATTCATCTACCATAGAGCCACCATTCATCTACCATAGAGCTACCATTCATCTACCATTCACCCACCACTCATCTACCATTCATCTACCACAGAGCCACCATTCATCTACCATAGAGCCACCATTCATCTACCATTCACCCACCACTCATCTACCATTCACCCACCATAGAGCCACCATTCATCCACCATAGAAGCACCATTCATCTACCATAGAGCCACCATTCCTCTACCATAGAGCCACCATTCATCTACCATAGAGCCACCATTCATCTACCATAGAGCCACCATCCATCTACCATAGAGCCATCATTATCTACCATAGAGCTACCATTCATCTACCATTCACCCACCATAGAGCCACCATTCATCCACCATAGAACCACCATTCATCTACCATAGAGCCACCATTCCTCTACCATAGAGCCACCATTCATCTACCATAGAGCCACCATTCATCTACCATAAAGCCACCACTCATCCACCATAGAGCCACCATTCATCTACCATATAGCCACCATTCATCTACCATATAGCCACCATTCATCTTCCATAGGACTACCATTCATCTACCATAGAGCCACCATTAAACTACCATAGAGCCACCATTCATCTACCATAGAGCCACAATTCATCTACCACACAGTCACAATTCATCTACCATAGAGCCACCATTCATCCACCATAGAGCCAACATTCAATTACAATAGAGCCACCATTCATCTACCATAAGCCACCACTCATCCACCATAGAGCCACCATTCATCTACCATATAGCCACCATTCATCTACCATAGAGCCACCATTCATCTACCATAGGGCTACCATTCATCTACCATAGAGCCACCATTAATCTACCATAGAGCCACCATTCATCTACCATAGAGCCACAATTCATCTACCACACAGTCACAATTCATCTACCATAGAGCAACCATTCATCTACCATAGAGCCAACATTCAATTACAATAGAGCCACCATTCATCTACAATAGGGCTACCATTCATCTACCATTCATCCACCATTCATCTACCATAGAGCCACCATTCATCTACATTAGGGCTACCATTCATCTACCATAGGGCCACCATTCATCTACCATTCATCCAAAACTCATCTACCATAGAGCCACCATTCATCTACCATAGAGCCACCATTCATCTACCATAGAGCCACCATTCATCTACCATAGAGCCACCATTCATCTACCATAGAGCCACCTTTCATCTACCATAGGGCTACCATTCATCTACCATAAAGCCACCATTCATCTACCATAGAGCCACCATTCATCTACCATAGAGCGACCATTCATCTACCATAGAGCCACCATTTATCTACCATAGAGCCACTACTCATCCACCATAGAGCCACAACTCATCTACCATAGGGATACCATCCATCTACCATAGGACCACCATTCATCCACCATAGAACCACCATTCATCTACCATAGAGCCACCATTCCTCTACCATAGAGCCACCATTCATCTACCATAGAGCCACCATTCATCTACCATAGAGCCACCACTCATCCACCATAGAGCCACCACTCATCTACCATAGGGATACAATCCATCTACCATAGAGCCACCATTCATCTACCATAGAGCCACCATTCATCTACAATAGAGCCACCACTCATCTACCATAGGGCTACCATTCATCTACCAATCATCCATCACTCATCTACCATTCATCTACCATACAGCCACCATTCATCTACCATAGAGCCACCATTCATTAACTATAGAGCCACCATTCATCTACCTAGAGCCACCATTCATCTACCATAGAGCCACCATTCATCTACCATAGAGCCACTATTCATCTACCATAGGGCTACCATTCATCTACCATAGAGCCACCATTCATCTACCATAGAGCCACCATTCATCTACCATAGAGCCACCATTCATCTACCACAGAGCCACCATTCATCTACCATAGAGCCACCATTCATCTACCATAGAGCCACCATTAATCTACCATAGAGCCACCATTCATCTACCATAGAGCCACAATTCATCTACCACACAGTCACAATTCATCTACCATAGAGCAACCATTCATCTACCATAGAGCCAACATTCAATTACAATAGAGCCACCATTCATCTACAATAGGGCTACCATTCATCTACCATAGGGCCACCATTCATCTACCATTCATCCACCACTCATCTACCATAGAGCCACCATTCATCTACCATAGAGCCACCATTCATCTACCATAGAGCCACCATTCATCTACCATAGAGACACCATTCATCTACCATAGAGCCACCATTCATCTACCATAGAGCCCCAATTCATCTACCATTTATCCACCATAGAGCCACCATTCATCCACCATAGAGCCACCATTCATCTACCATAGAGCCACCATTCATCTACCATAGAGCCACCATTCATCTACCATAGAGCTACCATTCATCTTCCATTTATCCACCACTCATCTACCATAGAGCCACCATTCATCTACCATAGAGCCATCATTATCTACCATAGAGCCACCATTCATCTACCATAGAGCCACCATTCATCTACCATAGAGCCATCATTTATCTACCATAGAGCAACCATTTAAATAACATAGAGCCACCATTCATCTACCATAGAGCCACCATCCATCTACCATAGAGTCACTATTCATCTACCATAGAGCTACCATTCATCTACCATTCACCCACCACTCATCTACCATTCATCTACCATAGAGCCACCATTCATCTACCATAGAGCCACCATTCATCTACAATTCACCCACCACTCATCTACCATTCACCCACCATAGAGCCACCATTCCTCTACCATAGAGCCACCATTCATCTACCATAGAACCACCATTCATCTACCATAGAGCCACCATCCATCTACCATAGAGCCATCATTATCTACCATAGAGCTACCATTCATCTACCATTCACCCACCATAGAGCCACCATTCATCCACCATAGAACCACCATTCATCTACCATAGAGCCACCATTCCTCTACCATAGAGCCACCATTCATCTACCATAGAGCCACCATTCATCTACCATAAAGCCACCACTCATCCACCATAGAGCCACCATTCATCTACCATATAGCCACCATTCATCTACCATAGAGCCACCATTCATCTACCATAGGGCTACCATTCATCTACCATAGAGCCACCATTAAACTACCATAGAGCCACCATTCATCTACCATAGAGCCACAATTCATCTACCACACAGTCACAATTCATCTACCATAGAGCCACCATTCATCCACCATAGAGCCAACATTAAATTACAATAGAGCCACCATTCATCTACCATAAAGCCACCACTCATCCACCATAGAGCCACCATTCATCTACCATATAGCCACCATTCATCTACCATAGAGCCACCATTCATCTACCATAGGGCTACCATTCATCTACCATAGAGCCACCATTAATCTACCATAGAGCCACCATTCATCTACCATAGAGCCACAATTCATCTACCACACAGTCACAATTCATCTACCATAGAGCAACCATTCATCTACCATAGAGCCAACATTCAATTACAATAGAGCCACCATTCATCTACAATAGGGCTACCATTCATCTACCATTCATCCACCATTCATCTACCATAGAGCCACCATTCATCTACAATAGGGCTACCATTCATCTACCATAGGGCCACCATTCATCTACCATTCATCCACCACTCATCTACCATAGAGCCACCATTCATCTACCATAGAGCCACCATTCATCTACCATACAGCCACCATTCATCTACCATACAGCCACCATTCATCTACCATAGAGCCACCATTCATCTACCATAGAGCCACCATTCATCTACCATAGAGCCACCTTTCATCTACCATAGGGCTACCATTCATCTACCATAAAGCCACCATTCATCTACCATAGAGCCACCATTCATCTACCATAGAGCGACCATTCATCTACCATAGAGCCACCATTTATCTACCATAGAGCCACTACTCATCCACCATAGAGCCACAACTCATCTACCATAGGGATACCATCCATCTACCATAGGGCCACCATTCATCCACCATAGAACCACCATTCATCTACCATAGAGCCACCATTCCTCTACCATAGAGCCACCATTCATCTACCATAGAGCCACCATTCATCTACCATAGAGCCACCACTCATCCACCATAGAGCCACCACTCATCTACCATAGGGATACAATCCATCTACCATAGAGCCACCATTCATCTACCATAGAGCCACCATTCATCTACAATAGAGCCACCACTCATCTACCATAGGGCTACCATTCATCTACCAATCATCCATCACTCATCTACCATTCATCTACCATACAGCCACCATTCATCTACCATAGAGCCACCATTCATTAACTATAGAGCCACCATTCATCTACCTAGAGCCACCATTCATCTACCATGGAGCCACCATTCATCTACCATAGAGCCACCATTCATCTACCATAGGGCTACCATTCATCTACCATAGAGCCACCATTCATCTACCATAGAGCCACCATTCATCTACCATAGAGCCACCATTCATCTACCACAGAGCCACCATTCATCTACCATAGAGCCACCATTCATCTACCATAGAGCCACCATTCAATTACAATAGAACCACCATTCATCTACCATATAGACACCATCCATCTACCATAGAGCCACCATTCATCTACCATAGAGCCACCATTCATCTACCATAGAGCCACCACTCATCCACCATAGAGCCACCACTCATCTACCATAGGGATACAATCCATCTACCATAGAGCCACCATTCATCTACCATAGAGCCACCATTCATCTACAATAGAGCCACCACTCATCTACCATAGGGCTACCATTCATCTACCAATCATCCGTCACTCATCTACCATTCATCTACCATACAGCCACTATTCATCTACCATAGAGCCACCATTCATTAACTATAGAGCCACCATTCATCTACCTAGAGCCACCATTCATCTACCATAGAGCCACCATTCATCTACCATAGAGCCACCATTCATCTACCATAGAGCTAACATTCATCTACCATTCACCCACCACTCATCTACCATTCATCTACCATAGAGCCACCATTCATCTACCATAGAGCCACCATTCATCTACCATTCACCCACCACTCATCTACCATTCACCCACCATAGAGCCACCATTCATCCACCATAGAAGCACCATTCATCTACCATAGAGCCACCATTCCTCTACCATAGAGCCACCATTCATCTACCATAGAGCCACCATTCATCTACCATAGAGCCACCATCCATCTACCATAGAGCCATTATTATCTACCATAGAGCTACCATTCATCTACCATTCACCCACCATAGAGCCACCATTCATCCACCATAGAACCACCATTCATCTACCATAGAGCCACCATTCCTCTACCATAGAGCCACCATTCATCTACCATAGAGCCACCATTCATCTACCATAAAGCCACCACTCATCCACCATAGAGCCACCATTCATCTACCATATAGCCACCATTCATCTACCATAGAGCCACCATTCATCTACCATAGGGCTACCATTCATCTACCATAGAGCCACCATTAAACTACCATAAAGCCACCATTCATCTACCATAGAGCCACAATTCATCTACCACACAGTCACAATTCATCTACCATAGAGCCACCATTCATCCACCATAGAGCCAACATTCAATTACAATAGAGCCACCATTCATCTACCATAAAGCCACCACTCATCCACCATAGAGCCACCATTCATCTACCATATAGCCACCATTCATCTACCATAGAGCCACCATTCATCTACCATAGGGCTACCATTCATCTACCATAGAACCACCATTAATCTACCATAGAGCCACCATTCATCTACCATAGAGCCACAATTCATCTACCACACAGTCACAATTCATCTACCATAGAGCAAACATTCATCTACCATAGAGCCAACATTCAATTACAATAGAGCCACCATTCATCTACAATAGGGCTAACATTCATCTACCATTCATCCACCATTCATCTACCATAGAGCCACCATTCATCTACAATAGGGCTACCATTCATCTACCATAGGGCCACCATTCATCTACCATTCATCCACCACTCATCTACCATAGAGCCACCATTCATCTACCATAGAGCCACCATTCATCTACCATAGAGCCACCATTCATCTACCATACAGCCACCATTCATCTACCATAGAGCCACCATTCATTAACTATAGAGCCACCATTCATCTACCTAGAGCCACCATTCATCTACCATAGAGCCACCATTCATCTACCATAGAGCCACCATTCATCTACCATAGAGCTACCATTCATCTACCATTCACCCACCACTCATCTACCATTCATCTACCACAGAGCCACCATTCATCTACCATAGAGCCACCATTCATCTACCATTCACCCACCACTCATCTACCATTCACCCACCATAGAGCCACCATTCATCCACCATAGAAGCACCATTCATCTACCATAGAGCCACCATTCCTCTACCATAGAGCCACCATTCATCTACCATAGAGCCACCATTCATCTACCATAGAGCCACCATCCATCTACCATAGAGCCATCATTATCTACCATAGAGCTACCATTCATCTACCATTCACCCACCATAGAGCCACCATTCATCCACCATAGAACCACCATTCATCTACCATAGAGCCACCATTCCTCTACCATAGAGCCACCATTCATCTACCATAGAGCCACCATTCATCTACCATAAAGCCACCACTCATCCACCATAGAGCCACCATTCATCTACCATATAGCCACCATTCATCTACCATAGAGCCACCATTCATCTTCCATAGGACTACCATTCATCTACCATAGAGCCACCATTAAACTACCATAGAGCCACCATTCATCTACCATAGAGCCACAATTCATCTACCACACAGTCACAATTCATCTACCATAGAGCCACCATTCATCCACCATAGAGCCAATATTCAATTACAATAGAGCCACCATTCATCTACCATAAGCCACCACTCATCCACCATAGAGCCACCATTCATCTACCATATAGCCACCATTCATCTACCATAGAGCCACCATTCATCTACCATAGGGCTACCATTCATCTACCATAGAGCCACCATTAATCTACCATAGAGCCACCATTCATCTACCATAGAGCCACAATTCATCTACCACACAGTCACAATTCATCTACCATAGAGCAACCATTCATCTACCATAGAGCCAACATTCAATTACAATAGAGCCACCATTCATCTACAATAGGGCTACCATTCATCTACCATTCATCCACCATTCATCTACCATAGAGCCACCATTCATCTACATTAGGGCTACCATTCATCTACCATAGGGCCACCATTCATCTACCATTCATCCAAAACTCATCTACCATAGAGCCACCATTCATCTACCATAGAGCCACCATTCATCTACCATAGAGACACCATTCATCTACCATAGAGCCACCATTCATCTACCATAGAGCCACCTTTCATCTACCATAGGGCTACCATTCATCTACCATAAAGCCACCATTCATCTACCATAGAGCCACCATTCATCTACCATAGAGCGACCATTCATCTACCATAGAGCCACCATTTATCTACCATAGAGCCACTACTCATCCACCATAGAGCCACAACTCATCTACCATAGGGATACCATCCATCTACCATAGGACCACCATTCATCCACCATAGAACCACCATTCATCTACCATAGAGCCACCATTCCTCTACCATAGAGCCACCATTCATCTACCATAGAGCCACCATTCATCTACCATAGAGCCACCACTCATCCACCATAGAGCCACCACTCATCTGCCATAGGGATACAATCCATCTACCATAGAGCCACCATTCATCTACCATAGAGCCACCATTCATCTACAATAGAGCCACCACTCATCTACCATAGGGCTACCATTCATCTACCAATCATCCATCACTCATCTACCATTCATCTACCATACAGCCACCATTCATCTACCATAGAGCCACCATTCATTAACTATAGAGCCACCATTCATCTACCTAGAGCCACCATTCATCTACCATAGAGCCACCATTCATCTACCATAGAGCCACTATTCATCTACCATAGGGCTACCATTCATCTACCATAGAGCCACCATTCATCTACCATAGAGCCACCATTCATCTACCATAGAGCCACCATTCATCTACCACAGAGCCACCATTCATCTACCATAGAGCCACCATTCATCTACCATAGAGCCACCATTAATCTACCATAGAGCCACCATTCATCTACCATAGAGCCACAATTCATCTACCACACAGTCACAATTCATCTACCATAGAGCCACCATTCATCCACCATAGAGCCAACATTCAATTACAATAGAGCCACCATTCATCTACCATAAGCCACCACTCATCCACCATAGAGCCACCATTCATCTACCATATAGCCACCATTCATCTACCATAGAGCCACCATTCATCTACCATAGGGCTACCATTCATCTACCATAGAGCCACCATTAATCTACCATAGAGCCACCATTCATCTACCATAGAGCCACAATTCATCTACCACACAGTCACAATTCATCTACCATTGAGCAACCATTCATCTACCATAGAGCCAACATTCAATTACAATAGAGCCACCATTCATCTACAATAGGGCTACCATTCATCTACCATTCATCCACCATTCATCTACCATAGAGCCACCATTCATCTACATTAGGGCTACCATTCATCTACCATAGGGCCACCATTCATCTACCATTCATCCAAAACTCATCTACCATAGAGCCACCATTCATCTACCATAGAGCCACCATTCATCTACCATAGAGCCACCATTCATCTACCATAGAGCCACCATTCATCTACCATAGAGCCACCTTTCATCTACCATAGGGCTACCATTCATCTACCATAAAGCCACCATTCATCTACCATAGAGCCACCATTCATCTACCATAGAGCGACCATTCATCTACCATAGAGCCACCATTTATCTACCATAGAGCCACTACTCATCCACCATAGAGCCACAACTCATCTACCATAGGGATACCATCCATCTACCATAGGACCACCATTCATCCACCATAGAACCACCATTCATCTACCATAGAGCCACCATTCCTCTACCATAGAGCCACCATTCATCTACCATAGAGCCACCATTCATCTACCATAGAGCCACCACTCATCCACCATAGAGCCACCACTCATCTACCATAGGGATACAATCCATCTACCATAGAGCCACCATTCATCTACCATAGAGCCACCATTCATCTACAATAGAGCCACCACTCATCTACCATAGGGCTACCATTCATCTACCAATCATCCATCACTCATCTACCATTCATCTACCATACAGCCACCATTCATCTACCATAGAGCCACCATTCATTAACTATAGAGCCACCATTCATCTACCTAGAGCCACCATTCATCTACCATAGAGCCACCATTCATCTACCATAGAGCCACTATTCATCTACCATAGGGCTACCATTCATCTACCATAGAGCCACCATTCATCTACCATAGAGCCACCATTCATCTACCATAGAGCCACCATTCATCTACCACAGAGCCACCATTCATCTACCATAGAGCCACCATTCATCTACCATAGAGCCACCATTAATCTACCATAGAGCCACCATTCATCTACCATAGAGCCACAATTCATCTACCACACAGTCACAATTCATCTACCATAGAGCAACCATTCATCTACCATAGAGCCAACATTCAATTACAATAGAGCCACCATTCATCTACAATAGGGCTACCATTCATCTACCATAGGGCCACCATTCATCTACCATTCATCCACCACTCATCTACCATAGAGCCACCATTCATCTACCATAGAGCCACCATTCATCTACCATAGAGCCACCATTCATCTACCATAGAGACACCATTCATCTACCATAGAGCCACCATTCATCTACCATAGAGCCCCAATTCATCTACCATTTATCCACCATAGAGCCACCATTCATCCACCATAGAGCCACCATTCATCTACCATAGAGCCACCATTCATCTACCATAGAGCCACCATTCATCTACCATAGAGCTACCATTCATCTTCCATTTATCCACCACTCATCTACCATAGAGCCACCATTCATCTACCATAGAGCCATCATTATCTACCATAGAGCCACCATTCATCTACCATAGAGCCACCATTCATCTACCATAGAGCCATCATTTATCTACCATAGAGCAACCATTTAAATAACATAGAGCCACCATTCATCTACCATAGAGCCACCATCCATCTACCATAGAGTCACTATTCATCTACCATAGAGCTACCATTCATCTACCATTCACCCACCACTCATCTACCATTCATCTACCATAGAGCCACCATTCATCTACCATAGAGCCACCATTCATCTACAATTCACCCACCACTCATCTACCATTCACCCACCATAGAGCCACCATTCCTCTACCATAGAGCCACCATTCATCTACCATAGAACCACCATTCATCTACCATAGAGCCACCATCCATCTACCATAGAGCCATCATTATCTACCATAGAGCTACCATTCATCTACCATTCACCCACCATAGAGCCACCATTCATCCACCATAGAACCACCATTCATCTACCATAGAGCCACCATTCCTCTACTATAGAGCCACCATTCATCTACCATAGAGCCACCATTCATCTACCATAAAGCCACCACTCATCCACCATAGAGCCACCATTCATCTACCATATAGCCACCATTCATCTACCATAGAGCCACCATTCATCTACCATAGGGCTACCATTCATCTACCATAGAGCCACCATTAAACTACCATAGAGCCACCATTCATCTACCATAGAGCCACAATTCATCTACCACACAGTCACAATTCATCTACCATAGAGCCACCATTCATCCACCATAGAGCCAACATTAAATTACAATAGAGCCACCATTCATCTACCATAAAGCCACCACTCATCCACCATAGAGCCACCATTCATCTACCATATAGCCACCATTCATCTACCATAGAGCCACCATTCATCTACCATAGGGCTACCATTCATCTACCATAGAGCCACCATTAATCTACCATAGAGCCACCATTCATCTACCATAGAGCCACAATTCATCTACCACACAGTCACAATTCATCTACCATAGAGCAACCATTCATCTACCATAGAGCCAACATTCAATTACAATAGAGCCACCATTCATCTACAATAGGGCTACCATTCATCTACCATTCATCCACCATTCATCTACCATAGAGCCACCATTCATCTACAATAGGGCTACCATTCATCTACCATAGGGCCACCATTCATCTACCATTCATCCACCACTCATCTACCATAGAGCCACCATTCATCTACCATAGAGCCACCATTCATCTACCATACAGCCACCATTCATCTACCATACAGCCACCATTCATCTACCATAGAGCCACCATTCATCTACCATAGAGCCACCATTCATCTACCATAGAGCCACCTTTCATCTACCATAGGGCTACCATTCATCTACCATAAAGCCACCATTCATCTACCATAGAGCCACCATTCATCTACCATAGAGCGACCATTCATCTACCATAGAGCCACCATTTATCTACCATAGAGCCACTACTCATCCACCATAGAGCCACAACTCATCTACCATAGGGATACCATCCATCTACCATAGGGCCACCATTCATCCACCATAGAACCACCATTCATCTACCATAGAGCCACCATTCCTCTACCATAGAGCCACCATTCATCTACCATAGAGCCACCATTCATCTACCATAGAGCCACCACTCATCCACCATAGAGCCACCACTCATCTACCATAGGGATACAATCCATCTACCATAGAGCCACCATTCATCTACCATAGAGCCACCATTCATCTACAATAGAGCCACCACTCATCTACCATAGGGCTACCATTCATCTACCAATCATCCATCACTCATCTACCATTCATCTACCATACAGCCACCATTCATCTACCATAGAGCCACCATTCATTAACTATAGAGCCACCATTCATCTACCTAGAGCCACCATTCATCTACCATGGAGCCACCATTCATCTACCATAGAGCCACCATTCATCTACCATAGGGCTACCATTCATCTACCATAGAGCCACCATTCATCTACCATAGAGCCACCATTCATCTACCATAGAGCCACCATTCATCTACCACAGAGCCACCATTCATCTACCATAGAGCCACCATTCATCTACCATAGAGCCACCATTCAATTACAATAGAACCACCATTCATCTACCATATAGACACCATCCATCTACCATAGAGCCACCATTCATCTACCATAGAGCCACCATTCATCTACCATAGAGCCACCACTCATCCACCATAGAGCCACCACTCATCTACCATAGGGATACAATCCATCTACCATAGAGCCACCATTCATCTACCATAGAGCCACCATTCATCTACAATAGAGCCACCACTCATCTACCATAGGGCTACCATTCATCTACCAATCATCCGTCACTCATCTACCATTCATCTACCATACAGCCACTATTCATCTAC
Organism: Strongylocentrotus droebachiensis; assembly: GCA_035222895.1. Classification (NCBI taxonomy): domain Eukaryota; kingdom Metazoa; phylum Echinodermata; class Echinoidea; order Camarodonta; family Strongylocentrotidae; genus Strongylocentrotus; species Strongylocentrotus droebachiensis. The sequence goes on from JAVYIG010001357.1 coordinate 187,868, forward strand.
CATAGAGCCACCATTCATTAACTATAGAGCCACCATTCATCTACCTAGAGCCACCATTCATCTACCATAGAGCCACCATTCATCTACCATAGAGCCACCATTCATCTACCATAGAGCTAACATTCATCTACCATTCACCCACCACTCATCTACCATTCATCTACCATAGAGCCACCATTCATCTACCATAGAGCCACCATTCATCTACCATAGAGCCACCATTCATCTACCATAGAGCCACCTTTCATCTACCATAGGGCTACCATTCATCTACCATAAAGCCACCATTCATCTACCATAGAGCCACCATTCATCTACCATAGAGCGACCATTCATCTACCATAGAGCCACCATTTATCTACCATAGAGCCACTACTCATCCACCATAGAGCCACAACTCATCTACCATAGGGATACCATCCATCTACCATAGGGCCACCATTCATCCACCATAGAACCACCATTCATCTACCATAGAGCCACCATTCCTCTACCATAGAGCCACCATTCATCTACCATAGAGCCACCATTCATCTACCATAGAGCCACCACTCATCCACCATAGAGCCACCACTCATCTACCATAGGGATACAATCCATCTACCATAGAGCCACCATTCATCTACCATAGAGCCACCATTCATCTACAATAGAGCCACCACTCATCTACCATAGGGCTACCATTCATCTACCAATCATCCATCACTCATCTACCATTCATCTACCATACAGCCACCATTCATCTACCATAGAGCCACCATTCATTAACTATAGAGCCACCATTCATCTACCTAGAGCCACCATTCATCTACCATGGAGCCACCATTCATCTACCATAGAGCCACCATTCATCTACCATAGGGCTACCATTCATCTACCATAGAGCCACCATTCATCTACCATAGAGCCACCATTCATCTACCATAGAGCCACCATTCATCTACCACAGAGCCACCATTCATCTACCATAGAGCCACCATTCATCTACCATAGAGCCACCATTCAATTACAATAGAACCACCATTCATCTACCATATAGACACCATCCATCTACCATAGAGCCACCATTCATCTACCATAGAGCCACCATTCATCTACCATAGAGCCACCACTCATCCACCATAGAGCCACCACTCATCTACCATAGGGATACAATCCATCTACCATAGAGCCACCATTCATCTACCATAGAGCCACCATTCATCTACAATAGAGCCACCACTCATCTACCATAGGGCTACCATTCATCTACCAATCATCCGTCACTCATCTACCATTCATCTACCATACAGCCACTATTCATCTACCATAGAGCCACCATTCATTAACTATAGAGCCACCATTCATCTACCTAGAGCCACCATTCATCTACCATAGAGCCACCATTCATCTACCATAGAGCCACCATTCATCTACCATAGAGCTAACATTCATCTACCATTCACCCACCACTCATCTACCATTCATCTACCATAGAGCCACCATTCATCTACCATAGAGCCACCATTCATCTACCATTCACCCACCACTCATCTACCATTCACCCACCATAGAGCCACCATTCATCCACCATAGAAGCACCATTCATCTACCATAGAGCCACCATTCCTCTACCATAGAGCCACCATTCATCTACCATAGAGCCACCATTCATCTACCATAGAGCCACCATCCATCTACCATAGAGCCATTATTATCTACCATAGAGCTACCATTCATCTACCATTCACCCACCATAGAGCCACCATTCATCCACCATAGAACCACCATTCATCTACCATAGAGCCACCATTCCTCTACCATAGAGCCACCATTCATCTACCATAGAGCCACCATTCATCTACCATAAAGCCACCACTCATCCACCATAGAGCCACCATTCATCTACCATATAGCCACCATTCATCTACCATAGAGCCACCATTCATCTACCATAGGGCTACCATTCATCTACCATAGAGCCACCATTAAACTACCATAAAGCCACCATTCATCTACCATAGAGCCACAATTCATCTACCACACAGTCACAATTCATCTACCATAGAGCCACCATTCATCCACCATAGAGCCAACATTCAATTACAATAGAGCCACCATTCATCTACCATAAAGCCACCACTCATCCACCATAGAGCCACCATTCATCTACCATATAGCCACCATTCATCTACCATAGAGCCACCATTCATCTACCATAGGGCTACCATTCATCTACCATAGAACCACCATTAATCTACCATAGAGCCACCATTCATCTACCATAGAGCCACAATTCATCTACCACACAGTCACAATTCATCTACCATAGAGCAAACATTCATCTACCATAGAGCCAACATTCAATTACAATAGAGCCACCATTCATCTACAATAGGGCTAACATTCATCTACCATTCATCCACCATTCATCTACCATAGAGCCACCATTCATCTACAATAGGGCTACCATTCATCTACCATAGGGCCACCATTCATCTACCATTCATCCACCACTCATCTACCATAGAGCCACCATTCATCTACCATAGAGCCACCATTCATCTACCATAGAGCCACCATTCATCTACCATACAGCCACCATTCATCTACCATAGAGCCACCATTCATTAACTATAGAGCCACCATTCATCTACCTAGAGCCACCATTCATCTACCATAGAGCCACCATTCATCTACCATAGAGCCACCATTCATCTACCATAGAGCTACCATTCATCTACCATTCACCCACCACTCATCTACCATTCATCTACCACAGAGCCACCATTCATCTACCATAGAGCCACCATTCATCTACCATTCACCCACCACTCATCTACCATTCACCCACCATAGAGCCACCATTCATCCACCATAGAAGCACCATTCATCTACCATAGAGCCACCATTCCTCTACCATAGAGCCACCATTCATCTACCATAGAGCCACCATTCATCTACCATAGAGCCACCATCCATCTACCATAGAGCCATCATTATCTACCATAGAGCTACCATTCATCTACCATTCACCCACCATAGAGCCACCATTCATCCACCATAGAACCACCATTCATCTACCATAGAGCCACCATTCATCTACAATAGGGCTACCATTCATCTACCATAGGGCCACCATTCATCTACCATTCATCCACCACTCATCTACCATAGAGCCACCATTCATCTACCATAGAGCCACCATTCATCTACCATAGAGCCACCATTCATCTACCATACAGCCACCATTCATCTACCATAGAGCCACCATTCATTAACTATAGAGCCACCATTCATCTACCTAGAGCCACCATTCATCTACCATAGAGCCACCATTCATCTACCATAGAGCCACCATTCATCTACCATAGAGCTACCATTCATCTACCATTCACCCACCACTCATCTACCATTCATCTACCACAGAGCCACCATTCATCTACCATAGAGCCACCATTCATCTACCATTCACCCACCACTCATCTACCATTCACCCACCATAGAGCCACCATTCATCCACCATAGAAGCACCATTCATCTACCATAGAGCCACCATTCCTCTACCATAGAGCCACCATTCATCTACCATAGAGCCACCATTCATCTACCATAGAGCCACCATCCATCTACCATAGAGCCATCATTATCTACCATAGAGCTACCATTCATCTACCATTCACCCACCATAGAGCCACCATTCATCCACCATAGAACCACCATTCATCTACCATAGAGCCACCATTCCTCTACCATAGAGCCACCATTCATCTACCATAGAGCCACCATTCATCTACCATAAAGCCACCACTCATCCACCATAGAGCCACCATTCATCTACCATATAGCCACCATTCATCTACCATAGAGCCACCATTCATCTTCCATAGGACTACCATTCATCTACCATAGAGCCACCATTAAACTACCATAGAGCCACCATTCATCTACCATAGAGCCACAATTCATCTACCACACAGTCACAATTCATCTACCATAGAGCCACCATTCATCCACCATAGAGCCAACATTCAATTACAATAGAGCCACCATTCATCTACCATAAGCCACCACTCATCCACCATAGAGCCACCATTCATCTACCATATAGCCACCATTCATCTACCATAGAGCCACCATTCATCTACCATAGGGCTACCATTCATCTACCATAGAGCCACCATTAATCTACCATAGAGCCACCATTCATCTACCATAGAGCCACAATTCATCTACCACACAGTCACAATTCATCTACCATAGAGCAACCATTCATCTACCATAGAGCCAACATTCAATTACAATAGAGCCACCATTCATCTACAATAGGGCTACCATTCATCTACCATTCATCCACCATTCATCTACCATAGAGCCACCATTCATCTACATTAGGGCTACCATTCATCTACCATAGGGCCACCATTCATCTACCATTCATCCAAAACTCATCTACCATAGAGCCACCATTCATCTACCATAGAGCCACCATTCATCTACCATAGAGCCACCATTCATCTACCATAGAGCCACCATTCATCTACCATAGAGCCACCTTTCATCTACCATAGGGCTACCATTCATCTACCATAAAGCCACCATTCATCTACCATAGAGCCACCATTCATCTACCATAGAGCGACCATTCATCTACCATAGAGCCACCATTTATCTACCATAGAGCCACTACTCATCCACCATAGAGCCACAACTCATCTACCATAGGGATACCATCCATCTACCATAGGACCACCATTCATCCACCATAGAACCACCATTCATCTACCATAGAGCCACCATTCCTCTACCATAGAGCCACCATTCATCTACCATAGAGCCACCATTCATCTACCATAGAGCCACCACTCATCCACCATAGAGCCACCACTCATCTGCCATAGGGATACAATCCATCTACCATAGAGCCACCATTCATCTACCATAGAGCCACCATTCATCTACAATAGAGCCACCACTCATCTACCATAGGGCTACCATTCATCTACCAATCATCCATCACTCATCTACCATTCATCTACCATACAGCCACCATTCATCTACCATAGAGCCACCATTCATTAACTATAGAGCCACCATTCATCTACCTAGAGCCACCATTCATCTACCATAGAGCCACCATTCATCTACCATAGAGCCACTATTCATCTACCATAGGGCTACCATTCATCTACCATAGAGCCACCATTCATCTACCATAGAGCCACCATTCATCTACCATAGAGCCACCATTCATCTACCACAGAGCCACCATTCATCTACCATAGAGCCACCATTCATCTACCATAGAGCCACCATTAATCTACCATAGAGCCACCATTCATCTACCATAGAGCCACAATTCATCTACCACACAGTCACAATTCATCTACCATAGAGCCACCATTCATCCACCATAGAGCCAACATTCAATTACAATAGAGCCACCATTCATCTACCATAAGCCACCACTCATCCACCATAGAGCCACCATTCATCTACCATATAGCCACCATTCATCTACCATAGAGCCACCATTCATCTACCATAGGGCTACCATTCATCTACCATAGAGCCACCATTAATCTACCATAGAGCCACCATTCATCTACCATAGAGCCACAATTCATCTACCACACAGTCACAATTCATCTACCATAGAGCAACCATTCATCTACCATAGAGCCAACATTCAATTACAATAGAGCCACCATTCATCTACAATAGGGCTACCATTCATCTACCATTCATCCACCATTCATCTACCATAGAGCCACCATTCATCTACATTAGGGCTACCATTCATCTACCATAGGGCCACCATTCATCTACCATTCATCCAAAACTCATCTACCATAGAGCCACCATTCATCTACCATAGAGCCACCATTCATCTACCATAGAGCCACCATTCATCTACCATAGAGCCACCATTCATCTACCATAGAGCCACCTTTCATCTACCATAGGGCTACCATTCATCTACCATAAAGCCACAATTCATCTACCATAGAGCCACCATTCATCTACCATAGAGCGACCATTCATCTACCATAGAGCCACCATTTATCTACCATAGAGCCACTACTCATCCACCATAGAGCCACAACTCATCTACCATAGGGATACCATCCATCTACCATAGGACCACCATTCATCCACCATAGAACCACCATTCATCTACCATAGAGCCACCATTCCTCTACCATAGAGCCACCATTCATCTACCATAGAGCCACCATTCATCTACCATAGAGCCACCACTCATCCACCATAGAGCCACCACTCATCTACCATAGGGATACAATCCATCTACCATAGAGCCACCATTCATCTACCATAGAGCCACCATTCATCTACAATAGAGCCACCACTCATCTACCATAGGGCTACCATTCATCTACCAATCATCCATCACTCATCTACCATTCATCTACCATACAGCCACCATTCATCTACCATAGAGCCACCATTCATTAACTATAGAGCCACCATTCATCTACCTAGAGCCACCATTCATCTACCATAGAGCCACCATTCATCTACCATAGAGCCACTATTCATCTACCATAGGGCTACCATTCATCTACCATAGAGCCACCATTCATCTACCATAGAGCCACCATTCATCTACCATAGAGCCACCATTCATCTACCACAGAGCCACCATTCATCTACCATAGAGCCACCATTCATCTACCATAGAGCCACCATTAATCTACCATAGAGCCACCATTCATCTACCATAGAGCCACAATTCATCTACCACACAGTCACAATTCATCTACCATAGAGCAACCATTCATCTACCATAGAGCCAACATTCAATTACAATAGAGCCACCATTCATCTACAATAGGGCTACCATTCATCTACCATAGGGCCACCATTCATCTACCATTCATCCACCACTCATCTACCATAGAGCCACCATTCATCTACCATAGAGCCACCATTCATCTACCATAGAGCCACCATTCATCTACCATAGAGACACCATTCATCTACCATAGAGCCACCATTCATCTACCATAGAGCCCCAATTCATCTACCATTTATCCACCATAGAGCCACCATTCATCCACCATAGAGCCACCATTCATCTACCATAGAGCCACCATTCATCTACCATAGAGCCACCATTCATCTACCATAGAGCTACCATTCATCTTCCATTTATCCACCACTCATCTACCATAGAGCCACCATTCATCTACCATAGAGCCATCATTATCTACCATAGAGCCACCATTCATCTACCATAGAGCCACCATTCATCTACCATAGAGCCATCATTTATCTACCATAGAGCAACCATTTAAATAACATAGAGCCACCATTCATCTACCATAGAGCCACCATCCATCTACCATAGAGTCACTATTCATCTACCATAGAGCTACCATTCATCTACCATTCACCCACCACTCATCTACCATTCATCTACCATAGAGCCACCATTCATCTACCATAGAGCCACCATTCATCTACAATTCACCCACCACTCATCTACCATTCACCCACCATAGAGCCACCATTCCTCTACCATAGAGCCACCATTCATCTACCATAGAACCACCATTCATCTACCATAGAGCCACCATCCATCTACCATAGAGCCATCATTATCTACCATAGAGCTACCATTCATCTACCATTCACCCACCATAGAGCCACCATTCATCCACCATAGAACCACCATTCATCTACCATAGAGCCACCATTCCTCTACCATAGAGCCACCATTCATCTACCATAGAGCCACCATTCATCTACCATAAAGCCACCACTCATCCACCATAGAGCCACCATTCATCTACCATATAGCCACCATTCATCTACCATAGAGCCACCATTCATCTACCATAGGGCTACCATTCATCTACCATAGAGCCACCATTAAACTACCATAGAGCCACCATTCATCTACCATAGAGCCACAATTCATCTACCACACAGTCACAATTCATCTACCATAGAGCCACCATTCATCCACCATAGAGCCAACATTAAATTACAATAGAGCCACCATTCATCTACCATAAAGCCACCACTCATCCACCATAGAGCCACCATTCATCTACCATATAGCCACCATTCATCTACCATAGAGCCACCATTCATCTACCATAGGGCTACCATTCATCTACCATAGAGCCACCATTAATCTACCATAGAGCCACCATTCATCTACCATAGAGCCACAATTCATCTACCACACAGTCACAATTCATCTACCATAGAGCAACCATTCATCTACCATAGAGCCAACATTCAATTACAATAGAGCCACCATTCATCTACAATAGGGCTACCATTCATCTACCATTCATCCACCATTCATCTACCATAGAGCCACCATTCATCTACAATAGGGCTACCATTCATCTACCATAGGGCCACCATTCATCTACCATTCATCCACCACTCATCTACCATAGAGCCACCATTCATCTACCATAGAGCCACCATTCATCTACCATACAGCCACCATTCATCTACCATACAGCCACCATTCATCTACCATAGAGCCACCATTCATCTACCATAGAGCCACCATTCATCTACCATAGAGCCACCTTTCATCTACCATAGGGCTACCATTCATCTACCATAAAGCCACCATTCATCTACCATAGAGCCACCATTCATCTACCATAGAGCGACCATTCATCTACCATAGAGCCACCATTTATCTACCATAGAGCCACTACTCATCCACCATAGAGCCACAACTCATCTACCATAGGGATACCATCCATCTACCATAGGGCCACCATTCATCCACCATAGAACCACCATTCATCTACCATAGAGCCACCATTCCTCTACCATAGAGCCACCATTCATCTACCATAGAGCCACCATTCATCTACCATAGAGCCACCACTCATCCACCATAGAGCCACCACTCATCTACCATAGGGATACAATCCATCTACCATAGAGCCACCATTCATCTACCATAGAGCCACCATTCATCTACAATAGAGCCACCACTCATCTACCATAGGGCTACCATTCATCTACCAATCATCCATCACTCATCTACCATTCATCTACCATACAGCCACCATTCATCTACCATAGAGCCACCATTCATTAACTATAGAGCCACCATTCATCTACCTAGAGCCACCATTCATCTACCATGGAGCCACCATTCATCTACCATAGAGCCACCATTCATCTACCATAGGGCTACCATTCATCTACCATAGAGCCACCATTCATCTACCATAGAGCCACCATTCATCTACCATAGAGCCACCATTCATCTACCACAGAGCCACCATTCATCTACCATAGAGCCACCATTCATCTACCATAGAGCCACCATTCAATTACAATAGAACCACCATTCATCTACCATATAGACACCATCCATCTACCATAGAGCCACCATTCATCTACCATAGAGCCACCATTCATCTACCATAGAGCCACCACTCATCCACCATAGAGCCACCACTCATCTACCATAGGGATACAATCCATCTACCATAGAGCCACCATTCATCTACCATAGAGCCACCATTCATCTACAATAGAGCCACCACTCATCTACCATAGGGCTACCATTCATCTACCAATCATCCGTCACTCATCTACCATTCATCTACCATACAGCCACTATTCATCTACCATAGAGCCACCATTCATTAACTATAGAGCCACCATTCATCTACCTAGAGCCACCATTCATCTACCATAGAGCCACCATTCATCTACCATAGAGCCACCATTCATCTACCATAGAGCTAACATTCATCTACCATTCACCCACCACTCATCTACCATTCATCTACCATAGAGCCACCATTCATCTACCATAGAGCCACCATTCATCTACCATAGAGCCACCATTCATCTACCATAGAGCCACCTTTCATCTACCATAGGGCTACCATTCATCTACCATAAAGCCACCATTCATCTACCATAGAGCCACCATTCATCTACCATAGAGCGACCATTCATCTACCATAGAGCCACCATTTATCTACCATAGAGCCACTACTCATCCACCATAGAGCCACAACTCATCTACCATAGGGATACCATCCATCTACCATAGGGCCACCATTCATCCACCATAGAACCACCATTCATCTACCATAGAGCCACCATTCCTCTACCATAGAGCCACCATTCATCTACCATAGAGCCACCATTCATCTACCATAGAGCCACCACTCATCCACCATAGAGCCACCACTCATCTACCATAGGGATACAATCCATCTACCATAGAGCCACCATTCATCTACCATAGAGCCACCATTCATCTACAATAGAGCCACCACTCATCTACCATAGGGCTACCATTCATCTACCAATCATCCATCACTCATCTACCATTCATCTACCATACAGCCACCATTCATCTACCATAGAGCCACCATTCATTAACTATAGAGCCACCATTCATCTACCTAGAGCCACCATTCATCTACCATGGAGCCACCATTCATCTACCATAGAGCCACCATTCATCTACCATAGGGCTACCATTCATCTACCATAGAGCCACCATTCATCTACCATAGAGCCACCATTCATCTACCATAGAGCCACCATTCATCTACCACAGAGCCACCATTCATCTACCATAGAGCCACCATTCATCTACCATAGAGCCACCATTCAATTACAATAGAACCACCATTCATCTACCATATAGACACCATCCATCTACCATAGAGCCACCATTCATCTACCATAGAGCCACCATTCATCTACCATAGAGCCACCACTCATCCACCATAGAGCCACCACTCATCTACCATAGGGATACAATCCATCTACCATAGAGCCACCATTCATCTACCATAGAGCCACCATTCATCTACAATAGAGCCACCACTCATCTACCATAGGGCTACCATTCATCTACCAATCATCCGTCACTCATCTACCATTCATCTACCATACAGCCACTATTCATCTACCATAGAGCCACCATTCATTAACTATAGAGCCACCATTCATCTACCTAGAGCCACCATTCATCTACCATAGAGCCACCATTCATCTACCATAGAGCCACCATTCATCTACCATAGAGCTAACATTCATCTACCATTCACCCACCACTCATCTACCATTCATCTACCATAGAGCCACCATTCATCTACCATAGAGCCACCATTCATCTACCATTCACCCACCACTCATCTACCATTCACCCACCATAGAGCCACCATTCATCCACCATAGAAGCACCATTCATCTACCATAGAGCCACCATTCCTCTACCATAGAGCCACCATTCATCTACCATAGAGCCACCATTCATCTACCATAGAGCCACCATCCATCTACCATAGAGCCATTATTATCTACCATAGAGCTACCATTCATCTACCATTCACCCACCATAGAGCCACCATTCATCCACCATAGAACCACCATTCATCTACCATAGAGCCACCATTCCTCTACCATAGAGCCACCATTCATCTACCATAGAGCCACCATTCATCTACCATAAAGCCACCACTCATCCACCATAGAGCCACCATTCATCTACCATATAGCCACCATTCATCTACCATAGAGCCACCATTCATCTACCATAGGGCTACCATTCATCTACCATAGAGCCACCATTAAACTACCATAAAGCCACCATTCATCTACCATAGAGCCACAATTCATCTACCACACAGTCACAATTCATCTACCATAGAGCCACCATTCATCCACCATAGAGCCAACATTCAATTACAATAGAGCCACCATTCATCTACCATAAAGCCACCACTCATCCACCATAGAGCCACCATTCATCTACCATATAGCCACCATTCATCTACCATAGAGCCACCATTCATCTACCATAGGGCTACCATTCATCTACCATAGAACCACCATTAATCTACCATAGAGCCACCATTCATCTACCATAGAGCCACAATTCATCTACCACACAGTCACAATTCATCTACCATAGAGCAAACATTCATCTACCATAGAGCCAACATTCAATTACAATAGAGCCACCATTCATCTACAATAGGGCTAACATTCATCTACCATTCATCCACCATTCATCTACCATAGAGCCACCATTCATCTACAATAGGGCTACCATTCATCTACCATAGGGCCACCATTCATCTACCATTCATCCACCACTCATCTACCATAGAGCCACCATTCATCTACCATAGAGCCACCATTCATCTACCATAGAGCCACCATTCATCTACCATACAGCCACCATTCATCTACCATAGAGCCACCATTCATTAACTATAGAGCCACCATTCATCTACCTAGAGCCACCATTCATCTACCATAGAGCCACCATTCATCTACCATAGAGCCACCATTCATCTACCATAGAGCTACCATTCATCTACCATTCACCCACCACTCATCTACCATTCATCTACCACAGAGCCACCATTCATCTACCATAGAGCCACCATTCATCTACCATTCACCCACCACTCATCTACCATTCACCCACCATAGAGCCACCATTCATCCACCATAGAAGCACCATTCATCTACCATAGAGCCACCATTCCTCTACCATAGAGCCACCATTCATCTACCATAGAGCCACCATTCATCTACCATAGAGCCACCATCCATCTACCATAGAGCCATCATTATCTACCATAGAGCTACCATTCATCTACCATTCACCCACCATAGAGCCACCATTCATCCACCATAGAACCACCATTCATCTACCATAGAGCCACCATTCCTCTACCATAGGGCCACCATTCATCTACCATAGAGCCACCATTCATCTACCATAAAGCCACCACTCATCCACCATAGAGCCACCATTCATCTACCATATAGCCACCATTCATCTACCATAGAGCCACCATTCATCTTCCATAGGACTACCATTCATCTACCATAGAGCCACCATTAAACTACCATAGAGCCACCATTCATCTACCATAGAGCCACAATTCATCTACCACACAGTCACAATTCATCTACCATAGAGCCACCATTCATCCACCATAGAGCCAACATTCAATTACAATAGAGCCACCATTCATCTACCATAAGCCACCACTCATCCACCATAGAGCCACCATTCATCTACCATATAGCCACCATTCATCTACCATAGAGCCACCATTCATCTACCATAGGGCTACCATTCATCTACCATAGAGCCACCATTAATCTACCATAGAGCCACCATTCATCTACCATAGAGCCACAATTCATCTACCACACAGTCACAATTCATCTACCATAGAGCAACCATTCATCTACCATAGAGCCAACATTCAATTACAATAGAGCCACCATTCATCTACAATAGGGCTACCATTCATCTACCATTCATCCACCATTCATCTACCATAGAGCCACCATTCATCTACATTAGGGCTACCATTCATCTACCATAGGGCCACCATTCATCTACCATTCATCCAAAACTCATCTACCATAGAGCCACCATTCATCTACCATAGAGCCACCATTCATCTACCATAGAGCCACCATTCATCTACCATAGAGCCACCATTCATCTACCATAGAGCCACCTTTCATCTACCATAGGGCTACCATTCATCTACCATAAAGCCACCATTCATCTACCATAGAGCCACCATTCATCTACCATAGAGCGACCATTCATCTACCATAGAGCCACCATTTATCTACCATAGAGCCACTACTCATCCACCATAGAGCCACAACTCATCTACCATAGGGATACCATCCATCTACCATAGGACCACCATTCATCCACCATAGAACCACCATTCATCTACCATAGAGCCACCATTCCTCTACCATAGAGCCACCATTCATCTACCATAGAGCCACCATTCATCTACCATAGAGCCACCACTCATCCACCATAGAGCCACCACTCATCTACCATAGGGATACAATCCATCTACCATAGAGCCACCATTCATCTACCATAGAGCCACCATTCATCTACAATAGAGCCACCACTCATCTACCATAGGGCTACCATTCATCTACCAATCATCCATCACTCATCTACCATTCATCTACCATACAGCCACCATTCATCTACCATAGAGCCACCATTCATTAACTATAGAGCCACCATTCATCTACCTAGAGCCACCATTCATCTACCATAGAGCCACCATTCATCTACCATAGAGCCACTATTCATCTACCATAGGGCTACCATTCATCTACCATAGAGCCACCATTCATCTACCATAGAGCCACCATTCATCTACCATAGAGCCACCATTCATCTACCACAGAGCCACCATTCATCTACCATAGAGCCACCATTCATCTACCATAGAGCCACCATTAATCTACCATAGAGCCACCATTCATCTACCATAGAGCCACAATTCATCTACCACACAGTCACAATTCATCTACCATAGAGCAACCATTCATCTACCATAGAGCCAACATTCAATTACAATAGAGCCACCATTCATCTACAATAGGGCTACCATTCATCTACCATAGGGCCACCATTCATCTACCATTCATCCACCACTCATCTACCATAGAGCCACCATTCATCTACCATAGAGCCACCATTCATCTACCATAGAGCCACCATTCATCTACCATAGAGACACCATTCATCTACCATAGAGCCACCATTCATCTACCATAGAGCCCCAATTCATCTACCATTTATCCACCATAGAGCCACCATTCATCCACCATAGAGCCACCATTCATCTACCATAGAGCCACCATTCATCTACCATAGAGCCACCATTCATCTACCATAGAGCTACCATTCATCTTCCATTTATCCACCACTCATCTACCATAGAGCCACCATTCATCTACCATAGGGCTACCATTCATCTACCATAGAGCCACCATTAAACTACCATAGAGCCACCATTCATCTACCATAGAGCCACAATTCATCTACCACACAGTCACAATTCATCTACCATAGAGCCACCATTCATCCACCATAGAGCCAACATTCATCTACCATAAAGCCACCACTCATCCACCATAGAGCCACCATTCATCTACCATATAGCCACCATTCATCTACCATAGAGCCACCATTCATCTACCATAGGGCTACCATTCATCTACCATAGAGCCACCATTAATCTACCATAGAGCCACCATTCATCTACCATAGAGCCACAATTCATCTACCACACAGTCACAATTCATCTACCATAGAGCAACCATTCATCTACCAAAGAGCCAACATTCAATTACAATAGAGCCACCATTCATCTACAATAGGGCTACCATTCATCTACCATTCATCCACCATTCATCTACCATAGAGCCACCATTCATCTACAATAGGGCTACCATTCATCTACCATAGGGCCACCATTCATCTACCATTCATCCACCACTCATCTACCATAGAGCCACCATTCATCTCCCATAGAGCCACCATTCATCTACCATAGAGCCACCATTCATCTACCATAGAGCCACCTTTCATCTACCATAGGGCTACCATTCATCTACCATAAAGCCACCATTCATCTACCATAGAGCCACCATTCATCTACCATAGAGCGACCATTCATCTACCATAGAGCCACCATTTATCTACCATAGAGCCACTACTCATCCACCATAAAGCCACAACTCATCTACCATAGGGATACCATCCATCTACCATAGGGCCACCATTCATCCACCATAGAACCACCATTCATCTACCATAGAGCCACCATTCCTCTACCATAGAGCCACCATTCATCTACCATAGAGCCACCATTCATCTACCATAGAGCCACCACTCATCCACCATAGAGCCACCACTCATCTACCATAGGGATACAATCCATCTACCATAGAGCCACCATTCATCTACCATAGAGCCACCATTCATCTACAATAGAGCCACCACTCATCTACCATAGGGCTACCATTCATCTACCAATCATCCATCACTCATCTACCATTCATCTACCATACAGCCACCATTCATCTACCATAGAGCCACCATTCATTAACTATAGAGCCACCTATCATCTACCTAGAGCCACCATTCATCTACCATAGAGCCACCATTCATCTACCATAGAGCCACCATTCATCTACCATAGGGCTACCATTCATCTACCATAGAGCCACCATTCATCTACCATAGAGCCACCATTCATCTACCATAGAGCCACCATTCATCTACCACAGAGCCACCATTCATCTACCATAGAGCCACCATTCATCTACCATAGAGCCACCATTCAATTACAATAGAACCACCATTCATCTACCATATAGACACCATCCATCTACCATAGAGCCACCATTCATCTACCATAGAGCCACCATTCATCTACCATAGAGCCACCACTCATCCACCATAGAGCCACCACTCATCTACCATAGGGATACAATCCATCTACCATAGAGCCACCATTCATCTACCATAGAGCCACCATTCATCTACAATAGAGCCACCACTCATCTACCATAGGGCTACCATTCATCTACCAATCATCCATCACTCATCTACCATTCATCTACCATACAGCCACCATTCATCTACCATAGAGCCACCATTCATTAACTATAGAGCCACCATTCATCTACCTAGAGCCACCATTCATCTACCATAGAGCCACCATTCATCTACCATAGAGCCACCATTCATCTACCATATAGCTACCATTCATCTACCATTCACCCACCACTCATCTACCATTCATCTATCATAGAGCCACCATTCATCTACCATAGAGCCACCATTCATCTACCATTCACCCACCACTCATCTACCATTCACCCACCATAGAGCCACCATTCATCCACCATAGAAGCACCATTCATCTACCATAGAGCCACCATTCCTCTACCATAGAGCCACCATTCATCTACCATAGAGCCACCATTCATCTACCATAGAGCCACCATCCATCTACCATAGAGCCATTATTATCTACCATAGAGCTACCATTCATCTACCATTCACCCACCATAGAGCCACCATTCATCCACCATAGAACCACCATTCATCTACCATAGAGCCACCATTCCTCTACCATAGAGCCACCATTCATCTACCATAGAGCCAC
The DNA here is from genome assembly GCA_035222895.1 of Strongylocentrotus droebachiensis. Classification (NCBI taxonomy): domain Eukaryota; kingdom Metazoa; phylum Echinodermata; class Echinoidea; order Camarodonta; family Strongylocentrotidae; genus Strongylocentrotus; species Strongylocentrotus droebachiensis. Next base: position 204,859 of record JAVYIG010001357.1, read on the forward strand.
CATTCATCTACCATAAAGCCACCACTCATCCACCATAGAGCCACCATTCATCTACCATATAGCCACCATTCATCTACCATAGAGCCACCATTCATCTACCATAGGGCTACCATTCATCTACCATAGAGCCACCATTAAACTACCATAAAGCCACCATTCATCTACCATAGAGCCACAATTCATCTACCACACAGTCACAATTCATCTACCATAGAGCCACCATTCATCCACCATAGAGCCAACATTCAATTACAATAGAGCCACCATTCATCTACCATAAAGCCACCACTCATCCACCATAGAGCCACCATTAATCTACCATATAGCCACCATTCATCTACCATAGAGCCACCATTCATCTACCATAGGGCTACCATTCATCTACCATAGAACCACCATTAATCTACCATAGAGCCACCATTCATCTACCATAGAGCCACAATTCATCTACCACACAGTCACAATTCATCTACCATAGAGCAAACATTCATCTACCATAGAGCCAACATTCAATTACAATAGAGCCACCATTCATCTACAATAGGGCTAACATTCATCTACCATTCATCCACCATTCATCTACCATAGAGCCACCATTCATCTACAATAGGGCTACCATTCATCTACCATAGGGCCACCATTCATCTACCATTCATCCACCACTCATCTACCATAGAGCCACCATTCATCTACCATAGAGCCACCATTCATCTACCATAGAGCCACCATTCATCTACCATACAGCCACCATTCATCTACCATAGAGCCACCATTCATTAACTATAGAGCCACCATTCATCTACCTAGAGCCACCATTCATCTACCATAGAGCCACCATTCATCTACCATAGAGCCACCATTCATCTACCATAGAGCTACCATTCATCTACCATTCACCCACCACTCATCTACCATTCATCTACCACAGAGCCACCATTCATCTACCATAGAGCCACCATTCATCTACCATTCACCCACCACTCATCTACCATTCACCCACCATAGAGCCACCATTCATCCACCATAGAAGCACCATTCATCTACCATAGAGCCACCATTCCTCTACCATAGAGCCACCATTCATCTACCATAGAGCCACCATTCATCTACCATAGAGCCACCATCCATCTACCATAGAGCCATCATTATCTACCATAGAGCTACCATTCATCTACCATTCACCCACCATAGAGCCACCATTCATCCACCATAGAACCACCATTCATCTACCATAGAGCCACCATTCCTCTACCATAGAGCCACCATTCATCTACCATAGAGCCACCATTCATCTACCATAAAGCCACCACTCATCCACCATAGAGCCACCATTCATCTACCATATAGCCACCATTCATCTACCATAGAGCCACCATTCATCTTCCATAGGACTACCATTCATCTACCATAGAGCCACCATTAAACTACCATAGAGCCACCATTCATCTACCATAGAGCCACAATTCATCTACCACACAGTCACAATTCATCTACCATAGAGCCACCATTCATCCACCATAGAGCCAACATTCAATTACAATAGAGCCACCATTCATCTACCATAAGCCACCACTCATCCACCATAGAGCCACCATTCATCTACCATATAGCCACCATTCATCTACCATAGAGCCACCATTCATCTACCATAGGGCTACCATTCATCTACCATAGAGCCACCATTAATCTACCATAGAGCCACCATTCATCTACCATAGAGCCACAATTCATCTACCACACAGTCACAATTCATCTACCATAGAGCAACCATTCATCTACCATAGAGCCAACATTCAATTACAATAGAGCCACCATTCATCTACAATAGGGCTACCATTCATCTACCATTCATCCACCATTCATCTACCATAGAGCCACCATTCATCTACATTAGGGCTACCATTCATCTACCATAGGGCCACCATTCATCTACCATTCATCCAAAACTCATCTACCATAGAGCCACCATTCATCTACCATAGAGCCACCATTCATCTACCATAGAGCCACCATTCATCTACCATAGAGCCACCATTCATCTACCATAGAGCCACCTTTCATCTACCATAGGGCTACCATTCATCTACCATAAAGCCACCATTCATCTACCATAGAGCCACCATTCATCTACCATAGAGCGACCATTCATCTACCATAGAGCCACCATTTATCTACCATAGAGCCACTACTCATCCACCATAGAGCCACAACTCATCTACCATAGGGATACCATCCATCTACCATAGGACCACCATTCATCCACCATAGAACCACCATTCATCTACCATAGAGCCACCATTCCTCTACCATAGAGCCACCATTCATCTACCATAGAGCCACCATTCATCTACCATAGAGCCACCACTCATCCACCATAGAGCCACCACTCATCTACCATAGGGATACAATCCATCTACCATAGAGCCACCATTCATCTACCATAGAGCCACCATTCATCTACAATAGAGCCACCACTCATCTACCATAGGGCTACCATTCATCTACCAATCATCCATCACTCATCTACCATTCATCTACCATACAGCCACCATTCATCTACCATAGAGCCACCATTCATTAACTATAGAGCCACCATTCATCTACCTAGAGCCACCATTCATCTACCATAGAGCCACCATTCATCTACCATAGAGCCACTATTCATCTACCATAGGGCTACCATTCATCTACCATAGAGCCACCATTCATCTACCATAGAGCCACCATTCATCTACCATAGAGCCACCATTCATCTACCACAGAGCCACCATTCATCTACCATAGAGCCACCATTCATCTACCATAGAGCCACCATTAATCTACCATAGAGCCACCATTCATCTACCATAGAGCCACAATTCATCTACCACACAGTCACAATTCATCTACCATAGAGCAACCATTCATCTACCATAGAGCCAACATTCAATTACAATAGAGCCACCATTCATCTACAATAGGGCTACCATTCATCTACCATAGGGCCACCATTCATCTACCATTCATCCACCACTCATCTACCATAGAGCCACCATTCATCTACCATAGAGCCACCATTCATCTACCATAGAGCCACCATTCATCTACCATAGAGACACCATTCATCTACCATAGAGCCACCATTCATCTACCATAGAGCCCCAATTCATCTACCATTTATCCACCATAGAGCCACCATTCATCCACCATAGAGCCACCATTCATCTACCATAGAGCCACCATTCATCTACCATAGAGCCACCATTCATCTACCATAGAGCTACCATTCATCTTCCATTTATCCACCACTCATCTACCATAGAGCCACCATTCATCTACCATAGGGCTACCATTCATCTACCATAGAGCCACCATTAAACTACCATAGAGCCACCATTCATCTACCATAGAGCCACAATTCATCTACCACACAGTCACAATTCATCTACCATAGAGCCACCATTCATCCACCATAGAGCCAACATTCATCTACCATAAAGCCACCACTCATCCACCATAGAGCCACCATTCATCTACCATATAGCCACCATTCATCTACCATAGAGCCACCATTCATCTACCATAGGGCTACCATTCATCTACCATAGAGCCACCATTAATCTACCATAGAGCCACCAGTCATCTACCATAGAGCCACAATTCATCTACCACACAGTCACAATTCATCTACCATAGAGCAACCATTCATCTATCAAAGAGCCAACATTCAATTACAATAGAGCCACCATTCATCTACAATAGGGCTACCATTCATCTACCATTCATCCACCATTCATCTACCATAGAGCCACCATTCATCTACAATAGGGCTACCATTCATCTACCATAGGGCCACCATTCATCTACCATTCATCCACCACTCATCTACCATAGAGCCACCATTCATCTCCCATAGAGCCACCATTCATCTACCATAGAGCCACCATTCATCTACCATAGAGCCACCTTTCATCTACCATAGGGCTACCATTCATCTACCATAAAGCCACCATTCATCTACCATAGAGCCACCATTCATCTACCATAGAGCGACCATTCATCTACCATAGAGCCACCATTTATCTACCATAGAGCCACTACTCATCCACCATAAAGCCACAACTCATCTACCATAGGGATACCATCCATCTACCATAGGGCCACCATTCATCCACCATAGAACCACTATTCATCTACCATAGAGCCACCATTCCTCTACCATAGAGCCACCATTCATCTACCATAGAGCCACCATTCATCTACCATAGAGCCACCACTCATCCACCATAGAGCCACCACTCATCTACCATAGGGATACAATCCATCTACCATAGAGCCACCATTCATCTACCATAGAGCCACCATTCATCTACAATAGAGCCACCACTCATCTACCATAGGGCTACCATTCATCTACCAATCATCCATCACTCATCTACCATTCATCTACCATACAGCCACCATTCATCTACCATAGAGCCACCATTCATTAACTATAGAGCCACCTATCATCTACCTAGAGCCACCATTCATCTACCATAGAGCCACCATTCATCTACCATAGAGCCACCATTCATCTACCATAGGGCTACCATTCATCTACCATAGAGCCACCATTCATCTACCATAGAGCCACCATTCATCTACCATAGAGCCACCATTCATCTACCACAGAGCCACCATTCATCTACCATAGAGCCACCATTCATCTACCATAGAGCCACCATTCAATTACAATAGAACCACCATTCATCTACCATATAGACACCATCCATCTACCATAGAGCCACCATTCATCTACCATAGAGCCACCATTCATCTACCATAGAGCCACCACTCATCCACCATAGAGCCACCACTCATCTACCATAGGGATACAATCCATCTACCATAGAGCCACCATTCATCTACAATAGAGCCACCATTCATCTACAATAGGGCTACCATTCATCTACCATAGGGCCACCATTCATCTACCATTCATCCACCACTCATCTACCATAGAGCCACCATTCATCTACCATAGAGCCACCATTCATCTACCATAGAGCCACCATTCATCTACCATAGAGACACCATTCATCTACCATAGAGCCACCATTCATCTACCATAGAGCCCCAATTCATCTACCATTTATCCACCATAGAGCCACCATTCATCCACCATAGAGCCACCATTCATCTACCATAGAGCCACCATTCATCTACCATAGAGCCACCATTCATCTACCATAGAGCTACCATTCATCTTCCATTTATCCACCACTCATCTACCATAGAGCCACCATTCATCTACCATAGGGCTACCATTCATCTACCATAGAGCCACCATTAAACTACCATAGAGCCACCATTCATCTACCATAGAGCCACAATTCATCTACCACACAGTCACAATTCATCTACCATAGAGCCACCATTCATCCACCATAGAGCCAACATTCATCTACCATAAAGCCACCACTCATCCACCATAGAGCCACCATTCATCTACCATATAGCCACCATTCATCTACCATAGAGCCACCATTCATCTACCATAGGGCTACCATTCATCTACCATAGAGCCACCATTAATCTACCATAGAGCCACCATTCATCTACCATAGAGCCACAATTCATCTACCACACAGTCACAATTCATCTACCATAGAGCAACCATTCATCTACCAAAGAGCCAACATTCAATTACAATAGAGCCACCATTCATCTACAATAGGGCTACCATTCATCTACCATTCATCCACCATTCATCTACCATAGAGCCACCATTCATCTACAATAGGGCTACCATTCATCTACCATAGGGCCACCATTCATCTACCATTCATCCACCACTCATCTACCATAGAGCCACCATTCATCTCCCATAGAGCCACCATTCATCTACCATAGAGCCACCATTCATCTACCATAGAGCCACCTTTCATCTACCATAGGGCTACCATTCATCTACCATAAAGCCACCATTCATCTACCATAGAGCCACCATTCATCTACCATAGAGCGACCATTCATCTACCATAGAGCCACCATTTATCTACCATAGAGCCACTACTCATCCACCATAAAGCCACAACTCATCTACCATAGGGATACCATCCATCTACCATAGGGCCACCATTCATCCACCATAGAACCACCATTCATCTACCATAGAGCCACCATTCCTCTACCATAGAGCCACCATTCATCTACCATAGAGCCACCATTCATCTACCATAGAGCCACCACTCATCCACCATAGAGCCACCACTCATCTACCATAGGGATACAATCCATCTACCATAGAGCCACCATTCATCTACCATAGAGCCACCATTCATCTACAATAGAGCCACCACTCATCTACCATAGGGCTACCATTCATCTACCAATCATCCATCACTCATCTACCATTCATCTACCATACAGCCACCATTCATCTACCATAGAGCCACCATTCATTAACTATAGAGCCACCTATCATCTACCTAGAGCCACCATTCATCTACCATAGGGCCACCATTCATCTACCATTCATCCACCACTCATCTACCATAGAGCCACCATTCATCTACCATAGAGCTACCATTCATCTACCATTCACCCACCATAGAGCCACCATTCATCCACCATAGAACCACCATTCATCTACCATAGAGCCACCATTCCTCTACCATAGAGCCACCATTCATCTACCATAGAGCCACCATTCATCTACCATAAAGCCACCACTCATCCACCATAGAGCCACCATTCATCTACCATATAGCCACCATTCATCTACCATAGAGCCACCATTCATCTACCATAGGGCTACCATTCATCTACCATAGAGCCACCATTAAACTACCATAAAGCCACCATTCATCTACCATAGAGCCACAATTCATCTACCACACAGTCACAATTCATCTACCATAGAGCCACCATTCATCCACCATAGAGCCAACATTCAATTACAATAGAGCCACCATTCATCTACCATAAAGCCACCACTCATCCACCATAGAGCCACCATTAATCTACCATATAGCCACCATTCATCTACCATAGAGCCACCATTCATCTACCATAGGGCTACCATTCATCTACCATAGAACCACCATTAATCTACCATAGAGCCACCATTCATCTACCATAGAGCCACAATTCATCTACCACACAGTCACAATTCATCTACCATAGAGCAAACATTCATCTACCATAGAGCCAACATTCAATTACAATAGAGCCACCATTCATCTACAATAGGGCTAACATTCATCTACCATTCATCCACCATTCATCTACCATAGAGCCACCATTCATCTACAATAGGGCTACCATTCATCTACCATAGGGCCACCATTCATCTACCATTCATCCACCACTCATCTACCATAGAGCCACCATTCATCTACCATAGAGCCACCATTCATCTACCATAGAGCCACCATTCATCTACCATACAGCCACCATTCATCTACCATAGAGCCACCATTCATTAACTATAGAGCCACCATTCATCTACCTAGAGCCACCATTCATCTACCATAGAGCCACCATTCATCTACCATAGAGCCACCATTCATCTACCATAGAGCTACCATTCATCTACCATTCACCCACCACTCATCTACCATTCATCTACCACAGAGCCACCATTCATCTACCATAGAGCCACCATTCATCTACCATTCACCCACCACTCATCTACCATTCACCCACCATAGAGCCACCATTCATCCACCATAGAAGCACCATTCATCTACCATAGAGCCACCATTCCTCTACCATAGAGCCACCATTCATCTACCATAGAGCCACCATTCATCTACCATAGAGCCACCATCCATCTACCATAGAGCCATCATTATCTACCATAGAGCTACCATTCATCTACCATTCACCCACCATAGAGCCACCATTCATCCACCATAGAACCACCATTCATCTACCATAGAGCCACCATTCCTCTACCATAGAGCCACCATTCATCTACCATAGAGCCACCATTCATCTACCATAAAGCCACCACTCATCCACCATAGAGCCACCATTCATCTACCATATAGCCACCATTCATCTACCATAGAGCCACCATTCATCTTCCATAGGACTACCATTCATCTACCATAGAGCCACCATTAAACTACCATAGAGCCACCATTCATCTACCATAGAGCCACAATTCATCTACCACACAGTCACAATTCATCTACCATAGAGCCACCATTCATCCACCATAGAGCCAACATTCAATTACAATAGAGCCACCATTCATCTACCATAAGCCACCACTCATCCACCATAGAGCCACCATTCATCTACCATATAGCCACCATTCATCTACCATAGAGCCACCATTCATCTACCATAGGGCTACCATTCATCTACCATAGAGCCACCATTAATCTACCATAGAGCCACCATTCATCTACCATAGAGCCACAATTCATCTACCACACAGTCACAATTCATCTACCATAGAGCAACCATTCATCTACCATAGAGCCAACATTCAATTACAATAGAGCCACCATTCATCTACAATAGGGCTACCATTCATCTACCATTCATCCACCATTCATCTACCATAGAGCCACCATTCATCTACATTAGGGCTACCATTCATCTACCATAGGGCCACCATTCATCTACCATTCATCCAAAACTCATCTACCATAGAGCCACCATTCATCTACCATAGAGCCACCATTCATCTACCATAGAGCCACCATTCATCTACCATAGAGCCACCATTCATCTACCATAGAGCCACCTTTCATCTACCATAGGGCTACCATTCATCTACCATAAAGCCACCATTCATCTACCATAGAGCCACCATTCATCTACCATAGAGCGACCATTCATCTACCATAGAGCCACCATTTATCTACCATAGAGCCACTACTCATCCACCATAGAGCCACAACTCATCTACCATAGGGATACCATCCATCTACCATAGGACCACCATTCATCCACCATAGAACCACCATTCATCTACCATAGAGCCACCATTCCTCTACCATAGAGCCACCATTCATCTACCATAGAGCCACCATTCATCTACCATAGAGCCACCACTCATCCACCATAGAGCCACCACTCATCTACCATAGGGATACAATCCATCTACCATAGAGCCACCATTCATCTACCATAGAGCCACCATTCATCTACAATAGAGCCACCACTCATCTACCATAGGGCTACCATTCATCTACCAATCATCCATCACTCATCTACCATTCATCTACCATACAGCCACCATTCATCTACCATAGAGCCACCATTCATTAACTATAGAGCCACCATTCATCTACCTAGAGCCACCATTCATCTACCATAGAGCCACCATTCATCTACCATAGAGCCACTATTCATCTACCATAGGGCTACCATTCATCTACCATAGAGCCACCATTCATCTACCATAGAGCCACCATTCATCTACCATAGAGCCACCATTCATCTACCACAGAGCCACCATTCATCTACCATAGAGCCACCATTCATCTACCATAGAGCCACCATTAATCTACCATAGAGCCACCATTCATCTACCATAGAGCCACAATTCATCTACCACACAGTCACAATTCATCTACCATAGGGCCACCATTCATCCACCATAGAACCACCATTCATCTACCATAGAGCCACCATTCCTCTACCATAGAGCCACCATTCATCTACCATAGAGCCACCATTCATCTACCATAGAGCCACCACTCATCCACCATAGAGCCACCACTCATCTACCATAGGGATACAATCCATCTACCATAGAGCCACCATTCATCTACCATAGAGCCACCATTCATCTACAATAGAGCCACCACTCATCTACCATAGGGCTACCATTCATCTACCAATCATCCATCACTCATCTACCATTCATCTACCATACAGCCACCATTCATCTACCATAGAGCCACCATTCATTAACTATAGAGCCACCTATCATCTACCTAGAGCCACCATTCATCTACCATAGGGCCACCATTCATCTACCATTCATCCACCACTCATCTACCATAGAGCCACCATTCATCTACCATAGAGCTACCATTCATCTACCATTCACCCACCATAGAGCCACCATTCATCCACCATAGAACCACCATTCATCTACCATAGAGCCACCATTCCTCTACCATAGAGCCACCATTCATCTACCATAGAGCCACCATTCATCTACCATAAAGCCACCACTCATCCACCATAGAGCCACCATTCATCTACCATATAGCCACCATTCATCTACCATAGAGCCACCATTCATCTACCATAGGGCTACCATTCATCTACCATAGAGCCACCATTAAACTACCATAAAGCCACCATTCATCTACCATAGAGCCACAATTCATCTACCACACAGTCACAATTCATCTACCATAGAGCCACCATTCATCCACCATAGAGCCAACATTCAATTACAATAGAGCCACCATTCATCTACCATAAAGCCACCACTCATCCACCATAGAGCCACCATTAATCTACCATATAGCCACCATTCATCTACCATAGAGCCACCATTCATCTACCATAGGGCTACCATTCATCTACCATAGAACCACCATTAATCTACCATAGAGCCACCATTCATCTACCATAGAGCCACAATTCATCTACCACACAGTCACAATTCATCTACCATAGAGCAAACATTCATCTACCATAGAGCCAACATTCAATTACAATAGAGCCACCATTCATCTACAATAGGGCTAACATTCATCTACCATTCATCCACCATTCATCTACCATAGAGCCACCATTCATCTACAATAGGGCTACCATTCATCTACCATAGGGCCACCATTCATCTACCATTCATCCACCACTCATCTACCATAGAGCCACCATTCATCTACCATAGAGCCACCATTCATCTACCATAGAGCCACCATTCATCTACCATACAGCCACCATTCATCTACCATAGAGCCACCATTCATTAACTATAGAGCCACCATTCATCTACCTAGAGCCACCATTCATCTACCATAGAGCCACCATTCATCTACCATAGAGCCACCATTCATCTACCATAGAGCTACCATTCATCTACCATTCACCCACCACTCATCTACCATTCATCTACCACAGAGCCACCATTCATCTACCATAGAGCCACCATTCATCTACCATTCACCCACCACTCATCTACCATTCACCCACCATAGAGCCACCATTCATCCACCATAGAAGCACCATTCATCTACCATAGAGCCACCATTCCTCTACCATAGAGCCACCATTCATCTACCATAGAGCCACCATTCATCTACCATAGAGCCACCATCCATCTACCATAGAGCCATCATTATCTACCATAGAGCTACCATTCATCTACCATTCACCCACCATAGAGCCACCATTCATCCACCATAGAACCACCATTCATCTACCATAGAGCCACCATTCCTCTACCATAGAGCCACCATTCATCTACCATAGAGCCACCATTCATCTACCATAAAGCCACCACTCATCCACCATAGAGCCACCATTCATCTACCATATAGCCACCATTCATCTACCATAGAGCCACCATTCATCTTCCATAGGACTACCATTCATCTACCATAGAGCCACCATTAAACTACCATAGAGCCACCATTCATCTACCATAGAGCCACAATTCATCTACCACACAGTCACAATTCATCTACCATAGAGCCACCATTCATCCACCATAGAGCCAACATTCAATTACAATAGAGCCACCATTCATCTACCATAAGCCACCACTCATCCACCATAGAGCCACCATTCATCTACCATATAGCCACCATTCATCTACCATAGAGCCACCATTCATCTACCATAGGGCTACCATTCATCTACCATAGAGCCACCATTAATCTACCATAGAGCCACCATTCATCTACCATAGAGCCACAATTCATCTACCACACAGTCACAATTCATCTACCATAGAGCAACCATTCATCTACCATAGAGCCAACATTCAATTACAATAGAGCCACCATTCATCTACAATAGGGCTACCATTCATCTACCATTCATCCACCATTCATCTACCATAGAGCCACCATTCATCTACATTAGGGCTACCATTCATCTACCATAGGGCCACCATTCATCTACCATTCATCCAAAACTCATCTACCATAGAGCCACCATTCATCTACCATAGAGCCACCATTCATCTACCATAGAGCCACCATTCATCTACCATAGAGCCACCATTCATCTACCATAGAGCCACCTTTCATCTACCATAGGGCTACCATTCATCTACCATAAAGCCACCATTCATCTACCATAGAGCCACCATTCATCTACCATAGAGCGACCATTCATCTACCATAGAGCCACCATTTATCTACCATAGAGCCACTACTCATCCACCATAGAGCCACAACTCATCTACCATAGGGATACCATCCATCTACCATAGGACCACCATTCATCCACCATAGAACCACCATTCATCTACCATAGAGCCACCATTCCTCTACCATAGAGCCACCATTCATCTACCATAGAGCCACCATTCATCTACCATAGAGCCACCACTCATCCACCATAGAGCCACCACTCATCTACCATAGGGATACAATCCATCTACCATAGAGCCACCATTCATCTACCATAGAGCCACCATTCATCTACAATAGAGCCACCACTCATCTACCATAGGGCTACCATTCATCTACCAATCATCCATCACTCATCTACCATTCATCTACCATACAGCCACCATTCATCTACCATAGAGCCACCATTCATTAACTATAGAGCCACCATTCATCTACCTAGAGCCACCATTCATCTACCATAGAGCCACCATTCATCTACCATAGAGCCACTATTCATCTACCATAGGGCTACCATTCATCTACCATAGAGCCACCATTCATCTACCATAGAGCCACCATTCATCTACCATAGAGCCACCATTCATCTACCACAGAGCCACCATTCATCTACCATAGAGCCACCATTCATCTACCATAGAGCCACCATTAATCTACCATAGAGCCACCATTCATCTACCATAGAGCCACAATTCATCTACCACACAGTCACAATTCATCTACCATAGAGCAACCATTCATCTACCATAGAGCCAACATTCAATTACAATAGAGCCACCATTCATCTACAATAGGGCTACCATTCATCTACCATAGGGCCACCATTCATCTACCATTCATCCACCACTCATCTACCATAGAGCCACCATTCATCTACCATAGAGCCACCATTCATCTACCATAGAGCCACCATTCATCTACCATAGAGACACCATTCATCTACCATAGAGCCACCATTCATCTACCATAGAGCCCCAATTCATCTACCATTTATCCACCATAGAGCCACCATTCATCCACCATAGAGCCACCATTCATCTACCATAGAGCCACCATTCATCTACCATAGAGCCACCATTCATCTACCATAGAGCTACCATTCATCTTCCATTTATCCACCACTCATCTACCATAGAGCCACCATTCATCTACCATAGGGCTACCATTCATCTACCATAGAGCCACCATTAAACTACCATAGAGCCACCATTCATCTACCATAGAGCCACAATTCATCTACCACACAGTCACAATTCATCTACCATAGAGCCACCATTCATCCACCATAGAGCCAACATTCATCTACCATAAAGCCACCACTCATCCACCATAGAGCCACCATTCATCTACCATATAGCCACCATTCATCTACCATAGAGCCACCATTCATCTACCATAGGGCTACCATTCATCTACCATAGAGCCACCATTAATCTACCATAGAGCCACCATTCATCTACCATAGAGCCACAATTCATCTACCACACAGTCACAATTCATCTACCATAGAGCAACCATTCATCTACCAAAGAGCCAACATTCAATTACAATAGAGCCACCATTCATCTACAATAGGGCTACCATTCATCTACCATTCATCCACCATTCATCTACCATAGAGCCACCATTCATCTACAATAGGGCTACCATTCATCTACCATAGGGCCACCATTCATCTACCATTCATCCACCACTCATCTACCATAGAGCCACCATTCATCTCCCATAGAGCCACCATTCATCTACCATAGAGCCACCATTCATCTACCATAGAGCCACCTTTCATCTACCATAGGGCTACCATTCATCTACCATAAAGCCACCATTCATCTACCATAGAGCCACCATTCATCTACCATAGAGCGACCATTCATCTACCATAGAGCCACCATTTATCTACCATAGAGCCACTACTCATCCACCATAAAGCCACAACTCATCTACCATAGGGATACCATCCATCTACCATAGGGCCACCATTCATCCACCATAGAACCACCATTCATCTACCATAGAGCCACCATTCCTCTACCATAGAGCCACCATTCATCTACCATAGAGCCACCATTCATCTACCATAGAGCCACCACTCATCCACCATAGAGCCACCACTCATCTACCATAGGGATACAATCCATCTACCATAGAGCCACCATTCATCTACCATAGAGCCACCATTCATCTACAATAGAGCCACCACTCATCTACCATAGGGCTACCATTCATCTACCAATCATCCATCACTCATCTACCATTCATCTACCATACAGCCACCATTCATCTACCATAGAGCCACCATTCATTAACTATAGAGCCACCTATCATCTACCTAGAGCCACCATTCATCTACCATAGAGCCACCATTCATCTACCATAGAGCCACCATTCATCTACCATAGGGCTACCATTCATCTACCATAGAGCCACCATTCATCTACCATAGAGCCACCATTCATCTACCATAGAGCCACCATTCATCTACCACAGAGCCACCATTCATCTACCATAGAGCCACCATTCATCTACCATAGAGCCACCATTCAATTACAATAGAACCACCATTCATCTACCATATAGACACCATCCATCTACCATAGAGCCACCATTCATCTACCATAGAGCCACCATTCATCTACCATAGAGCCACCACTCATCCACCATAGAGCCACCACTCATCTACCATAGGGATACAATCCATCTACCATAGAGCCACCATTCATCTACAATAGAGCCACCATTCATCTACAATAGGGCTACCATTCATCTACCATAGGGCCACCATTCATCTACCATTCATCCACCACTCATCTACCATAGAGCCACCATTCATCTACCATAGAGCCACCATTCATCTACCATAGAGCCACCATTCATCTACCATAGAGACACCATTCATCTACCATAGAGCCACCATTCATCTACCATAGAGCCCCAATTCATCTACCATTTATCCACCATAGAGCCACCATTCATCCACCATAGAGCCACCATTCATCTACCATAGAGCCACCATTCATCTACCATAGAGCCACCATTCATCTACCATAGAGCTACCATTCATCTTCCATTTATCCACCACTCATCTACCATAGAGCCACCATTCATCTACCATAGGGCTACCATTCATCTACCATAGAGCCACCATTAAACTACCATAGAGCCACCATTCATCTACCATAGAGCCACAATTCATCTACCACACAGTCACAATTCATCTACCATAGAGCCACCATTCATCCACCATAGAGCCAACATTCATCTACCATAAAGCCACCACTCATCCACCATAGAGCCACCATTCATCTACCATATAGCCACCATTCATCTACCATAGAGCCACCATTCATCTACCATAGGGCTACCATTCATCTACCATAGAGCCACCATTAATCTACCATAGAGCCACCATTCATCTACCATAGAGCCACAATTCATCTACCACACAGTCACAATTCATCTACCATAGAGCAACCATTCATCTACCAAAGAGCCAACATTCAATTACAATAGAGCCACCATTCATCTACAATAGGGCTACCATTCATCTACCATTCATCCACCATTCATCTACCATAGAGCCACCATTCATCTACAATAGGGCTACCATTCATCTACCATAGGGCCACCATTCATCTACCATTCATCCACCACTCATCTACCATAGAGCCACCATTCATCTCCCATAGAGCCACCATTCATCTACCATAGAGCCACCATTCATCTACCATAGAGCCACCTTTCATCTACCATAGGGCTACCATTCATCTACCATAAAGCCACCATTCATCTACCATAGAGCCACCATTCATCTACCATAGAGCGACCATTCATCTACCATAGAGCCACCATTTATCTACCATAGAGCCACTACTCATCCACCATAAAGCCACAACTCATCTACCATAGGGATACCATCCATCTACCATAGGGCCACCATTCATCCACCATAGAACCACCATTCATCTACCATAGAGCCACCATTCCTCTACCATAGAGCCACCATTCATCTACCATAGAGCCACCATTCATCTACCATAGAGCCACCACTCATCCACCATAGAGCCACCACTCATCTACCATAGGGATACAATCCATCTACCATAGAGCCACCATTCATCTACCATAGAGCCACCATTCATCTACAATAGAGCCACCACTCATCTACCATAGGGCTACCATTCATCTACCAATCATCCATCACTCATCTACCATTCATCTACCATACAGCCACCATTCATCTACCATAGAGCCACCATTCATTAACTATAGAGCCACCTATCATCTACCTAGAGCCACCATTCATCTACCATAGGGCCACCATTCATCTACCATTCATCCACCACTCATCTACCATAGAGCCACCATTCATCTACCATAGAGCCACCATTCATCTACCATAGAGCCACCATTCATCTACCATAGAGACACCATTCATCTACCATAGAGCCACCATTCATCTACCATAGAGCCCCAATTCATCTACCATTTATCCACCATAGAGCCACCATTCATCCACCATAGAGCCACCATTCATCTACCATAGAGCCACCATTCATCTACCATAGAGCCACCATTCATCTACCATAGAGCTACCATTCATCTTCCATTTATCCACCACTCATCTACCATAGAGCCACCATTCATCTACCATAGGGCTACCATTCATCTACCATAGAGCCACCATTAAACTACCATAGAGCCACCATTCATCTACCATAGAGCCACAATTCATCTACCACACAGTCACAATTCATCTACCATAGAGCCACCATTCATCCACCATAGAGCCAACATTCATCTACCATAAAGCCACCACTCATCCACCATAGAGCCACCATTCATCTACCATATAGCCACCATTCATCTACCATAGAGCCACCATTCATCTACCATAGGGCTACCATTCATCTACCATAGAGCCACCATTAATCTACCATAGAGCCACCATTCATCTACCATAGAGCCACAATTCATCTACCACACAGTCACAATTC
The DNA here is from genome assembly GCA_035222895.1 of Strongylocentrotus droebachiensis. NCBI lineage: Eukaryota > Metazoa > Echinodermata > Echinoidea > Camarodonta > Strongylocentrotidae > Strongylocentrotus > Strongylocentrotus droebachiensis. The sequence continues at coordinate 222,161 of JAVYIG010001357.1, forward strand.
ATCTACCATAGAGCAACCATTCATCTACCAAAGAGCCAACATTCAATTACAATAGAGCCACCATTCATCTACAATAGGGCTACCATTCATCTACCATTCATCCACCATTCATCTACCATAGAGCCACCATTCATCTACAATAGGGCTACCATTCATCTACCATAGGGCCACCATTCATCTACCATTCATCCACCACTCATCTACCATAGAGCCACCATTCATCTCCCATAGAGCCACCATTCATCTACCATAGAGCCACCATTCATCTACCATAGAGCCACCTTTCATCTACCATAGGGCTACCATTCATCTACCATAAAGCCACCATTCATCTACCATAGAGCCACCATTCATCTACCATAGAGCGACCATTCATCTACCATAGAGCCACCATTTATCTACCATAGAGCCACTACTCATCCACCATAAAGCCACAACTCATCTACCATAGGGATACCATCCATCTACCATAGGGCCACCATTCATCCACCATAGAACCACCATTCATCTACCATAGAGCCACCATTCCTCTACCATAGAGCCACCATTCATCTACCATAGAGCCACCATTCATCTACCATAGAGCCACCACTCATCCACCATAGAGCCACCACTCATCTACCATAGGGATACAATCCATCTACCATAGAGCCACCATTCATCTACCATAGAGCCACCATTCATCTACAATAGAGCCACCACTCATCTACCATAGGGCTACCATTCATCTACCAATCATCCATCACTCATCTACCATTCATCTACCATACAGCCACCATTCATCTACCATAGAGCCACCATTCATTAACTATAGAGCCACCTATCATCTACCTAGAGCCACCATTCATCTACCATAGAGCCACCATTCATCTACCATAGAGCCACCATTCATCTACCATAGGGCTACCATTCATCTACCATAGAGCCACCATTCATCTACCATAGAGCCACCATTCATCTACCATAGAGCCACCATTCATCTACCACAGAGCCACCATTCATCTACCATAGAGCCACCATTCATCTACCATAGAGCCACCATTCAATTACAATAGAACCACCATTCATCTACCATATAGACACCATCCATCTACCATAGAGCCACCATTCATCTACCATAGAGCCACCATTCATCTACCATAGAGCCACCACTCATCCACCATAGAGCCACCACTCATCTACCATAGGGATACAATCCATCTACCATAGAGCCACCATTCATCTACCATAGAGCCACCATTCATCTACAATAGAGCCACCACTCATCTACCATAGGGCTACCATTCATCTACCAATCATCCATCACTCATCTACCATTCATCTACCATACAGCCACCATTCATCTACCATAGAGCCACCATTCATTAACTATAGAGCCACCATTCATCTACCTAGAGCCACCATTCATCTACCATAGAGCCACCATTCATCTACCATAGAGCCACCATTCATCTACCATATAGCTACCATTCATCTACCATTCACCCACCACTCATCTACCATTCATCTACCATAGAGCCACCATTCATCTACCATAGAGCCACCATTCATCTACCATTCACCCACCACTCATCTACCATTCACCCACCATAGAGCCACCATTCATCCACCATAAAAGCACCATTCATCTACCATAGAGCCACCATTCCTCTACCATAGAGCCACCATTCATCTACCATAGAACCACCATTCATCTACCATAGAGCCACCATCCATCTACCATAGAGCCATCATTATCTACCATAGAGCTACCATTCATCTACCATTCACCCACCATAGAGCCACCATTCATCCACCATAGAACCACCATTCATCTACCATAGAGCCACCATTCCTCTACCATAGAGCCACCATTCATCTACCATAGAGCCACCATTCATCTACCATAAAGCCACCACTCATCCACCATAGAGCCACCATTCATCTACCATATAGCCACCATTCATCTACCATAGAGCCACCATTCATCTACCATAGGGCTACCATTCATCTACCATAGAGCCACCATTAAACTACCATAGAGCCACCATTCATCTACCATAGAGCCACAATTCATCTACCACACAGTCACAATTCATCTACCATAGAGCCACCATTCATCCACCATAGAGCCAACATTCAATTACAATAGAGCCACCATTCATCTACCATAAAGCCACCACTCATCCACCATAGAGCCACCATTCATCTACCATATAGCCACCATTCATCTACCATAGAGCCACCATTCATCTACCATAGGGCTACCATTCATCTACCATAGAGCCACCATTAATCTACCATAGAGCCACCATTCATCTACCATAGAGCCACAATTCATCTACCACACAGTCACAATTCATCTACCATAGAGCAACCATTCATCTACCATAGAGCCAACATTCAATTACAATAGAGCCACCATTCATCTACAATAGGGCTACCATTCATCTACCATTCATCCACCATTCATCTACCATAGAGCCACCATTCATCTACAATAGGGCTACCATTCATCTACCATAGGGCCACCATTCATCTACCATTCATCCACCACTCATCTACCATAGAGCCACCATTCATCTACCATAGAGCCACCATTCATCTACCATACAGCCACCATTCATCTACCATACAGCCACCATTCATCTACCATAGAGCCACCATTCATCTACCATAGAGCCACCTTTCATCTACCATAGGGCTACCATTCATCTACCATAAAGCCACCATTCATCTACCATAGAGCCACCATTCATCTACCATAGAGCGACCATTCATCTACCATAGAGCCACCATTTATCTACCATAGAGCCACTACTCATCCACCATAGAGCCACAACTCATCTACCATAGGGATACCATCCATCTACCATAGGGCCACCATTCATCCACCATAGAACCACCATTCATCTACCATAGAGCCACCATTCCTCTACCATAGAGCCACCATTCATCTACCATAGAGCCACCATTCATCTACCATAGAGCCACCACTCATCCACCATAGAGCCACCACTCATCTACCATAGGGATACAATCCATCTACCATAGAGCCACCATTCATCTACCATAGAGCCACCATTCATCTACAATAGAGCCACCACTCATCTACCATAGGGCTACCATTCATCTACCAATCATCCATCACTCATCTACCATTCATCTACCATACAGCCACCATTCATCTACCATAGAGCCACCATTCATTAACTATAGAGCCACCATTCATCTACCTAGAGCCACCATTCATCTACCATAGAGCCACCATTCATCTACCATAGAGCCACCATTCATCTACCATAGGGCTACCATTCATCTACCATAGAGCCACCATTCATCTACCATAGAGCCACCATTCATCTACCATAGAGCCACCATTCATCTACCACAGAGCCACCATTCATCTACCATAGAGCCACCATTCATCTACCATAGAGCCACCATTCAATTACAATAGAACCACCATTCATCTACCATATAGACACCATCCATCTACCATAGAGCCACCATTCATCTACCATAGAGCCACCATTCATCTACCATAGAGCCACCACTCATCCACCATAGAGCCACCACTCATCTACCATAGGGATACAATCCATCTACCATAGAGCCACCATTCATCTACCATAGAGCCACCATTCATCTACAATAGAGCCACCACTCATCTACCATAGGGCTACCATTCATCTACCAATCATCCATCACTCATCTACCATTCATCTACCATACAGCCACTATTCATCTACCATAGAGCCACCATTCTTTAACTATAGAGCCACCATTCATCTACCTAGAGCCACCATTCATCTACCATAGAGCCACCATTCATCTACCATAGAGCCACCATTCATCTACCATAGAGCTACCATTCATCTACCATTCACCCACCACTCATCTACCATTCATCTACCATAGAGCCACCATTCATCTACCATAGAGCCACCATTCATCTACCATTCACCCACCACTCATCTACCATTCACCCACCATAGAGCCACCATTCATCCACCATAGAAGCACCATTCATCTACCATAGAGCCACCATTCCTCTACCATAGAGCCACCATTCATCTACCATAGAGCCACCATTCATCTACCATAGAGCCACCATCCATCTACCATAGAGCCATTATTATCTACCATAGAGCTACCATTCATCTACCATTCACCCACCATAGAGCCACCATTCATCCACCATAGAACCACCATTCATCTACCATAGAGCCACCATTCCTCTACCATAGAGCCACCATTCATCTACCATAGAGCCACCATTCATCTACCATAAAGCCACCACTCATCCACCATAGAGCCACCATTCATCTATCATATAGCCACCATTCATCTACCATAGAGCCACCATTCATCTACCATAGGGCTACCATTCATCTACCATAGAGCCACCATTAAACTACCATAAAGCCACCATTCATCTACCATAGAGCCACAATTCATCTACCACACAGTCACAATTCATCTACCATAGAGCCACCATTCATCCACCATAGAGCCAACATTCAATTACAATAGAGCCACCATTCATCTACCATAAAGCCACCACTCATCCACCATAGAGCCACCATTCATCTACCATATAGCCACCATTCATCTACCATAGAGCCACCATTCATCTACCATAGGGCTACCATTCATCTACCATAGAACCACCATTAATCTACCATAGAGCCACCATTCATCTACCATAGAGCCACAATTCATCTACCACACAGTCACAATTCATCTACCATAGAGCAAACATTCATCTACCATAGAGCCAACATTCAATTACAATAGAGCCACCATTCATCTACAATAGGGCTACCATTCATCTACCATTCATCCACCATTCATCTACCATAGAGCCACCATTCATCTACAATAGGGCTACCATTCATCTACCATAGGGCCACCATTCATCTACCATTCATCCACCACTCATCTACCATAGAGCCACCATTCATCTACCATAGAGCCACCATTCATCTACCATAGAGCCACCATTCATCTACCATACAGCCACCATTCATCTACCATAGAGCCACCATTCATTAACTATAGAGCCACCATTCATCTACCTAGAGCCACCATTCATCTACCATAGAGCCACCATTCATCTACCATAGAGCCACCATTCATCTACCATAGAGCTACCATTCATCTACCATTCACCCACCACTCATCTACCATTCATCTACCATAGAGCCACCATTCATCTACCATAGAGCCACCATTCATCTACCATTCACCCACCACTCATCTACCATTCACCCACCATAGAGCCACCATTCATCCACCATAGAAGCACCATTCATCTACCATAGAGCCACCATTCCTCTACCATAGAGCCACCATTCATCTACCATAGAGCCACCATTCATCTACCATAGAGCCACCATCCATCTACCATAGAGCCATCATTATCTACCATAGAGCTACCATTCATCTACCATTCACCCACCATAGAGCCACCATTCATCCACCATAGAACCACCATTCATCTACCATAGAGCCACCATTCCTCTACCATAGAGCCACCATTCATCTACCATAGAGCCACCATTCATCTACCATAGAGCCACCATTCATCTTCCATAGGACTACCATTCATCTACCATAGAGCCACCATTAAACTACCATAGAGCCACCATTCATCTACCATAGAGCCACAATTCATCTACCACACAGTCACAATTCATCTACCATAGAGCCACCATTCATCCACCATAGAGCCAACATTCAATTACAATAGAGCCACCATTCATCTACCATAAGCCACCACTCATCCACCATAGAGCCACCATTCATCTACCATATAGCCACCATTCATCTACCATAGAGCCAACATTCAATTACAATAGAGCCACCATTCATCTACAATAGGGCTACCATTCATCTACCATTCATCCACCATTCATCTACCATAGAGCCACCATTCATCTACCATAGAGCCACCATTCATCTACCATAGAGCCACCATCCATCTACCATAGAGCCATCATTATCTACCATAGAGCTACCATTCATCTACCATTCACCCACCATAGAGCCACCATTCATCCACCATAGAACCACCATTCATCTACCATAAAGCCACCACTCATCCACCATAGAGCCACCATTCATCTACCATATAGCCACCATTCATCTACCATAGAGCCACCATTCATCTTCCATAGGACTACCATTCATCTACCATAGAGCCACCATTAAACTACCATAGAGCCACCATTCATCTACCATAGAGCCACAATTCATCTACCACACAGTCACAATTCATCTACCATAGAGCCACCATTCATCCACCATAGAGCCAACATTCAATTACAATAGAGCCACCATTCATCTACCATAAGCCACCACTCATCCACCATAGAGCCACCATTCATCTACCATATAGCCACCATTCATCTACCATAGAGCCACCATTCATCTACCATAGGGCTACCATTCATCTACCATAGAGCCACCATTAATCTACCATAGAGCCACCATTCATCTACCATAGAGCCACAATTCATCTACCACACAGTCACAATTCATCTACCATAGAGCAACCATTCATCTACCATAGAGCCAACATTCAATTACAATAGAGCCACCATTCATCTACAATAGGGCTACCATTCATCTACCATTCATCCACCATTCATCTACCATAGAGCCACCATTCATCTACATTAGGGCTACCATTCATCTACCATAGGGCCACCATTCATCTACCATTCATCCAAAACTTATCTACCATAGAGCCACCATTCATCTACCATAGAGCCACCATTCATCTACCATAGAGCCACCATTCATCTACCATAGAGCCACCATTCATCTACCATAGAGCCACCTTTCATCTACCATAGGGCTACCATTCATCTACCATAAAGCCACCATTCATCTACCATAGAGCCACCATTCATCTACCATAGAGCGACCATTCATCTACCATAGAGCCACCATTTATCTACCATAGAGCCACTACTCATCCACCATAGAGCCACAACTCATCTACCATAGGGATACCATCCATCTACCATAGGACCACCATTCATCCACCATAGAACCACCATTCATCTACCATAGAGCCACCATTCCTCTACCATAGAGCCACCATTCATCTACCATAGAGCCACCATTCATCTACCATAGAGCCACCACTCATCCACCATAGAGCCACCACTCATCTACCATAGGGATACAATCCATCTACCATAGAGCCACCATTCATCTACCATAGAGCCACCATTCATCTACAATAGAGCCACCACTCATCTACCATAGGGCTACCATTCATCTACCAATCATCCATCACTCATCTACCATTCATCTACCATACAGCCACCATTCATCTACCATAGAGCCACCATTCATTAACTATAGAGCCACCATTCATCTACCTAGAGCCACCATTCATCTACCATAGAGCCACCATTCATCTACCATAGAGCCACTATTCATCTACCATAGGGCTACCATTCATCTACCATAGAGCCACCATTCATCTACCATAGAGCCACAATTCATCTACCATAGAGCCACCATTCATCTACCACAGAGCCACCATTCATCTACCATAGAGCCACCATTCATCTACCATAGAGCCACCATTAATCTACCATAGAGCCACCATTCATCTACCATAGAGCCACAATTCATCTACCACACAGTCACAATTCATCTACCATAGAGCAACCATTCATCTACCATAGAGCCAACATTCAATTACAATAGAGCCACCATTCATCTACAATAGGGCTACCATTCATCTACCATAGGGCCACCATTCATCTACCATTCATCCACCACTCATCTACCATAGAGCCACCATTCATCTACCATAGAGCCACCATTCATCTACCATAGAGCCACCATTCATCTACCATAGAGACACCATTCATCTACCATAGAGCCACCATTCATCTACCATAGAGCCCCAATTCATCTACCATTTATCCACCATAGAGCCACCATTCATCCACCATAGAGCCACCATTCATCTACCATAGAGCCACCATTCATCTACCATAGAGCCACCATTCATCTACCATAGAGCTACCATTCATCTTCCATTTATCCACCACTCATCTACCATAGAGCCACCATTCATCTACCATAGAGCCATCATTATCTACCATAGAGCCACCATTCATCTACCATAGAGCCACCATTCATCTACCATAGAGCCATCATTTATCTACCATAGAGCAACCATTTAAATAACATAGAGCCACCATTCATCTACCATAGAGCCACCATCCATCTACCATAGAGTCACTATTCATCTACCATAGAGCTACCATTCATCTACCATTCACCCACCACTCATCTACCATTCATCTACCATAGAGCCACCATTCATCTACCATAGAGCCACCATTCATCTACAATTCACCCACCACTCATCTACCATTCACCCACCATAGAGCCACCATTCCTCTACCATAGAGCCACCATTCATCTACCATAGAACCACCATTCATCTACCATAGAGCCACCATCCATCTACCATAGAGCCATCATTATCTACCATAGAGCTACCATTCATCTACCATTCACCCACCATAGAGCCACCATTCATCCACCATAGAACCACCATTCATCTACCATAGAGCCACCATTCCTCTACCATAGAGCCACCATTCATCTACCATAGAGCCACCATTCATCTACCATAAAGCCACCACTCATCCACCATAGAGCCACCATTCATCTACCATATAGCCACCATTCATCTACCATAGAGCCACCATTCATCTACCATAGGGCTACCATTCATCTACCATAGAGCCACCACTAAACTACCATAGAGCCACCATTCATCTACCATAGAGCCACAATTCATCTACCACACAGTCACAATTCATCTACCATAGAGCCACCATTCATCCACCATAGAGCCAACATTCAATTACAATAGAGCCACCATTCATCTACCATAAAGCCACCACTCATCCACCATAGAGCCACCATTCATCTACCATATAGCCACCATTCATCTACCATAGAGCCACCATTCATCTACCATAGGGCTACCATTCATCTACCATAGAGCCACCATTAATCTACCATAGAGCCACCATTCATCTACCATAGAGCCACAATTCATCTACCACACAGTCACAATTCATCTACCATAGAGCAACCATTCATCTACCATAGAGCCAACATTCAATTACAATAGAGCCACCATTCATCTACAATAGGGCTACCATTCATCTACCATTCATCCACCATTCATCTACCATAGAGCCACCATTCATCTACAATAGGGCTACCATTCATCTACCATAGGGCCACCATTCATCTACCATTCATCCACCACTCATCTACCATAGAGCCACCATTCATCTACCATAGAGCCACCATTCATCTACCATACAGCCACCATTCATCTACCATACAGCCACCATTCATCTACCATAGAGCCACCATTCATCTACCATAGAGCCACCATTCATCTACCATAGAGCCACCTTTCATCTACCATAGGGCTACCATTCATCTACCATAAAGCCACCATTCATCTACCATAGAGCCACCATTCATCTACCATAGAGCGACCATTCATCTACCATAGAGCCACCATTTATCTACCATAGATCCACTACTCATCCACCATAGAGCCACAACTCATCTACCATAGGGATACCATCCATCTACCATAGGGCCACCATTCATCCACCATAGAGCCACCATTCATCTACCATAGAGCCACCATTCATCTACCATAGAGCCACCACTCATCCACCATAGAGCCACCACTCATCTACCATAGGGATACAATCCATCTACCATAGAGCCACCATTCATCTACCATAGAGCCACCATTCATCTACAATAGAGCCACCACTCATCTACCATAGGGCTACCATTCATTTACCAATCATCCATCACTCATCTACCATTCATCTACCATACAGCCACCATTCATCTACCATAGAGCCACCATTCATTAACTATAGAGCCACCATTCATCTACCTAGAGCCACCATTCATCTACCATAGAGCCACCATTCATCTACCATAGAGCCACCATTCATCTACCATAGGGCTACCATTCATCTACCATAGAGCCACCATTCATCTACCATAGAGCCACCATTCATCTACCATAGAGCCACCATTCATCTACCACAGAGCCACCATTCATCTACCATAGAGCCACCATTCATCTACCATAGAGCCACCATTCAATTACAATAGAACCACCATTCATCTACCATATAGACACCATCCATCTACCATAGAGCCACCATTCATCTACCATAGAGCCACCATTCATCTACCATAGAGCCACCACTCATCCACCATAGAGCCACCACTCATCTACCATAGGGATACAATCCATCTACCATAGAGCCACCATTCATCTACCATAGAGCCACCATTCATCTACAATAGAGCCACCACTCATCTACCATAGGGCTACCATTCATCTACCAATCATCCATCACTCATCTACCATTCATCTACCATACAGCCACTATTCATCTACCATAGAGCCACCATTCATTAACTATAGAGCCACCATTCATCTACCTAGAGCCACCATTCATCTACCATAGAGCCACCATTCATCTACCATAGAGCCACCATTCATCTACCATAGAGCTACCATTCATCTACCATTCACCCACCACTCATCTACCATTCATCTACCATAGAGCCACCATTCATCTACCATAGAGCCACCATTCATCTACCATTCACCCACCACTCATCTACCATTCACCCACCATAGAGCCACCATTCATCCACCATAGAAGCACCATTCATCTACCATAGAGCCACCATTCCTCTACCATGGAGCCACCATTCATCTACCATAGAGCCACCATTCATCTACCATAGAGCCACCATCCATCTACCATAGAGCCATTATTATCTACCATAGAGCTACCATTCATCTACCATTCACCCACCATAGAGCCACCATTCATCCACCATAGAACCACCATTCATCTACCATAGAGCCACCATTCCTCTACCATAGAGCCACCATTCATCTACCATAGAGCCACCATTCATCTACCATAAAGCCACCACTCATCCACCATAGAGCCACCATTCATCTACCATATAGCCACCATTCATCTACCATAGAGCCACCATTCATCTACCATAGGGCTACCATTCATCTACCATAGAGCCACCATTAAACTACCATAAAGCCACCATTCATCTACCATAGAGCCACAATTCATCTACCACACAGTCACAATTCATCTACCATAGAGCCACCATTCATCCACCATAGAGCCAACATTCAATTACAATAGAGCCACCATTCATCTACCATAAAGCCACCACTCATCCACCATAGAGCCACCATTCATCTACCATATAGCCACCATTCATCTACCATAGAGCCACCATTCATCTACCATAGGGCTACCATTCATCTACCATAGAACCACCATTAATCTACCATAGAGCCACCATTCATCTACCATAGAGCCACAATTCATCTACCACACAGTCACAATTCATCTACCATAGAGCAAACATTCATCTACCATAGAGCCAACATTCAATTACAATAGAGCCACCATTCATCTACAATAGGGCTACCATTCATCTACCATTCATCCACCATTCATCTACCATAGAGCCACCATTCATCTACAATAGGGCTACCATTCATCTACCATAGGGCCACCATTCATCTACCATTCATCCACCACTCATCTACCATAGAGCCACCATTCATCTACCATAGAGCCACCATTCATCTACCATAGAGCCACCATTCATCTACCATACAGCCACCATTCATCTACCATAGAGCCACCATTCATTAACTATAGAGCCACCATTCATCTACCTAGAGCCACCATTCATCTACCATAGAGCCACCATTCATCTACCATAGAGCCACCATTCATCTACCATAGAGCTACCATTCATCTACCATTCACCCACCACTCATCTACCATTCATCTACCATAGAGCCACCATTCATCTACCATAGAGCCACCATTCATCTACCATTCACCCACCACTCATCTACCATTCACCCACCATAGAGCCACCATTCATCCACCATAGAAGCACCATTCATCTACCATAGAGCCACCATTCCTCTACCATAGAGCCACCAGTCATCTACCATAGAGCCACCATTCATCTACCATAGAGCCACCATCCATCTACCATAGAGCCATCATTATCTACCATAGAGCTACCATTCATCTACCATTCACCCACCATAGAGCCACCATTCATCCACCATAGAACCACCATTCATCTACCATAGAGCCACCATTCCTCTACCATAGAGCCACCATTCATCTACCATAGAGCCACCATTCATCTTCCATTCATCCACCACTCATCTACCATAGAGCCACCATTCATCTACCATAGAGCCATCATTATCTACCATAGAGCCACCATTCATCTACCATAGAGCCACCATTCATCTACCATAGAGCCATCATTTATCTACCATAGAGCAACCATTTAAATAACATAGAGCCACCATTCATCTACCATAGAGCCACCATCCATCTACCATAGAGTCACTATTCATCTACCATAGAGCTACCATTCGTCTACCATTCACCCACCACTCATCTACCATTTATCTACCATAGAGCCACCATTCATCTACCATAGAGCCACCATTCATCTACAATTCACCCACCACTCATCTACCATTCACCCACCATAGAGCCTCCATTCATCTACCATAGAGCCACCATTCATCTACCATTCACCCACCACTCATCTACCATTCACCCACCATAGAGCTACTATTCATCTACCATTCACCCACCACTCATATACCATTCATCTACCATAGAGCCACCATTCATCTACCATAGAGCTACCATTCATCTTCCATTCACCCACCACTCATCTACCGTTCATCTACCATAGAGCCACCATTCATCTACCATAGAGCCACCATTCATCTACCATTCACCCACCACTCATCTACCATTCACCCACCATAGAGCCACCATTCATCCACCGTAGAAGCACCATTCATCTACCATAGAGCCACCATTCCTCTACCATAGAGCCACCATTCATCTACCATAGAGCCACCATTCATCTACCATAGAGCCACCATCCATCTACCATAGAGCCATCATTATCTACCATAGAGCTACCATTCATCTACCATAGAGTCACTATTCATCTACCATAGAGCTACCATTCATCTACCATTCACCCACCACTCATTTACCATAGAGCCATCATTTATCTACCATAGAGTCACTATTCATCTACCATAGAGCTACCATTCATCTACCATTCACCCACCACTCATCTACCATTCATCTACCATAGAGCCACCATTCATCTACAATTCACCCACCACTCATCTACCATTCACCCACCATAGAGCCACCATTCATCTACCATAGAGCCACCATTCATCTACCATTCACCCACCACTCATCTACCATTCACCCACCATAGAGCTACTATTCATCTACCATTCACCCACCACTCATATACCATTCATCTACCATAGAGCCACCATTCATCTACCATAGAGCTACCATTCATCTACCATTCACCCACCACTCATCTACCATTCATCTACCATAGAGCCACCATTCATCTACCATAGAGCCACCATTCATCTACCATTCACCCACCACTCATCTACCATTCACCCACCATAGAGCCACCATTCATCCACCATAGAAGCACCATTCATCTACCATAGAGCCACCATTCCTCTACCATAGAGCCACCATTCATCTACCATAGAGCCACCATTCATCTACCATAGAGCCACCACTCATCCACCATAGAGCCATCATTATCTACCATAGAGCCACCATTCATCTACCATAGAGCCACCATTCATCTACAATAGAGCCATCATTTATCTATTATAGAGCAACCATTTAAATAACATAGAGCCACCATTCATCTACCTTAGAGCCACCATTCATCTACCATAGAGTCACTATTCATCTACCATAGAGCTACCATTCATCTACCATTCACCCACCACTCATTTACCATTCACCCACCACTCATTTACCATTCATCTACCATAGAGCCACCATTCATCTACCATAGAGCCACCATTCATTAACTATAGAGCCACCATTCATCTACCTAGAGCCACCATTCATCTACCATAGAGCCACCACTCATCTACCATAGAGCCACCATTCATCTACCATAGAGCCACCATTCATCTACCATAGAGCCACCATTCATCTCCAATACAGCCACCATTCATCTACCATAGAGCCACCATTCATTAACTATAGAGCCACCATTCATCTACCTAGAGCCACCATTCATCTACCATAGAGCCACCATTCATCTACCATAGAGCCACCATTCATCTACCATAGAGCTACCATTCATCTACCTTCACCCACCACTCATCTACCATTCTTCTACCATAGAGCCACCATTCATCTACCATAGAGCCACCATTCATCTACCATTCACCCACCACTCATCTACCATTCACCCACCATAGAGCCACCATTCATCCACCATAGAAGCACCATTCATCTACCATAGAGCCACCATTCATCTACCATAGAGCCACCACTCATCTACCATAGGGATACAATCCATCTACCATAGAGCCACCATTCATCTACCATAGAGCCACCATTCATCTACAATAGAGCCACCACTCATCTACCATAGGGCTACCATTCATCTACCAATCATCCATCACTCATCTACCATTCATCTACCATACAGCCACCATTCATCTACCATAGAGCCACCATTCATTAACTATAGAGCCACCATTCATCTACCTAGAGCCACCATTCATCTACCATAGAGCCACCATTCATCTACCATAGAGCCACCATTCATCTACCATAGGGCTACCATTCATCTACCATAGAGCCACCATTCATCTACCATAGAGCCACCATTCATCTACCATAGAGCCACCATTCATCTACCACAGAGCCACCATTCATCTACCATAGAGCCACCATTCATCTACCATAGAGCCACCATTCAATTACAATAGAACCACCATTCATCTACCATATAGACACCATCCATCTACCATAGAGCCACCATTCATCTACCATAGAGCCACCATTCATCTACCATAGAGCCACCACTCATCCACCATAGAGCCACCACTCATCTACCATAGGGATACAATCCATCTACCATAGAGCCACCATTCATCTACCATAGAGCCACCATTCATCTACAATAGAGCCACCACTCATCTACCATAGGGCTACCATTCATCTACCAATCATCCATCACTCATCTACCATTCATCTACCATACAGCCACTATTCATCTACCATAGAGCCACCATTCATTAACTATAGAGCCACCATTCATCTACCTAGAGCCACCATTCATCTACCATAGAGCCACCATTCATCTACCATAGAGCTACCATTCATCTACCATTCACCCACCACTCATCTACCATTCACCTACCATAGAGCCACCATTCATCTACCATAGAGCCACCATTCATCTACCATTCACCCACCACTCATCTACCATTCACCCACCATAGAGCCACCATTCATCCACCATAGAAGCACCATTCATCTACCATAGAGCCACCATTCCTCTACCATAGAGCCACCATTCATCTACCATAGAGCCACCATTCATCTACCATAGAGCCACCATCCATCTACCATAGAGCCATTATTATCTACCATAGAGCTACCATTCATCTACCATTCACCCACCATAGAGCCACCATTCATCCACCATAGAACCACCATTCATCTACCATAGAGCCACCATTCCTCTACCATAGAGCCACCATTCATCTACCATAGAGCCACCATTCATCTACCATAAAGCCACCACTCATCCACCATAGAGCCACCATTCATCTACCATATAGCCACCATTCATCTACCATAGAGCCACCATTCATCTACCATAGGGCTACCATTCATCTACCATAGAGCCACCATTAAACTACCATAAAGCCACCATTCATCTACCATAGAGCCACAATTCATCTACCACACAGTCACAATTCATCTACCATAAAGCCACCATTCATCCACCATAGAGCCAACATTCAATTACAATAGAGCCACCATTCATCTACCATAAAGCCACCACTCATCCACCATAGAGCCACCATTCATCTACCATATAGCCACCATTCATCTACCATAGAGCCACCATTCATCTACCATAGGGCTACCATTCATCTACCATAGAACCACCATTAATCTACCATAGAGCCACCATTCATCTACCATAGAGCCACAATTCATCTACCACACAGTCACAATTCATCTACCATAGAGCAAACATTCATCTACCATAGAGCCAACATTCAATTACAATAGAGCCACCATTCATCTACAATAGGGCTACCATTCATCTACCATTCATCCACCATTCATCTACCATAGAGCCACCATTCATCTACAATAGGGCTACCATTCATCTACCATAGGGCCACCATTCATCTACCATTCATCCACCACTCATCTACCATAGAGCCACCATTCATCTACCATAGAGCCACCATTCATCTACCATAGAGCCACCATTCATCTACCATACAGCCACCATTCATCTACCATAGAGCCACCATTCATTAACTATAGAGCCACCATTCATCTACCTAGAGCCACCATTCATCTACCATAGAGCCACCATTCATCTACCATAGAGCCACCATTCATCTACCATAGAGCTACCATTCATCTACCATTCACCCACCACTCATCTACCATTCATCTACCATAGAGCCACCATTCATCTACCATAGAGCCACCATTCATCTACCATTCACCCACCACTCATCTACCATTCACCCACCATAGAGCCACCATTCATCCACCATAGAAGCACCATTCATCTACCATAGAGCCACCATTCCTCTACCATAGAGCCACCATTCATCTACCATAGAGCCACCATTCATCTACCATAGAGCCACCATCCATCTACCATAGAGCCATCATTATCTACCATAGAGCTACCATTCATCTACCATTCACCCACCATAGAGCCACCATTCATCCACCATAGAACCACCATTCATCTACCATAGAGCCACCATTCCTCTACCATAGAGCCACCATTCATCTACCATAGAGCCACCATTCATCTACCATAGAGCCACCATTCATCTTCCATAGGACTACAATTCATCTACCATAGAGCCACCATTAAACTACCATAGAGCCACCATTCATCTACCATAGAGCCACAATTCATCTACCACACAGTCACAATTCATCTACCATAGAGCCACCATTCATCCACCATAGAGCCAACATTCAATTACAATAGAGCCACCATTCATCTACCATAAGCCACCACTCATCCACCATAGAGCCACCATTCATCTACCATATAGCCACCATTCATCTACCATAGAGCCACCATTCATCTACCATAGGGCTACCATTCATCTACCATAGAGCCACCATTAATCTACCATAGAGCCACCATTCATCTACCATAGAGCCACAATTCATCTACCACACAGTCACAATTCATCTACCATAGAGCAACCATTCATCTACCATAGAGCCAACATTCAATTACAATAGAGCCACCATTCATCTACAATAGGGCTACCATTCATCTACCATTCATCCACCATTCATCTACCATAGAGCCACCATTCATCTACCATAGAGCCACCATTCATCTACCATAGAGCCACCATCCATCTACCATAGAGCCATCATTATCTACCATAGAGCTACCATTCATCTACCATTCACCCACCATAGAGCCACCATTCATCCACCATAGAACCACCATTCATCTACCATAAAGCCACCACTCATCCACCATAGAGCCACCATTCATCTACCATATAGCCACCATTCATCTACCATAGAGCCACCATTCATCTTCCATAGGACTACCATTCATCTACCATAGAGCCACCATTAAACTACCATAGAGCCACCATTCATCTACCATAGAGCCACAATTCATCTACCACACAGTCACAATTCATCTACCATAGAGCCACCATTCATCCACCATAGAGCCAACATTCAATTACAATAGAGCCACCATTCATCTACCATAAGCCACCACTCATCCACCATAGAGCCACCATTCATCTACCATATAGCCACCATTCATCTACCATAGAGCCACCATTCATCTACCATAGGGCTACCATTCATCTACCATAGAGCCACCATTAATCTACCATAGAGCCACCATTCATCTACCATAGAGCCACAATTCATCTACCACACAGTCACAATTCATCTACCATAGAGCAACCATTCATCTACCATAGAGCCAACATTCAATTACAATAGAGCCACCATTCATCTACAATAGGGCTACCATTCATCTACCATTCATCCACCATTCATCTACCATAGAGCCACCATTCATCTACATTAGGGCTACCATTCATCTACCATAGGGCCACCATTCATCTACCATTCATCCAAAACTTATCTACCATAGAGCCACCATTCATCTACCATAGAGCCACCATTCATCTACCATAGAGCCACCATTCATCTACCATAGAGCCACCATTCATCTACCATAGAGCCACCTTTCATCTACCATAGGGCTACCATTCATCTACCATAAAGCCACCATTCATCTACCATAGAGCCACCATTCATCTACCATAGAGCGACCATTCATCTACCATAGAGCCACCATTTATCTACCATAGAGCCACTACTCATCCACCATAGAGCCACAACTCATCTACCATAGGGATACCATCCATCTACCATAGGACCACCATTCATCCACCATAGAACCACCATTCATCTACCATAGAGCCACCATTCCTCTACCATAGAGCCACCATTCATCTACCATAGAGCCACCATTCATCTACCATAGAGCCACCACTCATCCACCATAGAGCCACCACTCATCTACCATAGGGATACAATCCATCTACCATAGAGCCACCATTCATCTACCATAGAGCCACCATTCATCTACAATAGAGCCACCACTCATCTACCATAGGGCTACCATTCATCTACCAATCATCCATCACTCATCTACCATTCATCTACCATACAGCCACCATTCATCTACCATAGAGCCACCATTCATTAACTATAGAGCCACCATTCATCTACCTAGAGCCACCATTCATCTACCATAGAGCCACCATTCATCTACCATAGAGCCACTATTCATCTACCATAGGGCTACCATTCATCTACCATAGAGCCACCATTCATCTACCATAGAGCCACCATTCATCTACCATAGAGCCACCATTCATCTACCACAGAGCCACCATTCAACTACCATAGAGCCACCATTCATCTACCATAGAGCCACCATTAATCTACCATAGAGCCACCATTCATCTACCATAGAGCCACAATTCATCTACCACACAGTCACAATTCATCTACCATAGAGCAACCATTCATCTACCATAGAGCCAACATTCAATTACAATAGAGCCACCATTCATCTACAATAGGGCTACCATTCATCTACCATAGGGCCACCATTCATCTACCATTCATCCACCACTCATCTACCATAGAGCCACCATTCATCTACCATAGAGCCACCATTCATCTACCATAGAGCCACCATTCATCTACCATAGAGACACCATTCATCTACCATAGAGCCACCATTCATCTACCATAGAGCCCCATTTCATCTACCATTTATCCACCATAGAGCCACCATTCATCCACCATAGAGCCACCATTCATCTACCATAGAGCCACCATTCATCTACCATAGAGCCACCATTCATCTACCATAGAGCTACCATTCATCTTCCATTTATCCACCACTCATCTAGCATAGAGCCACCATTCATCTACCATAGAGCCATCATTATCTACCATAGAGCCACCATTCATCTACCATAGAGCCACCATTCATCTACCATAGAGCCATCATTTATCTACCATAGAGCAACCATTTAAATAACATAGAGCCACCATTCATCTACCATAGAGCCACCATCCATCTACCATAGAGTCACTATTCATCTACCATAGAGCTACCATTCATCTACCATAGAGCCACCATTCATCTACAATTCACCCACCACTCATCTACCATTCATCTACCATAGAGCCACCATTCATCTACAATTCACCCACCACTCATCTACCATTCACCCACCATAGAGCCACCATTCCTCTACCATAGAGCCACCATTCATCTACCATAGAACCACCATTCATCTACCATAGAGCCACCATCCATCTACCATAGAGCCATCATTATCTACCATAGAGCTACCATTCATCTACCATTCACCCACTATAGAGCCACCATTCATCCACCATAGAACCACCATTCATCTACCATAGAGCCACCATTCCTCTACCATAGAGCCACCATTCATCTACCATAGAGCCACCATTCATCTACCATAAAGCCACCACTCATCCACCATAGAGCCACCATTCATCTACCATATAGCCACCATTCATCTACCATAGAGCCACCATTCATCTACCATAGGGCTACCATTCATCTACCATAGAGCCACCACTAAACTACCATAGAGCCACCATTCATCTACCATAGAGCCACAATTCATCTACCACACAGTCACAATTCATCTACCATAGAGCCACCATTCATCCACCATAGAGCCAACATTCAATTACAATAGAGCCACCATTCATCTACCATAAAGCCACCACTCATCCACCATAGAGCCACCATTCATCTACCATATAGCCACCATTCATCTACCATAGAGCCACCATTCATCTACCATAGGGCTACCATTCATCTACCATAGAGCCACCATTAATCTACCATAGAGCCACCATTCATCTACCATAGAGCCACAATTCATCTACCACACAGTCACAATTCATCTACCATAGAGCAACCATTCATCTACCATAGAGCCAACATTCAATTACAATAGAGCCACCATTCATCTACAATAGGGCTACCATTCATCTACCATTCATCCACCATTCATCTACCATAGAGCCACCATTCATCTACAATAGGGCTACCATTCATCTACCATAGGGCCACCATTCATCTACCATTCATCCACCACTCATCTACCATAGAGCCACCATTCATCTACCATAGAGCCACCATTCATCTACCATACAGCCACCATTCATCTACCATACAGCCACCATTCATCTACCATAGAGCCACCATTCATCTACCATAGAGCCACCATTCATCTACCATAGAGCCACCTTTCATCTACCATAGGGCTACCATTCATCTACCATAAAGCCACCATTCATCTACCATAGAGCCACCATTCATCTACCATAGAGTGACCATTCATCTACCATAGAGCCACCATTTATCTACCATAGATCCACTACTCATCCACCATAGAGCCACAACTCATCTACCATAGGGATACCATCCATCTACCATAGGGCCACCATTCATCCACCATAGAGCCACCATTCATCTACCATAGAGCCACCATTCATCTACCATAGAGCCACCACTCATCCACCATAGAGCCACCACTCATCTACCATAGGGATACAATCCATCTACCATAGAGCCACCATTCATCTACCATAGAGCCACCATTCATCTACAATAGAGCCACCACTCATCTACCATAGGGCTACCATTCATTTACCAATCATCCATCACTCATCTACCATTCATCTACCATACAGCCACCATTCATCTACCATAGAGCCACCATTCATTAACTATAGAGCCACCATTCATCTACCTAGAGCCACCATTCATCTACCATAGAGCCACCATTCATCTACCATAGAGCCACCATTCATCTACCATAGGGCTACCATTCATCTACCATAGAGCCACCATTCATCTACCATAGAGCCACCATTCATCTACCATAGAGCCACCATTCATCTACCACAGAGCCACCATTCATCTACCATAGAGCCACCATTCATCTACCATAGAGCCACCATTCAATTACAATAGAACCACCATTCATCTACCATATAGACACCATCCATCTACCATAGAGCCACCATTCATCTACCATAGAGCCACCATTCATCTACCATAGAGCCACCACTCATCCACCATAGAGCCACCACTCATCTACCATAGGGATACAATCCATCTACCATAGAGCCACCATTCATCTACCATAGAGTCACCATTCATCTACAATAGAGCCACCACTCATCTACCATAGGGCTACCATTCATCTACCAATCATCCATCACTCATCTACCATTCATCTACCATACAGCCACTATTCATCTACCATAGAGCCACCATTCATTAACTATAGAGCCACCATTCATCTACCTAGAGCCACCATTCATCTACCATAGAGCCACCATTCATCTACCATAGAGCCACCATTCATCTACCATAGAGCTACCATTCATCTACCATTCACCCACCACTCATCTACCATTCATCTACCATAGAGCCACCATTCATCTACCATAGAGCCACCATTCATCTACCATTCACCCACCACTCATCTACCATTCACCCACCATAGAGCCACCATTCATCCACCATAGAAGCACCATTCATCTACCATAGAGCCACCATTCCTCTACCATAGAGCCACCATTCATCTACCATAGAGCCACCATTCATCTACCATAGAGCCACCATCCATCTACCATAGAGCCATTATTATCTACCATAGAGCTACCATTCATCTACCATTCACCCACCATAGAGCCACCATTCATCCACCATAGAACCACCATTCATCTACCATAGAGCCACCATTCCTCTACCATAGAGCCACCATTCATCTACCTTAGAGCCACCATTCATCTACCATAAAGCCACCACTCATCCACCATAGAGCCACCATTCATCTACCATATAGCCACCATTCATCTACCATAGAGCCACCATTCATCTACCATAGGGCTACCATTCATCTACCATAGAGCCACCATTAAACTACCATAAAGCCACCATTCATCTACCATAGAGCCACAATTCATCTACCACACAGTCACAATTCATCTACCATAGAGCCACCATTCATCCACCATAGAGCCAACATTCAATTACAATAGAGCCACCATTCATCTACCATAAAGCCACCACTCATCCACCATAGAGCCACCATTCATCTACCATATAGCCACCATTCATCTACCATAGAGCCACCATTCATCTACCATAGGGCTACCATTCATCTACCATAGAACCACCATTAATCTACCATAGAGCCACCATTCATCTACCATAGAGCCACAATTCATCTACCACACAGTCACAATTCATCTACCATAGAGCAAACATTCATCTACCATAGAGCCAACATTCAATTACAATAGAGCCACCATTCATCTACAATAGGGCTACCATTCATCTACCATTCATCCACCATTCATCTACCATAGAGCCACCATTCATCTACAATAGGGCTACCATTCATCTACCATAGGGCCACCATTCATCTACCATTCATCCACCACTCATCTACCATAGAGCCACCATTCATCTACCATAGAGCCACCATTCATCTACCATAGAGCCACCATTCATCTACCATACAGCCACCATTCATCTACCATAGAGCCACCATTCATTAACTATAGAGCCACCATTCATCTACCTAGAGCCACCATTCATCTACCATAGAGCCACCATTCATCTACCATAGAGCCACCATTCATCTACCATAGAGCTACCATTCATCTACCATTCACCCACCACTCATCTACCATTCATCTACCATAGAGCCACCATTCATCTACCATAGAGCCACCATTCATCTACCATTCACCCACCACTCATCTACCATTCACCCACCATAGAGCCACCATTCATCCACCATAGAAGCACCATTCATCTACCATAGAGCCACCATTCCTCTACCATAGAGCCACCATTCATCTACCATAGAGCCACCATTCATCTACCATAGAGCCACCATCCATCTACCATAGAGCCATCATTATCTACCATAGAGCTACCATTCATCTACCATTCACCCACCATAGAGCCACCATTCATCCACCATAGAACCACCATTCATCTACCATAGAGCCACCATTCCTCTACCATAGAGCCACCATTCATCTACCATAGAGCCACCATTCATCTACCATAAAGCCACCACTCATCCACCATAGAGCCACCATTCATCTACCATATAGCCACCATTCATCTACCATAGAGCCACCATTCATCTACCATAGGGCTACCATTCATCTACCATAGAGCCACCATTAAACTACCATAAAGCCACCATTCATCTACCATAGAGCCACAATTCATCTACCACACAGTCACAATTCATCTACCATAGAGCCACCATTCATCCACCATAGAGCCAACATTCAATTACAATAGAGCCACCATTCATCTACCATAAAGCCACCACTCATCCACCATAGAGCCACCATTCATCTACCATATAGCCACCATTCATCTACCATAGAGCCACCATTCATCTACCATAGGGCTACCATTCATCTACCATAGAACCACCATTAATCTACCATAGAGCCACCATTCATCTACCATAGAGCCACAATTCATCTACCACACAGTCACAATTCATCTACCATAGAGCAAACATTCATCTACCATAGAGCCAACATTCAATTACAATAGAGCCACCATTCATCTACAATAGGGCTACCATTCATCTACCATTCATCCACCATTCATCTACCATAGAGCCACCATTCATCTACAATAGGGCTACCATTCATCTACCATAGGGCCAACATTCATCTACCATTCATCCACCACTCATCTACCATAGAGCCACCATTCATCTACCATAGAGCCACCATTCATCTACCATAGAGCCACCATTCATCTACCATACAGCCACCATTCATCTACCATAGAGCCACCATTCATTAACTATAGAGCCACCATTCATCTACCTAGAGCCACCATTCATCTACCATAGAGCCACCATTCATCTACCATAGAGCCACCATTCATCTACCATAGAGCTACCATTCATCTACCATTCACCCACCACTCATCTACCATTCATCTACCATAGAGCCACCATTCATCTACCATAGAGCCACCATTCATCTACCATTCACCCACCACTCATCTACCATTCACCCACCATAGAGCCACCATTCATCCACCATAGAAGCACCATTCATCTACCATAGAGCCACCATTCCTCTACCATAGAGCCACCATTCATCTACCATAGAGCCACCATTCATCTACCATAGAGCCACCATCCATCTACCATAGAGCCATCATTATCTACCATAGAGCTACCATTCATCTACCATTCACCCACCATAGAGCCACCATTCATCCACCATAGAACCACCATTCATCTACCATAGAGCCACCATTCCTCTACCATAGAGCCACCATTCATCTACCATAGAGCCACCATTCATCTTCCATTCATCCACCACTCATCTACCATAGAGCCACCATTCATCTACCATAGAGCCATCATTATCTACCATAGAGCCACCATTCATCTACCATAGAGCCACCATTCATCTACCATAGAGCCATCATTTATCTACCATAGAGCAACCATTTAAATAACATAGAGCCACCATTCATCTACCATAGAGCCACCATCCATCTACCATAGAGTCACTATTCATCTACCATAGAGCTACCATTCGTCTACCATTCACCCACCACTCATCTACCATTTATCTACCATAGAGCCACCATTCATCTACCATAGAGCCACCATTCATCTACAATTCACCCACCACTCATCTACCATTCACCCACCATAGAGCCTCCATTCATCTACCATAGAGCCACCATTCATCTACCATTCACCCACCACTCATCTACCATTCACCCACCATAGAGCTACTATTCATCTACCATTCACCCACCACTCATATACCATTCATCTACCATAGAGCCACCATTCATCTACCATAGAGCTACCATTCATCTACCATTCACCCACCACTCATCTACCGTTCATCTACCATAGAGCCACCATTCATCTACCATAGAGCCACCATTCATCTACCATTCACCCACCACTCATCTACCATTCACCCACCATAGAGCCACCATTCATCCACCGTAGAAGCACCATTCATCTACCATAGAGCCACCATTCCTCTACCATAGAGCCACCATTCATCTACCATAGAGCCACCATTCATCTACCATAGAGCCACCATCCATCTACCATAGAGCCATCATTATCTACCATAGAGCTACCATTCATCTACCATAGAGTCACTATTCATCTACCATAGAGCTACCATTCATCTACCATTCACCCACCACTCATTTACCATAGAGCCATCATTTATCTACCATAGAGTCACTATTCATCTACCATAGAGCTACCATTCATCTACCATTCACCCACCACTCATCTACCATTCATCTACCATAGAGCCACCATTCATCTACCATAGAGCCACCATTCATCTACAATTCACCCACCACTCATCTACCATTCACCCACCATAGAGCCACCATTCATCTACCATAGAGCCACCATTCATCTACCATTCACCCACCACTCATCTACCATTCACCCACCATAGAGCTACTATTCATCTACCATTCACCCACCACTCATATACCATTCATCTACCATAGAGCCACCATTCATCTACCATAGAGCTACCATTCATCTACCATTCACCCACCACTCATCTACCATTCATCTACCATAGAGCCACCATTCATCTACCATAGAGCCACCATTCATCTACCATTCACCCACCACTCATCTACCATTCACCCACCATAGAGCCACCATTCATCCACCATAGAAGCACCATTCATCTACCATAGAGCCACCATTCCTCTACCATAGAGCCACCATTCATCTACCATAGAGCCACCATTCATCTACCATAGAGCCACCACTCATCCACCATAGAGCCATCATTATCTACCATAGAGCCACCATTCATCTACCATAGAGCCACCATTCATCTACAATAGAGCCATCATTTATCTATTATAGAGCAACCATTTAAATAACATAGAGCCACCATTCATCTACCTTAGAGCCACCATTCATCTACCATAGAGTCACTATTCATCTACCATAGAGCTACCATTCATCTACCATTCACCCACCACTCATTTACCATTCACCCACCACTCATTTACCATTCATCTACCATAGAGCCACAATTCATCTACCATAGAGCCACCATTCATCTACCATTCACCCACCACTTATCTACCATTCACCCACCATAGAGCCTCCATTCATCTACCATAGAACCACCATTCATCTACCATAGAGCCACCACTCATCTACCATAGAGCCACCATTCATCTACCATAGAGCCACCATTCATCTACCATAGAGCCACCATTCATCTCCAATACAGCCACCATTCATCTACCATAGAGCCACCATTCATTAACTATAGAGCCACCATTCATCTACCTAGAGCCACCATTCATCTACCATAGAGCCACCATTCATCTACCATAGAGCCACCATTCATCTACCATAGAGCTACCATTCATCTACCATTCACCCACCACTCATCTACCATTCATCTACCATAGAGCCACCATTCATCTACCATAGAGCCACCATTCATCTACCATTCACCCACCACTCATCTACCATTCACCCACCATAGAGCCACCATTCATCCACCATAGAAGCACCATTCATCTACCATAGAGCCACCATTCCTCTACCATAGAGCCACCATTCATCTACCATAGAGCCACCATTCATCTACCATAGAGCCACCATCCATCTACCATAGAGCCATCATTATCTACCATAGAGCTACCATTCATCTACCATTCACCCACCATAGAGCCACCATTCATCCACCATAGAACCACCATTCATCTACCATAGAGCCACCATTCCTCTACCATAGAGCCACCATTCATCTACCATAGAGCCACCATTCATCTTCCATTCATCCACCACTCATCTACCATAGAGCCACCATTCATCTACCATAGAGCCATCATTATCTACCATAGAGCCACCATTCATCTACCATAGCGCCACCATTCATCTACCATATAGCCACCACTCATCCACCATAGAGCCACCACTCATCTACCATAGGGATACCATCCATCTACCATAGAGCCTCCATTCATCTACCATAGAGCCACCATTCATCTACCATAGAGCCACCATTCATCTACCATAGAGCCACCATTCATCTACCATTCACCCACCACTCATCTACCATTCACCCACCATAGAGCTACTATTCATCTACCATTCACCCACCACTCATATACCATTCATCTACCATAGAGCCACCATTCATCTACCATAGAGCTACCATTCATCTACCATTCACCCACCACTCATCTACCATTCACCCACCACTCATCTACCATTCATCTACCATAGAGCCACCATTCATCTACCATAGAGCCACCATTCATCTACCATTCACCCACCACTCATCTACCATTCACCCACCATAGAGCCACCATTCATCCACCATAGAAGCACCATTCATCTACCATAGAGCCACCATTCCTCTACCATAGAGCCACCATTCATCTACCATAGAGCCACCATTCATCTACCATAGAGCCACCATTCATCCACCATAGAAGCACCATTCATCTACCATAGAGCCATCATTATCTACCATAGAGCCACCATTCATCTACCATAGAGCCACCATTCATCTACAATAGAGCCATCATTTATCTACCATAGAGCAACCATTTAAATAACATAGAGCCACCATTCATCTACCTTAGAGCCACCATTCATCTACCATAGAGCCACCATTCATCTACCATAGAGTCACTATTCATCTACCATAGAGCTACCATTCATCTACCATTCACCCACCACTCATTTACCATTCATCTACCATAGAGCCACAATTCATCTACCATAGAGCCACCATTCATCTACCATTCACCCACCACTCATCTACCATTCACCCACCATAGAGCCACCATTCATCCACCATAGAACCACCATTCATCTACCATAGAGCCACCATTCCTCTAGCATAGAGCCACCATTCATCTACCATAGAGCTACCATTTATCTACCATAGAGCCATCACTCATCCACCATAGAGCCACCACTCATCTACCATAGGGATACCATCCATCTACCATAGAGCCACCATTCATCTACCATAGAGCCACCATTCATCTACCATAGGAACACCACTCATCTACCATAGGGCTACCATTCATCTACCATTCATCCACCACTCATCTACCATTCATCTACCATACAGCCACCATTCATCTACCATAGAGCCACCATTCATCTACCATTCATCCACCATAGAGCCACCATTCATCCACCATAGAGCCACCATTCATCTACCATAGAGCCACCATTCATCTACCATAGAGCCACCATTCATCTACCATAGAGCCACCATTCATCTACCATAGAGCCACCATTCATCTACCATAGAGCCACCATTCATCTACCATAGAGCCACAATTCATCTACCACACAGTCACCATTCATCTACCATAGAGCCACCATTCATCTACCATAGAACCACCATTCATCTACCATAGAGCCACCATTCCTCTAGCATAGAGCCACCATTCATCTACCATAGAGCCACCATTTATCTACCATAGAGCCATCACTCATCCACCATAGAGCCACCACTCATCTACCATAGGGATACCATCCATCTACCATAGAGCCACCATTCATCTACCATAGAGCCACCATTCATCTACCATAGGAACACCACTCATCTACCATAGGGCTACCATTCATCTACCATTCATCCACCACTCATCTACCATTCATCTACCATACAGCCACCATTCATCTACCATAGAGCCACCATTCATCTACCATTCATCCACCATAGAGCCACCATTCATCCACCATAGAGCCACCATTCATCTACCATAGAACCACCATTCATCTACCATAGAGCCACCACTCATCTACCATAGAGCCACCATTCATCTACCATAGAGCCACCATTCATCTACCATAGAGCCACCATTCATCTCCAATACAGCCACCATTCATCTACCATAGAGCCACCATTCATTAACTATAGAGCCACCATTCATCTACCTAGAGCCACCATTCATCTACCATAGAGCCACCATTCATCTACCATAGAGCCACCATTCATCTACCATAGAGCTACCATTCATCTACCATTCACCCACCACTCATCTACCATTCATCTACCATAGAGCCACCATTCATCTACCATAGAGCCACCATTCATCTACCATTCACCCACCACTCATCTACCATTCACCCACCATAGAGCCACCATTCATCCACCATAGAAGCACCATTCATCTACCATAGAGCCACCATTCCTCTACCATAGAGCCACCATTCATCTACCATAGAGCCACCATTCATCTACCATAGAGCCACCATCCATCTACCATAGAGCCATCATTATCTACCATAGAGCTACCATTCATCTACCATTCACCCACCATAGAGCCACCATTCATCCACCATAGAACCACCATTCATCTACCATAGAGCCACCATTCCTCTACCATAGAGCCACCATTCATCTACCATAGAGCCACCATTCATCTTCCATTCATCCACCACTCATCTACCATAGAGCCACCATTCATCTACCATAGAGCCATCATTATCTACCATAGAGCCACCATTCATCTACCATAGCGCCACCATTCATCTACCATATAGCCACCACTCATCCACCATAGAGCCACCACTCATCTACCATAGGGATACCATCCATCTACCATAGAGCCTCCATTCATCTACCATAGAGCCACCATTCATCTACCATAGAGCCACCATTCATCTACCATAGAGCCACCATTCATCTACCATTCACCCACCACTCATCTACCATTCACCCACCATAGAGCTACTATTCATCTACCATTCACCCACCACTCATATACCATTCATCTACCATAGAGCCACCATTCATCTACCATAGAGCTACCATTCATCTACCATTCATCCACCACTCATCTACCATTCACCCACCACTCATCTACCATTCATCTACCATAGAGCCACCATTCATCTACCATAGAGCCACCATTCATCTACCATTCACCCACCACTCATCTACCATTCACCCACCATAGAGCCACCATTCATCCACCATAGAAGCACCATTCATCTACCATAGAGCCACCATTCCTCTACCATAGAGCCACCATTCATCTACCATAGAGCCACCATTCATCTACCATAGAGCCACCATTCATCCACCATAGAAGCACCATTCATCTACCATAGAGCCATCATTATCTACCATAGAGCCACCATTCATCTACCATAGAGCCACCATTCATCTACAATAGAGCCATCATTTATCTACCATAGAGCAACCATTTAAATAACATAGAGCCACCATTCATCTACCTTAGAGCCACCATTCATCTACCATAGAGCCACCATTCATCTACCATAGAGTCACTATTCATCTACCATAGAGCTACCATTCATCTACCATTCACCCACCACTCATTTACCATTCATCTACCATAGAGCCACAATTCATCTACCATAGAGCCACCATTCATCTACCATTCACCCACCACTCATCTACCATTCACCCACCATAGAGCCACCATTCATCCACCATAGAACCACCATTCCTCTAGCATAGAGCCACCATTCATCTACCATAGAGCCACCATTTATCTACCATAGAGCCATCACTCATCCACCATAGAGCCACCACTCATCTACCATAGGGATACCATCCATCTACCATAGAGCCACCATTCATCTACCATAGAGCCACCATTCATCTACCATAGGAACACCACTCATCTACCATAGGGCTACCATTCATCTACCATTCATCCACCACTCATCTACCATTCATCTACCATACAGCCACCATTCATCTACCATAGAGCCACCATTCATCTACCATTCATCCACCATAGAGCCACCATTCATCCACCATAGAGCCACCATTCATCTACCATAGAGCCACCATTCATCTACCATAGAGCCACCATTCATCTACCATAGAGCCACCATTCATCTACCATAGAGCCACCATTCATCTACCATAGAGCCACCATTCATCTACCATAGAGCCACAATTCATCTACCACACAGTCACCATTCATCTACCATAGAGCCACCATTCATCTACCATAGGGCTACCATTCATCTACCATTCATCCACCATTCATCTACCATAGAGCCACCATTCATCTACCATAGAGCCACCATTCATCTACCACAGAGCCACCATTCATCTACCATAGAGCCACCATTCATCTACCATAGAGCCACCATTCATCTACCATAGAGCCACCATTCATCTACCATAGGGCTACCATTCATCTACCATAGAGCCACCATTCATCTACCATAGAGCCACCATTCATCTACCATAGAGCCACAATTCATCTACCACACAGTCACCATTCATCTACCATAGAGCCACCATTCATCTACCATAGAGCCAACATTCAATTACAATAGAGCCACCATTCATCTACAATAGGACTACAATTCATCTACCATTCATCCACCATTCATCTACCATGGAGCCACCATTCATCTACAATAGGGCTACCATTCATCTACCATAGGGCCACCATTCATCTACCATTCGTCCACCACTCATCTACCATAGAGCCACCATTCATCTACCATAGAGCCACCATTCATCTACCATAGAGCCACCATTCATCTACCATAGAGCCATCATTCATCCACCATAGAGCCACCATTCATCTACCATAGAGCCACCATTCCTCTAGCATAGAGCCACTATTCATCTACCATAGAGCCACCATTTATCTACCATTGAGCCATCACTCATCCACCATAGAGCCACCACTCATCTACCATAGGGATACCATCCATCTACCATAGAGCCACTATTCATCTACCATAGAGCCACCATTCATCTACAATAGAGCCATCATTTATCTATTATAGAGCAACCATTTAAATAACATAGAGCCACCATTCATCTACCTTAGAGCCACCATTCATCTACCATAGAGTCACTATTCATCTACCATAGAGCTACCATTCATCTACCATTCACCCACCACTCATTTACCATTCACCCACCACTCATTTACCATTCATCTACCATAGAGCCACAATTCATCTACCATAGAGCCACCATTCATCTACCATTCACCCACCACTTATCTACCATTCACCCACCATAGAGCCTCCATTCATCTACCATAGAACCACCATTCATCTACCATAGAGCCACCACTCATCTACCATAGAGCCACCATTCATCTACCATAGAGCCACCATTCATCTACCATAGAGCCACCATTCATCTCCAATACAGCCACCATTCATCTACCATAGAGCCACCATTCATTAACTATAGAGCCACCATTCATCTACCTAGAGCCACCATTCATCTACCATAGAGCCACCATTCATCTACCATAGAGCCACCATTCATCTACCATAGAGCTACCATTCATCTACCATTCACCCACCACTCATCTACCATTCATCTACCATAGAGCCACCATTCATCTACCATAGAGCCACCATTCATCTACCATTCACCCACCACTCATCTACCATTCACCCACCATAGAGCCACCATTCATCCACCATAGAAGCACCATTCATCTACCATAGAGCCACCATTCCTCTACCATAGAGCCACCATTCATCTACCATAGAGCCACCATTCATCTACCATAGAGCCACCATCCATCTACCATAGAGCCATCATTATCTACCATAGAGCTACCATTCATCTACCATTCACCCACCATAGAGCCACCATTCATCCACCATAGAACCACCATTCATCTACCATAGAGCCACCATTCCTCTACCATAGAGCCACCATTCATCTACCATAGAGCCACCATTCATCTTCCATTCATCCACCACTCATCTACCATAGAGCCACCATTCATCTACCATAGAGCCATCATTATCTACCATAGAGCCACCATTCATCTACCATAGCGCCACCATTCATCTACCATATAGCCACCACTCATCCACCATAGAGCCACCACTCATCTACCATAGGGATACCATCCATCTACCATAGAGCCTCCATTCATCTACCATAGAGCCACCATTCATCTACCATAGAGCCACCATTCATCTACCATAGAGCCACCATTCATCTACCATTCACCCACCACTCATCTACCATTCACCCACCATAGAGCTACTATTCATCTACCATTCACCCACCACTCATATACCATTCATCTACCATAGAGCCACCATTCATCTACCATAGAGCTACCATTCATCTACCATTCACCCACCACTCATCTACCATTCACCCACCACTCATCTACCATTCATCTACCATAGAGCCACCATTCATCTACCATAGAGCCACCATTCATCTACCATTCACCCACCACTCATCTACCATTCACCCACCATAGAGCCACCATTCATCCACCATAGAAGCACCATTCATCTACCATAGAGCCACCATTCCTCTACCATAGAGCCACCATTCATCTACCATAGAGCCACCATTCATCTACCATAGAGCCACCATTCATCCACCATAGAAGCACCATTCATCTACCATAGAGCCATCATTATCTACCATAGAGCCACCATTCATCTACCATAGAGCCACCATTCATCTACAATAGAGCCATCATTTATCTACCATAGAGCAACCATTTAAATAACATAGAGCCACCATTCATCTACCTTAGAGCCACCATTCATCTACCATAGAGCCACCATTCATCTACCATAGAGTCACTATTCATCTACCATAGAGCTACCATTCATCTACCATTCACCCACCACTCATTTACCATTCATCTACCATAGAGCCACAATTCATCTACCATAGAGCCACCATTCATCTACCATTCACCCACCACTCATCTACCATTCACCCACCATAGAGCCACCATTCATCCACCATAGAACCACCATTCATCTACCATAGAGCCACCATTCCTCTAGCATAGAGCCACCATTCATCTACCATAGAGCTACCATTTATCTACCATAGAGCCATCACTCATCCACCATAGAGCCACCACTCATCTACCATAGGGATACCATCCATCTACCATAGAGCCACCATTCATCTACCATAGAGCCACCATTCATCTACCATAGGAACACCACTCATCTACCATAGGGCTACCATTCATCTACCATTCATCCACCACTCATCTACCATTCATCTACCATACAGCCACCATTCATCTACCATAGAGCCACCATTCATCTACCATTCATCCACCATAGAGCCACCATTCATCCACCATAGAGCCACCATTCATCTACCATAGAGCCACCATTCATCTACCATAGAGCCACCATTCATCTACCATAGAGCCACCATTCATCTACCATAGAGCCACCATTCATCTACCATAGAGCCACCATTCATCTACCATAGAGCCACAATTCATCTACCACACAGTCACCATTCATCTACCATAGAGCCACCATTCATCTACCATAGAACCACCATTCATCTACCATAGAGCCACCATTCCTCTAGCATAGAGCCACCATTCATCTACCATAGAGCCACCATTTATCTACCATAGAGCCATCACTCATCCACCATAGAGCCACCACTCATCTACCATAGGGATACCATCCATCTACCATAGAGCCACCATTCATCTACC
Source organism: Strongylocentrotus droebachiensis (assembly GCA_035222895.1). Taxonomy (NCBI): domain Eukaryota; kingdom Metazoa; phylum Echinodermata; class Echinoidea; order Camarodonta; family Strongylocentrotidae; genus Strongylocentrotus; species Strongylocentrotus droebachiensis. Next base: position 257,552 of record JAVYIG010001357.1, read on the forward strand.
ATAGAGCCACCATTCATCTACCATAGGAACACCACTCATCTACCATAGGGCTACCATTCATCTACCATTCATCCACCACTCATCTACCATTCATCTACCATACAGCCACCATTCATCTACCATAGAGCCACCATTCATCTACCATTCATCCACCATAGAGCCACCATTCATCCACCATAGAGCCACCATTCATCTACCATAGAACCACCATTCATCTACCATAGAGCCACCACTCATCTACCATAGAGCCACCATTCATCTACCATAGAGCCACCATTCATCTACCATAGAGCCACCATTCATCTCCAATACAGCCACCATTCATCTACCATAGAGCCACCATTCATTAACTATAGAGCCACCATTCATCTACCTAGAGCCACCATTCATCTACCATAGAGCCACCATTCATCTACCATAGAGCCACCATTCATCTACCATAGAGCTACCATTCATCTACCATTCACCCACCACTCATCTACCATTCATCTACCATAGAGCCACCATTCATCTACCATAGAGCCACCATTCATCTACCATTCACCCACCACTCATCTACCATTCACCCACCATAGAGCCACCATTCATCCACCATAGAAGCACCATTCATCTACCATAGAGCCACCATTCCTCTACCATAGAGCCACCATTCATCTACCATAGAGCCACCATTCATCTACCATAGAGCCACCATCCATCTACCATAGAGCCATCATTATCTACCATAGAGCTACCATTCATCTACCATTCACCCACCATAGAGCCACCATTCATCCACCATAGAACCACCATTCATCTACCATAGAGCCACCATTCCTCTACCATAGAGCCACCATTCATCTACCATAGAGCCACCATTCATCTTCCATTCATCCACCACTCATCTACCATAGAGCCACCATTCATCTACCATAGAGCCATCATTATCTACCATAGAGCCACCATTCATCTACCATAGCGCCACCATTCATCTACCATATAGCCACCACTCATCCACCATAGAGCCACCACTCATCTACCATAGGGATACCATCCATCTACCATAGAGCCTCCATTCATCTACCATAGAGCCACCATTCATCTACCATAGAGCCACCATTCATCTACCATAGAGCCACCATTCATCTACCATTCACCCACCACTCATCTACCATTCACCCACCATAGAGCTACTATTCATCTACCATTCACCCACCACTCATATACCATTCATCTACCATAGAGCCACCATTCATCTACCATAGAGCTACCATTCATCTACCATTCATCCACCACTCATCTACCATTCACCCACCACTCATCTACCATTCATCTACCATAGAGCCACCATTCATCTACCATAGAGCCACCATTCATCTACCATTCACCCACCACTCATCTACCATTCACCCACCATAGAGCCACCATTCATCCACCATAGAAGCACCATTCATCTACCATAGAGCCACCATTCCTCTACCATAGAGCCACCATTCATCTACCATAGAGCCACCATTCATCTACCATAGAGCCACCATTCATCCACCATAGAAGCACCATTCATCTACCATAGAGCCATCATTATCTACCATAGAGCCACCATTCATCTACCATAGAGCCACCATTCATCTACAATAGAGCCATCATTTATCTACCATAGAGCAACCATTTAAATAACATAGAGCCACCATTCATCTACCTTAGAGCCACCATTCATCTACCATAGAGCCACCATTCATCTACCATAGAGTCACTATTCATCTACCATAGAGCTACCATTCATCTACCATTCACCCACCACTCATTTACCATTCATCTACCATAGAGCCACAATTCATCTACCATAGAGCCACCATTCATCTACCATTCACCCACCACTCATCTACCATTCACCCACCATAGAGCCACCATTCATCCACCATAGAACCACCATTCCTCTAGCATAGAGCCACCATTCATCTACCATAGAGCCACCATTTATCTACCATAGAGCCATCACTCATCCACCATAGAGCCACCACTCATCTACCATAGGGATACCATCCATCTACCATAGAGCCACCATTCATCTACCATAGAGCCACCATTCATCTACCATAGGAACACCACTCATCTACCATAGGGCTACCATTCATCTACCATTCATCCACCACTCATCTACCATTCATCTACCATACAGCCACCATTCATCTACCATAGAGCCACCATTCATCTACCATTCATCCACCATAGAGCCACCATTCATCCACCATAGAGCCACCATTCATCTACCATAGAGCCACCATTCATCTACCATAGAGCCACCATTCATCTACCATAGAGCCACCATTCATCTACCATAGAGCCACCATTCATCTACCATAGAGCCACCATTCATCTACCATAGAGCCACAATTCATCTACCACACAGTCACCATTCATCTACCATAGAGCCACCATTCATCTACCATAGGGCTACCATTCATCTACCATTCATCCACCATTCATCTACCATAGAGCCACCATTCATCTACCATAGAGCCACCATTCATCTACCACAGAGCCACCATTCATCTACCATAGAGCCACCATTCATCTACCATAGAGCCACCATTCATCTACCATAGAGCCACCATTCATCTACCATAGGGCTACCATTCATCTACCATAGAGCCACCATTCATCTACCATAGAGCCACCATTCATCTACCATAGAGCCACAATTCATCTACCACACAGTCACCATTCATCTACCATAGAGCCACCATTCATCTACCATAGAGCCAACATTCAATTACAATAGAGCCACCATTCATCTACAATAGGACTACAATTCATCTACCATTCATCCACCATTCATCTACCATGGAGCCACCATTCATCTACAATAGGGCTACCATTCATCTACCATAGGGCCACCATTCATCTACCATTCGTCCACCACTCATCTACCATAGAGCCACCATTCATCTACCATAGAGCCACCATTCATCTACCATAGAGCCACCATTCATCTACCATAGAGCCATCATTCATCCACCATAGAGCCACCATTCATCTACCATAGAGCCACCATTCCTCTAGCATAGAGCCACTATTCATCTACCATAGAGCTACCATTTATCTACCATAGAGCCATCACTCATCCACCATAGAGCCACCACTCATCTACCATAGGGATACCATCCATCTACCATAGAGCCACTATTCATCTACCATAGAGCCACCATTCATCTACCATAGGAACACCACTCATCTACCATAGGGCTACCATTCATCTACCATTCATCCACCACTCATCTACCATTCATCTACCATACAGCCACCATTCATCTACCATAGAGCCACCATTCATCTACCATTCATCCACCATAGAGCCACCATTCATCCACCATAGAGCCACCATTCATCTACCATAGAGCCACCATTCATCTACCATAGAGCCACCATTCATCTACCATAGAGCCACCATTCATCTACCATAGAGCCACCATTCATCTACCATAGGGCCACCATTCATCTACCATTTATTCACCACTCATCTACCATTCATCTACCATAGAGCCACCATTCATCCACCATAGAGCCACCATTCATCTACCATAGAGCCACCATTCATCTACCATAAAGCCACCATTCATCTACCATAGAGCCACCATTCATCTACCATAGGGCTACCATTCATCTACCATTCATCCACCATTCATCTACCATAGAGCCACCATTCATCTACCATAGAGCCACCATTCATCTACCACAGAGCCACCATTCATCTACCATAGAGCCACCATTCATCTACCATAGAGCCACCATTCATCTACCATAGAGCCACCATTCATCTACCATAGGGCTACCATTCATCTACCATAGAGCCACCAGTCATCTACCATAGAGCCACCATTCATCTACCATAGAGCCACAATTCATCTACCACACAGTCACCATTCATCTACCTTAGAGCCACCATTCATCTACCATAGAGCCAACATTCAATTACAATAGAGCCACCATTTATCTACAATAGGACTACAATTCATCTACCATTCATCCACCATTCATCTACCATGGAGCCACCATTCATCTACAATAGGGCTACCATTCATCTACCATAGGGCCACCATTCATCTACCATTCGTCCACCACTCATCTACCATAGAGCCACCATTCATCTACCATAGAGCCACCATTCATCTACCATAGAGCCACCATTCATCTACCATAGAGCCATCATTCATCCACCATAGAGCCACCATTCATCTACCATAGAGCCACCATTCATCTACCATAGAGCCACCATTCATCTACCATAAGGCTACCATTCATCTACCATTCATCCACCATTCATCTACCATAGAGCCACCATTCATCCACCATAGAGCCACCATTCATCAACCATAGAGCCACCATTCATCTACCATAGAGCCACCATTCATCTACCATAGAGCAACCATTCATCTACCATAGAGCCACCATTCATCTACCATAGAGCCATCATTATCTACCATAGAGCCACCATTCATCTACCATAGAGCCACCATTCATCTACCATAGAGCCACCATTCATCTACCATAGAGCAACCATTTAAATAACATAGAGCCACCATTCATCTACCATAGAGCCACCATCCATCTACCATAGAGTCACTATTCATCTACCATAGAGCTACCATTCATCTACCATTCACCCACCACTCATCTACCATTCATCTACCATAGAGCCACCATTCATCTACCATAGAGCCACCATTCATCTACAATTCACCCACCACTCATCTACCATTCACCCACCATAGAGCCACCATTCATCTACCATAGAGCCACCATTCATCTACCATTCACCCACCACTCATCTACCATTCACCCACCATAGAGCTACTATTCATCTACCATTCACCCACCACTCATATACCATTCATCTACCATAGAGCCACCATTCATCTACCATAGAGCTACCATTCATCTACCATTCACCCACCACTCATCTACCATTCATCTACCATAGAGCCACCATTCATCTACCATAGAGCCACCATTCATCTACCATTCACCCACCACTCATCTACCATTCACCCACCATAGAGCCACCATTCATCCACCATAGAAGCACCATTCATCTACCATAGAGCCACCATTCCTCTACCATAGAGCCACCATTCATCTACCATAGAGCCACCATTCATCTACCATAGAGCCACCATTCATCCACCATAGAAGCACCATTCATCTACCATAGAGCCATCATTATCTACCATAGAGCCACCATTCATCTACCATAGAGCCACCATTCATCTACAATAGAGCCATCATTTATCTACCATAGAGCAACCATTTAAATAACATAGAGCCACCATTCATCTACCTTAGAGCCACCATTCATCTACCATAGAGCCACCATTCATCTACCATAGAGTCACTATTCATCTACCATAGAGCTACCATTCATCTACCATTCACCCACCACTCATTTACCATTCATCTACCATAGAGCCACAATTCATCTACCATAGAGCCACCATTCATCTACCATTCACCCACCACTCATCTACCATTCACCCACCATAGAGCCACCATTCATCCACCATAGAACCACCATTCATCTACCATAGAGCCACCATTCCTCTAGCATAGAGCCACCATTCATCTACCATAGAGCCACCATTTATCTACCATAGAGCCATCACTCATCCACCATAGAGCCACCACTCATCTACCATAGGGATACCATCCATCTACCATAGAGCCACCATTCATCTACCATAGAGCCAACATTCATCTACCATAGGAACACCACTCATCTACCATAGGGCTACCATTCATCTACCATTCATCCAACACTCATCTACCATTCATCTACCATACAGCCACCATTCATCTACCATAGAGCCACCATTCATCTACCATTCATCCACCATAGAGCCACCATTCATCCACCATAGAGCCACCATTCATCTACCATAGAGCCACCATTCATCTACCATAGAGCCACCATTCATCTACCATAGAGCCACCATTCATCTACCATAGAGCCACCATTCATCTACCATAGAGCCACCATTCATCTACCATAGAGCCACAATTCATCTACCACACAGTCACCATTCATCTACCATAGAGCCACCATTCATCTACCATAGGGCTACCATTCATCTACCATTCATCCACCATTCATCTACCATAGAGCCACCATTCATCTACCATAGAGCCACCATTCATCTACCACAGAGCAACCATTCATCTACCATAGAGCCACCATTCATCTACCATAGAGCCACCATTCATCTACCACAGAGCCACCATTCATCTACCATAGAGCCACCATTCATCTACCATAGAGCCACCATTCATCTACAATAGAGCCATCATTTATCTACCATAGAGCAACCATTTAAATAACATAGAGCCACCATTCATCTACCTTAAAGCCACCATTCATCTACCATAGAGCCACCATTCATCTACCATAGAGTCACTATTCATCTACCATAGAGCTACCATTCATCTACCATTCACCCACCACTCATTTACCATTCATCTACCATAGAGCCACAATTCATCTACCATAGAGCCACCATTCATCTACCATTCACCCACCACTCATCTACCATTCACCCACCATAGAGCCACCATTCATCCACCATAGAACCACCATTCATCTACCATAGAGCCACCATTCCTCTAGCATAGAGCCACTATTCATCTACCATAGAGCCACCATTTATCTACCATAGAGCCATCACTCATCCACCATAGAGCCACCACTCATCTACCATAGGGATACCATCCATCTACCATAGAGCCACTATTCATCTACCATAGAGCCACCATTCATCTACCATAGGAACACCACTCATCTACCATAGGGCTACCATTCATCTACCATTCATCCACCACTCATCTACCATTCATCTACCATACAGCCACCATTCATCTACCATAGAGCCACCATTCATCTACCATTCATCCACCATAGAGCCACCATTCATCCACCATAGAGCCACCATTCATCTACCATAGAGCCACCATTCATCTACCATAGAGCCACCATTCATCTACCATAGAGCCACCATTCATCTACCATAGAGCCACCATTCATCTACCATAGGGCCACCATTCATCTACCATTTATTCACCACTCATCTACCATTCATCTACCATAGAGCCACCATTCATCCACCATAGAGCCACCATTCATCTACCATAGAGCCACCATTCATCTACCATAAAGCCACCATTCATCTACCATAGAGCCACCATTCATCTACCATAGGGCTACCATTCATCTACCATTCATCCACCATTCATCTACCATAGAGCCACCATTCATCTACCATAGAGCCACCATTCATCTACCACAGAGCCACCATTCATCTACCATAGAGCCACCATTCATCTACCATAGAGCCACCATTCATCTACCATAGAGCCACCATTCATCTACCATAGGGCTACCATTCATCTACCATAGAGCCACCAGTCATCTACCATAGAGCCACCATTCATCTACCATAGAGCCACCATTCATCTACCACACAGTCACCATTCATCTACCTTAGAGCCACCATTCATCTACCATAGAGCCAACATTCAATTACAATAGAGCCACCATTTATCTACAATAGGACTACAATTCATCTACCATTCATCCACCATTCATCTACCATGGAGCCACCATTCATCTACAATAGGGCTACCATTCATCTACCATAGGGCCACCATTCATCTACCATTCGTCCACCACTCATCTACCATAGAGCCACCATTCATCTACCATAGAGCCACCATTCATCTACCATAGAGCCACAATTCATCTACCACACAGTCACCATTCATCTACCATAGAGCCACCATTCATCTACCATAGAGCCAACATTCAATTACAATAGAGCCACCATTCATCTACAATAGGACTACAATTCATCTACCATTCATCCACCATTCATCTACCATGGAGCCACCATTCATCTACAATAGGGCTACCATTCATCTACCATAGGGCCACCATTCATCTACCATTCGTCCACCACTCATCTACCATAGAGCCACCATTCATCTACCATAGAGCCACCATTCATCTACCATAGAGCCACCATTCATCTACCATAGAGCCATCATTCATCCACCATAGAGCCACCATTCATCTACCATAGAGCCACCGTTCATCTACCATAGAGCCACCATTCATCTACCATAAGGCTACCATTCATCTACCATTCATCAACCATTCATCTACCATAGAGCCACCATTCATCCACCATAGAGCCACTATTCATCCACCATAGAGCCACCATTCATCTACCATAGAGCCACCATTCATCTACCATAGAGCCACCATTCATCTACCATAGAGCCACCATTCATCTACCATTCATCCACCATTCATCTACCATAGAGCCACCATTCATCCACCATAGAGCCACCATTCATCTACCATAGAGCCACCATTCATCTACCATAGAGCCACCATTCATCTACCATAGAGCCACCATTCATCTACCATAGGGCTACCATTCATCTACCATTCATCCACCATTCATCTACCATAGAGCCACCATTCCTCTACCATAGAGCCACCATTCATCTACCATAGCGCCACCATTCATCTACCATATAGCCACCACTCATCCACCATAGAGCCACCACTCATCTACCATAGGGATACCATCCATCTACCATAGAGCCTCCATTCATCTACCATAGAGCCACCATTCATCTACCATAGAGCCACCATTCATCTACCATAGAGCCACCATTCATCTACCATAGGGCTACCATTCATCTACCAAAGAGCCACCATTCATAACCATAGAGCCACCATTCATCTACCATAGAGCCACCATTCATCTACCACAGAGCCACCATTCATCTACCATAGAGCCACAATTCATCTACCATAGAGCCACCATTCAATTACATTAGAACCACCATTCATCTACCATAGAGACACCATTCATCTACAATAGAGCCACCATTCATCTACCATAGAGCCCCAATTCATCTACCATTTATCCACCATAGAGCCACCATTCATCCACCATAGAGCCACCATTCATCTACCATAGAGCCACCATTCATCTACCATAGGGCCACCATTCATCTACCATAGAGCTACCATTCATCTTCCATTCATCCACCACTCATCTACCATAGAGCCACCATTCATCTACCATAGAGCCATCATTATCTACCATAGAGCCACCATTCATCTACCATAGAGCCACCATTCATCTACCATAGAGCCATCAATTATCTACCATAGAGCAACCATTTAAATAACATAGAGCCACCATTCATCTACCATAGAGCCACCATCCATCTACCATAGAGTCACTATTCAATTACAGTAGAACCACCATTCATCTACCATAGAGACACCATTCATCTACAATAGAGCCACCATTCATCTACCATAGAGCCCCAATTCATCTATCATTTATCCACCATAGAGCCACCATTCATCCACCATAGAGCCACCATTCATCTACCATAGAGCCACCATTCAATTACATTAGAACCACCATTCATCTACCATAGAGACACCATTCATCTACAATAGAGCCACCATTCATCTACCATAGAGCCCCAATTCATCTACCATTTATCCACCATAGAGCCACCATTCATCCACCATAGAGCCACCATTCATCTACCATAGAGCCACCATTCATCTACCATAGAGCCACCATTCATCTACCATAGAGCTACCATTCATCTTCCATTCATCCACCACTCATCTACCATAGAGCCACCATTCATCTACCATAGAGCCATCATTATCTACCATAGAGCCACCATTCATCTACCATAGAGCCACCATTCATGTACCATAGAGCCACCATCCATCTACCATAGAGTCATTATTCATCTACCATAGAGCTACCATTCATCTACCATTCACCCACCACTCATCTACCATTCATCTACCATAGAGCCACCATTCATCTACCATAGAGCCACCATTCATCTACAATTCACCCATCACTCATCTACCATTCACCCACCATAAAGCCACCATTCATCTACCATAGAGCCACCATTCATCTACCATTCACCCACCACTCATCTACCATTCACCCACCATAGAGCTACTATTCATCTACCATTCACCCACCACTCATATACCATTCATCTACCATAGAGCCACCATTCATCTACCATAGAGCTACCATTCATCTACCATTCACCAACCACTCATCTACCATTCATCTACCATAGAGCCACCATTCATCTACCATTCACCCACCACTCATCTACCATTCACCCACCATAGAGCCACCATTCATCCACCATAGAAGCACCATTCATCTACCATAGAGCCACCATTCCTCTACCATAGAGCCACCATTCATCTACCATAGAGCCACCATTCATCTACCATAGAGCCACCACTCATCCACCATAGAGCCATCATTATCTACCATAGAGCCACCATTCATCTACCATAGAGCCACCATTCATCTACAATAGAGCCATCATTTATCTACCATAGAGCAACCATTTAAATAACATAGAGCCACCATTCATCTACCTTAAAGCCACCATTCATCTACCATAGAGCCACCATTCATCTACCATAGAGTCACTATTCATCTACCATAGAGCTACCATTCATCTACCATTCACCCACCACTCATTTACCATTCATCTACCATAGAGCCACAATTCATCTACCATAGAGCCACCATTCATCTACCATTCACCCACCACTCATCTACCATTCACCCACCATAGAGCCACCATTCATCCACCATAGAACCACCATTCATCTACCATAGAGCCACCATTCCTCTAGCATAGAGCCACTATTCATCTACCATAGAGCCACCATTTATCTACCATAGAGCCATCACTCATCCACCATAGAGCCACCACTCATCTACCATAGGGATACCATCCATCTACCATAGAGCCACTATTCATCTACCATAGAGCCACCATTCATCTACCATAGGAACACCACTCATCTACCATAGGGCTACCATTCATCTACCATTCATCCACCACTCATCTACCATTCATCTACCATACAGCCACCATTCATCTACCATAGAGCCACCATTCATCTACCATTCATCCACCATAGAGCCACCATTCATCCACCATAGAGCCACCATTCATCTACCATAGAGCCACCATTCATCTACCATAGAGCCACCATTCATCTACCATAGAGCCACCATTCATCTACCATAGAGCCACCATTCATCTACCATAGGGCCACCATTCATCTACCATTTATTCACCACTCATCTACCATTCATCTACCATAGAGCCACCATTCATCCACCATAGAGCCACCATTCATCTACCATAGAGCCACCATTCATCTACCATAAAGCCACCATTCATCTACCATAGAGCCACCATTCATCTACCATAGGGCTACCATTCATCTACCATTCATCCACCATTCATCTACCATAGAGCCACCATTCATCTACCATAGAGCCACCATTCATCTACCACAGAGCCACCATTCATCTACCATAGAGCCACCATTCATCTACCATAGAGCCACCATTCATCTACCATAGAGCCACCATTCATCTACCATAGGGCTACCATTCATCTACCATAGAGCCACCAGTCATCTACCATAGAGCCACCATTCATCTACCATAGAGCCACAATTCATCTACCACACAGTCACCATTCATCTACCTTAGAGCCACCATTCATCTACCATAGAGCCAACATTCAATTACAATAGAGCCACCATTTATCTACAATAGGACTACAATTCATCTACCATTCATCCACCATTCATCTACCATGGAGCCACCATTCATCTACAATAGGGCTACCATTCATCTACCATAGGGCCACCATTCATCTACCATTCGTCCACCACTCATCTACCATTGAGCCACCATTCATCTACCATAGAGCCACCATTCATCTACCATAGAGCCACCATTCATCTACCATAGAGCCATCATTCATCCACCATAGAGCCACCATTCATCTACCATAGAGCCACCATTCATCTACCATAGAGCCACCATTCATCTACCATAAGGCTACCATTCATCTACCATTCATCCACCATTCATCTACCATTCATCTACCATACAGCCACCATTCATCTACCATAGAGCCACCATTCATCTACCATTCATCCACCATAGAGCCACCATTCATCCACCATAGAGCCACCATTCATCTACCATAGAGCCACCATTCATCTACCATAGAGCCACCATTCATCTACCATAGAGCCACCATTCATCTACCATAGAGCCACCATTCATCTACCATAGGGCCACCATTCATCTACCATTTATTCACCACTCATCTACCATTCATCTACCATAGAGCCACCACTCATCCACCATAGAGCCACCATTCATCTACCATAGAGCCACCATTCATCTACCATGAAGCCACCATTCATCTACCATAGAGCCACCATTCATCTACCATAGGGCTACCATTCATCTACCATTCATCCACCATTCATCTACCATAGAGCCACCATTCATCTACCATAGAGCCACCATTCATCTACCACAGAGCCACCATTCATCTACCATAGAGCCACCATTCATCTACCATAGAGCCACCATTCATCTACCATAGAGCCACCATTCATCTACCATAGGGCTACCATTCATCTACCATAGAGCCACCAGTCATCTACCATAGAGCCACCATTCATCTACCATAGAGCCACAATTCATCTACCACACAGTCACCATTCATCTACCTTAGAGCCACCATTCATCTACCATAGAGCCAACATTCAATTACAATAGAGCCACCATTTATCTACAATAGGACTACAATTCATCTACCATTCATCCACCATTCATCTACCATGGAGCCACCATTCATCTACAATAGGGCTACCATTCATCTACCATAGGGCCACCATTCATCTACCATTCGTCCACCACTCATCTACCATAGAGCCACCATTCATCTACCATAGAGCCACCATTCATCTACCATAGAGCCACCATTCATCTACCATAGAGCCATCATTCATCCACCATAGAGCCACCATTCATCTACCATAGAGCCACCATTCATCTACCATAGAGCCACCATTCATCTACCATAAGGCTACCATTCATCTACCATTCATCCACCATTCATCTACCATAGAGCCACCATTCATCCACCATAGAGCCACCATTCATCAACCATAGAGCCACCATTCATCTACCATAGAGCCACCATTCATCTACCATAGAGCAACCATTCATCTACCATAGAGCCACCATTCATCTACCATAGAGCCATCATTATCTACCATAGAGCCACCATTCATCTACCATAGAGCCACCATTCATCTACCATAGAGCCACCATTCATCTACCATAGAGCAACCATTTAAATAACATAGAGCCACCATTCATCTACCATAGAGCCACCATCCATCTACCATAGAGTCACTATTCATCTACCATAGAGCTACCATTCATCTACCATTCACCCACCACTCATCTACCATTCATCTACCATAGAGCCACCATTCATCTACCATAGAGCCACCATTCATCTACAATTCACCCACCACTCATCTACCATTCACCCACCATAGAGCCACCATTCATCTACCATAGAGCCACCATTCATCTACCATTCACCCACCACTCATCTACCATTCACCCACCATAGAGCTACTATTCATCTACCATTCACCCACCACTCATATACCATTCATCTACCATAGAGCCACCATTCATCTACCATAGAGCTACCATTCATCTTCCATTCATCCACCACTCATCTACCATAGAGCCACCATTCATCTACCATAGAGCCATCATTATCTACCATAGAGCCACCATTCATCTACCATAGAGCCACCATTCATGTACCATAGAACCACCATCCATCTACCATAGAGTCACTATTCATCTACCATAGAGCTACCATTCATCTACCATTCACCCACCACTCATCTACCATTCATCTACCATAGAGCCACCATTCATCTACCATAGAGCCACCATTCATCTACAATTCACCCACCACTCATCTACCATTCACCCACCATAAAGCCACCATTCATCTACCATAGAGCCACCATTCATCTACCATTCACCCACCACTCATCTACCATTCACCCACCATAGAGCTACTATTCATCTACCATTCACCCACCACTCATATACCATTCATCTACCATAGAGCCACCATTCATCTACCATAGAGCTACCATTCATCTACCATTCACCAACCACTCATCTACCATTCATCTACCATAGAGCCACCATTCATCTACCATTCACCCACCACTCATCTACCATTCACCCACCATAGAGCCACCATTCATCCACCATAGAAGCACCATTCATCTACCATAGAGCCACCATTCCTCTACCATAGAGCCACCATTCATCTACCATAGAGCCACCATTCATCTACCATAGAGCCACCACTCATCCACCATAGAGCCATCATTATCTACCATAGAGCCACCATTCATCTACCATAGAGCCACCATTCATCTACAATAGAGCCATCATTTATCTACCATAGAGCAACCATTTAAATAACATAGAGCCACCATTCATCTACCTTAAAGCCACCATTCATCTACCATAGAGCCACCATTCATCTACCATAGAGTCACTATTCATCTACCATAGAGCTACCATTCATCTACCATTCACCCACCACTCATTTACCATTCATCTACCATAGAGCCACAATTCATCTACCATAGAGCCACCATTCATCTACCATTCACCCACCACTCATCTACCATTCACCCACCATAGAGCCACCATTCATCCACCATAGAACCACCATTCATCTACCATAGAGCCACCATTCCTCTAGCATAGAGCCACTATTCATCTACCATAGAGCCACCATTTATCTACCATAGAGCCATCACTCATCCACCATAGAGCCACCACTCATCTACCATAGGGATACCATCCATCTACCATAGAGCCACTATTCATCTACCATAGAGCCACCATTCATCTACCATAGGAACACCACTCATCTACCATAGGGCTACCATTCATCTACCATTCATCCACCACTCATCTACCATTCATCTACCATACAGCCACCATTCATCTACCATAGAGCCACCATTCATCTACCATTCATCCACCATAGAGCCACCATTCATCCACCATAGAGCCACCATTCATCTACCATAGAGCCACCATTCATCTACCATAGAGCCACCATTCATCTACCATAGAGCCACCATTCATCTACCATAGAGCCACCATTCATCTACCATAGGGCCACCATTCATCTACCATTTATTCACCACTCATCTACCATTCATCTACCATAGAGCCACCATTCATCCACCATAGAGCCACCATTCATCTACCATAGAGCCACCATTCATCTACCATAAAGCCACCATTCATCTACCATAGAGCCACCATTCATCTACCATAGGGCTACCATTCATCTACCATTCATCCACCATTCATCTACCATAGAGCCACCATTCATCTACCATAGAGCCACCATTCATCTACCACAGAGCCACCATTCATCTACCATAGAGCCACCATTCATCTACCATAGAGCCACCATTCATCTACCATAGAGCCACCATTCATCTACCATAGGGCTACCATTCATCTACCATAGAGCCACCAGTCATCTACCATAGAGCCACCATTCATCTACCATAGAGCCACAATTCATCTACCACACAGTCACCATTCATCTACCTTAGAGCCACCATTCATCTACCATAGAGCCAACATTCAATTACAATAGAGCCACCATTTATCTACAATAGGACTACAATTCATCTACCATTCATCCACCATTCATCTACCATGGAGCCACCATTCATCTACAATAGGGCTACCATTCATCTACCATAGGGCCACCATTCATCTACCATTCGTCCACCACTCATCTACCATAGAGCCACCATTCATCTACCATAGAGCCACCATTCATCTACCATAGAGCCACCATTCATCTACCATAGAGCCATCATTCATCCACCATAGAGCCACCATTCATCTACCATAGAGCCACCATTCATCTACCATAGAGCCACCATTCATCTACCATAAGGCTACCATTCATCTACCATTCATCCACCATTCATCTACCATAGAGCCACCATTCATCCACCATAGAGCCACCATTCATCAACCATAGAGCCACCATTCATCTACCATAGAGCCACCATTCATCTACCATAGAGCAACCATTCATCTACCATAGAGCCACCATTCATCTACCATAGAGCCATCATTATCTACCATAGAGCCACCATTCATCTACCATAGAGCCACCATTCATCTACCATAGAGCCACCATTCATCTACCATAGAGCAACCATTTAAATAACATAGAGCCACCATTCATCTACCATAGAGCCACCATCCATCTACCATAGAGTCACTATTCATCTACCATAGAGCTACCATTCATCTACCATTCACCCACCACTCATCTACCATTCATCTACCATAGAGCCACCATTCATCTACCATAGAGCCACCATTCATCTACAATTCACCCACCACTCATCTACCATTCACCCACCATAGAGCCACCATTCATCTACCATAGAGCCACCATTCATCTACCATTCACCCACCACTCATCTACCATTCACCCACCATAGAGCTACTATTCATCTACCATTCACCCACCACTCATATACCATTCATCTACCATAGAGCCACCATTCATCTACCATAGAGCTACCATTCATCTACCATTCACCCACCACTCATCTACCATTCATCTACCATAGAGCCACCATTCATCTACCATAGAGCCACCATTCATCTACCATTCACCCACCACTCATCTACCATTCACCCACCATAGAGCCACCATTCATCCACCATAGAAGCACCATTCATCTACCATAGAGCCACCATTCCTCTACCATAGAGCCACCATTCATCTACCATAGAGCCACCATTCATCTACCATAGAGCCACCATTCATCCACCATAGAAGCACCATTCATCTACCATAGAGCCATCATTATCTACCATAGAGCCACCATTCATCTACCATAGAGCCACCATTCATCTACAATAGAGCCATCATTTATCTACCATAGAGCAACCATTTAAATAACATAGAGCCACCATTCATCTACCTTAGAGCCACCATTCATCTACCATAGAGCCACCATTCATCTACCATAGAGTCACTATTCATCTACCATAGAGCTACCATTCATCTACCATTCACCCACCACTCATTTACCATTCATCTACCATAGAGCCACAATTCATCTACCATAGAGCCACCATTCATCTACCATTCACCCACCACTCATCTACCATTCACCCACCATAGAGCCACCATTCATCCACCATAGAACCACCATTCATCTACCATAGAGCCACCATTCCTCTAGCATAGAGCCACCATTCATCTACCATAGAGCCACCATTTATCTACCATAGAGCCATCACTCATCCACCATAGAGCCACCACTCATCTACCATAGGGATACCATCCATCTACCATAGAGCCACCATTCATCTACCATAGAGCCACCATTCATCTACCATAGGAACACCACTCATCTACCATAGGGCTACCATTCATCTACCATTCATCCAACACTCATCTACCATTCATCTACCATACAGCCACCATTCATCTACCATAGAGCCACCATTCATCTACCATTCATCCACCATAGAGCCACCATTCATCCACCATAGAGCCACCATTCATCTACCATAGAGCCACCATTCATCTACCATAGAGCCACCATTCATCTACCATAGAGCCACCATTCATCTACCATAGAGCCACCATTCATCTACCATAGAGCCACCATTCATCTACCATAGAGCCACAATTCATCTACCACACAGTCACCATTCATCTACCATAGAGCCACCATTCATCTACCATAGGGCTACCATTCATCTACCATTCATCCACCATTCATCTACCATAGAGCCACCATTCATCTACCATAGAGCCACCATTCATCTACCACAGAGCAACCATTCATCTACCATAGAGCCACCATTCATCTACCATAGAGCCACCATTCATCTACCACAGAGCCACCATTCATCTACCATAGAGCCACCATTCATCTACCATAGAGCCACCATTCATCTACAATAGAGCCATCATTTATCTACCATAGAGCAACCATTTAAATAACATAGAGCCACCATTCATCTACCTTAAAGCCACCATTCATCTACCATAGAGCCACCATTCATCTACCATAGAGTCACTATTCATCTACCATAGAGCTACCATTCATCTACCATTCACCCACCACTCATTTACCATTCATCTACCATAGAGCCACAATTCATCTACCATAGAGCCACCATTCATCTACCATTCACCCACCACTCATCTACCATTCACCCACCATAGAGCCACCATTCATCCACCATAGAACCACCATTCATCTACCATAGAGCCACCATTCCTCTAGCATAGAGCCACTATTCATCTACCATAGAGCCACCATTTATCTACCATAGAGCCATCACTCATCCACCATAGAGCCACCACTCATCTACCATAGGGATACCATCCATCTACCATAGAGCCACTATTCATCTACCATAGAGCCACCATTCATCTACCATAGGAACACCACTCATCTACCATAGGGCTACCATTCATCTACCATTCATCCACCACTCATCTACCATTCATCTACCATACAGCCACCATTCATCTACCATAGAGCCACCATTCATCTACCATTCATCCACCATAGAGCCACCATTCATCCACCATAGAGCCACCATTCATCTACCATAGAGCCACCATTCATCTACCATAGAGCCACCATTCATCTACCATAGAGCCACCATTCATCTACCATAGAGCCACCATTCATCTACCATAGGGCCACCATTCATCTACCATTTATTCACCACTCATCTACCATTCATCTACCATAGAGCCACCATTCATCCACCATAGAGCCACCATTCATCTACCATAGAGCCACCATTCATCTACCATAAAGCCACCATTCATCTACCATAGAGCCACCATTCATCTACCATAGGGCTACCATTCATCTACCATTCATCCACCATTCATCTACCATAGAGCCACCATTCATCTACCATAGAGCCACCATTCATCTACCACAGAGCCACCATTCATCTACCATAGAGCCACCATTCATCTACCATAGAGCCACCATTCATCTACCATAGAGCCACCATTCATCTACCATAGGGCTACCATTCATCTACCATAGAGCCACCAGTCATCTACCATAGAGCCACCATTCATCTACCATAGAGCCACCATTCATCTACCACACAGTCACCATTCATCTACCTTAGAGCCACCATTCATCTACCATAGAGCCAACATTCAATTACAATAGAGCCACCATTTATCTACAATAGGACTACAATTCATCTACCATTCATCCACCATTCATCTACCATGGAGCCACCATTCATCTACAATAGGGCTACCATTCATCTACCATAGGGCCACCATTCATCTACCATTCGTCCACCACTCATCTACCATAGAGCCACCATTCATCTACCATAGAGCCACCATTCATCTACCATAGAGCCACAATTCATCTACCACACAGTCACCATTCATCTACCATAGAGCCACCATTCATCTACCATAGAGCCAACATTCAATTACAATAGAGCCACCATTCATCTACAATAGGACTACAATTCATCTACCATTCATCCACCATTCATCTACCATGGAGCCACCATTCATCTACAATAGGGCTACCATTCATCTACCATAGGGCCACCATTCATCTACCATTCGTCCACCACTCATCTACCATAGAGCCACCATTCATCTACCATAGAGCCACCATTCATCTACCATAGAGCCACCATTCATCTACCATAGAGCCATCATTCATCCACCATAGAGCCACCATTCATCTACCATAGAGCCACCGTTCATCTACCATAGAGCCACCATTCATCTACCATAAGGCTACCATTCATCTACCATTCATCAACCATTCATCTACCATAGAGCCACCATTCATCCACCATAGAGCCACTATTCATCCACCATAGAGCCACCATTCATCTACCATAGAGCCACCATTCATCTACCATAGAGCCACCATTCATCTACCATAGAGCCACCATTCATCTACCATTCATCCACCATTCATCTACCATAGAGCCACCATTCATCCACCATAGAGCCACCATTCATCTACCATAGAGCCACCATTCATCTACCATAGAGCCACCATTCATCTACCATAGAGCCACCATTCATCTACCATAGGGCTACCATTCATCTACCATTCATCCACCATTCATCTACCATAGAGCCACCATTCCTCTACCATAGAGCCACCATTCATCTACCATAGCGCCACCATTCATCTACCATATAGCCACCACTCATCCACCATAGAGCCACCACTCATCTACCATAGGGATACCATCCATCTACCATAGAGCCTCCATTCATCTACCATAGAGCCACCATTCATCTACCATAGAGCCACCATTCATCTACCATAGAGCCACCATTCATCTACCATAGGGCTACCATTCATCTACCAAAGAGCCACCATTCATAACCATAGAGCCACCATTCATCTACCATAGAGCCACCATTCATCTACCACAGAGCCACCATTCATCTACCATAGAGCCACAATTCATCTACCATAGAGCCACCATTCAATTACATTAGAACCACCATTCATCTACCATAGAGACACCATTCATCTACAATAGAGCCACCATTCATATACCATAGAGCCCCAATTCATCTACCATTTATCCACCATAGAGCCACCATTCATCCACCATAGAGCCACCATTCATCTACCATAGAGCCACCATTCATCTACCATAGGGCCACCATTCATCTACCATAGAGCTACCATTCATCTTTCATTCATCCACCACTCATCTACCATAGAGCCACCATTCATCTACCATAGAGCCATCATTATCTACCATAGAGCCACCATTCATCTACCATAGAGCCACCATTCATCTACCATAGAGCCATCAATTATCTACCATAGAGCAACCATTTAAATAACATAGAGCCACCATTCATCTACCATAGAGCCACCATCCATCTACCATAGAGTCACTATTCAATTACAGTAGAACCACCATTCATCTACCATAGAGACACCATTCATCTACAATAGAGCCACCATTCATCTACCATAGAGCCCCAATTCATCTATCATTTATCCACCATAGAGCCACCATTCATCCACCATAGAGCCACCATTCATCTACCATAGAGCCACCATTCAATTACATTAGAACCACCATTCATCTACCATAGAGACACCATTCATCTACAATAGAGCCACCATTCATCTACCATAGAGCCCCAATTCATCTACCATTTATCCACCATAGAGCCACCATTCATCCACCATAGAGCCACCATTCATCTACCATAGAGCCACCATTCATCTACCATAGAGCCACCATTCATCTACCATAGAGCTACCATTCATCTTCCATTCATCCACCACTCATCTACCATAGAGCCACCATTCATCTACCATAGAGCCATCATTATCTACCATAGAGCCACCATTCATCTACCATAGAGCCACCATTCATGTACCATAGAGCCACCATCCATCTACCATAGAGTCTTTATTCATCTACCATAGAGCTACCATTCATCTACCATTCACCCACCACTCATCTACCATTCATCTACCATAGAGCCACCATTCATCTACCATAGAGCCACCATTCATCTACAATTCACCCATCACTCATCTACCATTCACCCACCATAAAGCCACCATTCATCTACCATAGAGCCACCATTCATCTACCATTCACCCACCACTCATCTACCATTCACCCACCATAGAGCTACTATTCATCTACCATTCACCCACCACTCATATACCATTCATCTACCATAGAGCCACCATTCATCTACCATAGAGCTACCATTCATCTACCATTCACCAACCACTCATCTACCATTCATCTACCATAGAGCCACCATTCATCTACCATTCACCCACCACTCATCTACCATTCACCCACCATAGAGCCACCATTCATCCACCATAGAAGCACCATTCATCTACCATAGAGCCACCATTCCTCTACCATAGAGCCACCATTCATCTACCATAGAGCCACCATTCATCTACCATAGAGCCACCACTCATCCACCATAGAGCCATCATTATCTACCATAGAGCCACCATTCATCTACCATAGAGCCACCATTCATCTACAATAGAGCCATCATTTATCTACCATAGAGCAACCATTTAAATAACATAGAGCCACCATTCATCTACCTTAAAGCCACCATTCATCTACCATAGAGCCACCATTCATCTACCATAGAGTCACTATTCATCTACCATAGAGCTACCATTCATCTACCATTCACCCACCACTCATTTACCATTCATCTACCATAGAGCCACAATTCATCTACCATAGAGCCACCATTCATCTACCATTCACCCACCACTCATCTACCATTCACCCACCATAGAGCCACCATTCATCCACCATAGAACCACCATTCATCTACCATAGAGCCACCATTCCTCTAGCATAGAGCCACTATTCATCTACCATAGAGCCACCATTTATCTACCATAGAGCCATCACTCATCCACCATAGAGCCACCACTCATCTACCATAGGGATACCATCCATCTACCATAGAGCCACTATTCATCTACCATAGAGCCACCATTCATCTACCATAGGAACACCACTCATCTACCATAGGGCTACCATTCATCTACCATTCATCCACCACTCATCTACCATTCATCTACCATACAGCCACCATTCATCTACCATAGAGCCACCATTCATCTACCATTCATCCACCATAGAGCCACCATTCATCCACCATAGAGCCACCATTCATCTACCATAGAGCCACCATTCATCTACCATAGAGCCACCATTCATCTACCATAGAGCCACCATTCATCTACCATAGAGCCACCATTCATCTACCATAGGGCCACCATTCATCTACCATTTATTCACCACTCATCTACCATTCATCTACCATAGAGCCACCATTCATCCACCATAGAGCCACCATTCATCTACCATAGAGCCACCATTCATCTACCATAAAGCCACCATTCATCTACCATAGAGCCACCATTCATCTACCATAGGGCTACCATTCATCTACCATTCATCCACCATTCATCTACCATAGAGCCACCATTCATCTACCATAGAGCCACCATTCATCTACCACAGAGCCACCATTCATCTACCATAGAGCCACCATTCATCTACCATAGAGCCACCATTCATCTACCATAGAGCCACCATTCATCTACCATAGGGCTACCATTCATCTACCATAGAGCCACCAGTCATCTACCATAGAGCCACCATTCATCTACCATAGAGCCACAATTCATCTACCACACAGTCACCATTCATCTACCTTAGAGCCACCATTCATCTACCATAGAGCCAACATTCAATTACAATAGAGCCACCATTTATCTACAATAGGACTACAATTCATCTACCATTCATCCACCATTCATCTACCATGGAGCCACCATTCATCTACAATAGGGCTACCATTCATCTACCATAGGGCCACCATTCATCTACCATTCGTCCACCACTCATCTACCATAGAGCCACCATTCATCTACCATAGAGCCACCATTCATCTACCATAGAGCCACCATTCATCTACCATAGAGCCATCATTCATCCACCATAGAGCCACCATTCATCTACCATAGAGCCACCATTCATCTACCATAGAGCCACCATTCATCTACCATAAGGCTACCATTCATCTACCATTCATCCACCATTCATCTACCATAGAGCCACCATTCATCCACCATAGAGCCACCATTCATCAACCATAGAGCCACCATTCATCTACCATAGAGCCACCATTCATCTACCATAGAGCAACCATTCATCTACCATAGAGCCACCATTCATCTACCATTCATCCACCATTCATCTACCATAGAGCCACCATTCATCTACCATAGAGCCACCACTCATCCACCATAGAGCCATCATTATCTACCATAGAGCCACCATTCATCTACCATAGAGCCACCATTCATCTACAATAGAGCCATCATTTATCTACCATAGAGCAACCATTTAAATAACATAGAGCCACCATTCATCTACCTTAAAGCCACCATTCATCTACCATAGAGCCACCATTCATCTACCATAGAGTCACTATTCATCTACCATAGAGCTACCATTCATCTACCATTCACCCATCACTCATTTACCATTCATCTACCATAGAGCCACAATTCATCTACCATAGAGCCACCATTCATCTACCATTCACCCACCACTCATCTACCATTCACCCACCATAGAGCCACCATTCATCCACCATAGAACCACCATTCATCTACCATAGAGCCACCATTCCTCTAGCATAGAGCCACAATTCATCTACCATAGAGCCACCATTTATCTACCATAGAGCCATCACTCATCCACCATAGAGCCACCACTCATCTACGATAGGGCTACCATTCATTTACCATTCATCCACCACTCATCTACCATTCACCCACCATAGAGCTACTATTCATCTACCATAGAGCTACCATTCATCTACCATTCACCCACCACTCATCTACCATTCATCTACCATAGAGCCACCATTCATCTACCATAGAGCCACCATTCATCTACCATAGAGCTACCATTCATCTACCATTCCCCCACCACTCATCTACCATTCATCTACCATAGAGCCACCATTCATCTACCATAGAGCTACCATTCATCTACCATTCACCCACCACTCATCTACCATTCATCTACCATAGAGCCACCATTCATCTACCATAGAGCCACCATTCATCTACCATTCACCCACCACTCATCTACCATTCACCCACCATAGAGCCACCATTCATCCATCATAGAAGCACCATTCATCTACCATAGAGCCACCATTCCTCTACCATAGAGCCACCATTCATCTACCATAGAGCCACCATTCATCTACCATAGAGCCACCACTCATCCACCATAGAGCCATCATTATCTACCATAGAGCCACCATTCATCTACCATAGAGCCACCATTCATCTACAATTGAGCCATCATTTATCTACCATAGAGCAACCATTTAAATAACATAGAGCCACCATTCATCTACCTTAGAGCCACCATTCATCTACCATAGAGCCACCATTCATCTACCATAGAGTCACTATTCATCTACCATAGAGCTACCATTCATCTACCATTCACCCACCACTCATTTACCATCCATCTACCATAGAGCCACCATTCATCTACCATAGAGCCACCATTCATCTACCATAGGAACACCACTCATCTACCATAGGGCTACCATTCATCTACCATTCATCCACCACTCATCTACTATTCATCTACCATACAGCCACCATTCATCTACCATAGAGCCACCATTCATCTACCATTCATCCACCATAGAGCCACCATTCATCCACCATAGAGCCACCATTCATCTACCATAGAGCCACCATTCATCTACCATAGAGCCACCATTCATCTACCATAGAGCCACCATTCATCTACCATAGAGCCACCATTCATCTACCATAGGGCCACCATTCATCTACCATTTATTCACCACTCATCTACCATTCATCTACCATAGAGCCACCATTCATCCACCATAGAGCCACCATTCATCTACCATAGAGCCACCATTCATCTACCATAAAGCCACCATTCATCTACCATAGAGCCACCATTCATCTACCATAGGGCTACCATTCATCTACCATTCATCTACCATAGAGCCACCATTCATCTACCATAGAGCCACCATTCATCTACCACAGAGCCACCATTCATCTACCATAGAGCCACCATTCATCTACCATAGAGCCACCATTCATCTACCATAGAGCCACCATTCATCTACCATAGGGCTACCATTCATCTACCATAGAGCCACCATTCATCTACCATAGAGCCACCATTCATCTACCATAGAGCCACAATTCATCTACCACACAGTCACCATTCATCTACCATAGAGCCACCATTCATCTACCATAGAGCCAACATTCAATTACAATAGAGCCACCATTCATCTACAATAGGACTACAATTCATCTACCATTCATCCACCATTCATCTACCATGGAGCCACCATTCATCTACAATAGGGCTACCATTCATCTACCATAGGGCCACCATTCATCTACCATTCATCCACCACTCATCTACCATAGAGCCACCATTCATCTACCATAGAGCCACCATTCATCTACCATAGAGCCACCATTCATCTACCATAGAGCCATCATTCATCCACCATAGAGCCACCATTCATCTACCATAGAGCCACCATTCATCTACTATAGAGCCACCATGCATCTATCATAAGGCTACCATTCATCTACCATTCATCCACCATTCATCTACCATAGAGCCACCATTCATCCACCATAGAGCCACCATTCATCAACCATAGAGCCACCATTCATCTACCATAGAGCCACCATTCATCTACCATAGAGCCATCATTATCTACCATAGAGCCACCATTTATCTACCATAGAGCCACCATTCATCTACCATAGAGCCATCATTTATCTACCATAGAGCAACCATTTAAATAACATAGAGCCACCATTCATCTACCATAGAGCCACCATCCATCTACCATAGAGTCACTATTCATCTACCATAGAGCTACCATTCATCTACCATTCACCCACCACTCATCTACCATTCATCTACCATAGAGCCACCATTCATCTACCATAGAGCCACCATTCATCTACCATTCACCCACCACTCATCTACCATTCACCCACCATAGAGCTACTATTCATCTACCATTCACCCACCACTCATATACCATTCATCTACCATAGAGCCACCATTCATCTACCATAGAGCTACCATTCATCTCCCATTCACCCACCACTCATCTACCATTCATCTACCATAGAGCCACCATTCATCTACCATAGAGCCACCATTCATCTACCATTCACCCACCACTCATCTACCATTCACCCACCATAGAGCCACCATTCATCCACCATAGAAGCACCATTCATCTACCATAGAGCCACAATTCCTCTACCATAGAGCCACCATTCATCTACCATAGAGCCACCATTCATCTACCATAGAGCCACCACTCATCCACCATAGAGCCATCATTATCTACCATAGAGCCACCATTCATCTACCATAGAGCCACCATTCATCTACAATAGAGCCATCATTTATCTACCATAGAGCAACCATTTAAATAACATAGAGCCACCATTCATCTACCATAGAGCCACCATTCATCTACCATAGAGCCACCATTCATCTACCATAGAGTCACTATTCATCTACCATAGAGCTACCATTCATCTACCATTCACCCACCACTCATTTACCATTCATCTACCATAGAGCCACAATTCATCTACCATAGAGTCACTATTCATCTACCATAGAGCTACCATTCATCTACCATTCACCCACCACTCATCTACCATTCACCCACCATAGAGCAGGAAGGGGGGGAGGAACTTCATTCAGCCAATGATTAACAGTCGAAAACTGTACAATTAATTGTTTTTTTCCTAATAATTTAAGGAAACGTCTAAGTTTCCGCGCACCGCGTGGGAGGCCCATCACCCACACCCTCCTAATGAGCGCGCTTTTAAGTGATTCTCTTGCTCACTACCGCCCCTCCCTAAAATAAGATCCTAGCTCCGCGCTTGCATTAAAATATATAGCTATGATGCTGACTAAATTGAAGAAATAATTCGTTTATTTATGTCGTCGAGGAAAATGACAATTTTGCGCATATGCAAGTACTATAGATAGTCCATAGGAAAAACAATTTAGCCTTCGGCCCCAGGTTTTATAGGGTTGAATTTGTAGATATTGGACATTTAATTTTGTCGGTAATTGGTGGCTAGTTTTGTCGGTAATCGTTGGCCTCTACACCCCCCCCCCCCCCCCCCCACTGAAAAAGGTCTAGCGACGCCCCTGGATAAGGGGAGGAGGGGTGGAGTAGGACTCCACCCAAAAGCTTCTGATGAAAACGAAGAGCCCCCACACGTTCGTCACCCTTTTCTTCGCGGCCAGCCTTTCATTGAGAAAGCTGGAATATCCTATATCCAAAAGGCGGAATGAAGGAATTCGGAGAAGGGAAGAAAAAATAAAAAAAGTTCAAAGAATAACGACAAAATGTAAACGGCCATCAAGTCGTCCACATATCAGAAAGCAAAAAGCCTACAACACCCGGTATTCCCGAGGGGTCTCCCATTTTAGTACTGACCGGGCCCTATGCTGCTTGATTTCGGATATCGGACGAGAACCAGTATATTCAGCATGGTATGGTCGTAGACATTTGTTTCTTCAATGCTAACCTATTTAAAAGAAACTAGTGACGTCACCATCTGATTACTTTTGAGAACATGTGACCTCGACGAGTTCAAAAATTGATGTTAGTTTATAGAGATGCTTCGGTTTCATCTGTTCATGATTTGTTTCAAGTGACTGACTGAGTGACGAAACAGGGAAACCTCGAATGCTGCTTCTCTAACTAAAAGACAAGCTCCTCTTTAGATGGGACTTTTGTTCTATGACATGGAGGTATCAATCCCAAAGAGCGGAACGTCAATGCCCATTGTAGGTCCAGGACCTGCCAAAAAGGAATATAAAATGGCTATATCTTTTTAATATTACAAATTATCCTTTCATAGGTGACAATAGTGATGAAACAGACTTCGAAAAGTTAGCATCTTGGATAGTTTTCACCTCGCCCTCATTCGTGACGTAATAGTAGGAATGCACAATATGTACGCCCTCACACTTGGCAACCACTAAGGGGGAAAACATTGTGCCCTAATATTGACGGTGGTGCTATATGAAGGATGGAAGACGAGAAGAAGAAAGGCTTTGCCAGGGTGGGGGCTAGAGGTGTTTGTTTAAGATGTGGATAAGGGAAGAAGGGTTGAGTAGGACTCCACCCAAAAGCTTCTGATAAAAACGAAGAGCCCCCACACGTTCGTCACCCTTTTCTTTGCGGACAGTCTTTCATTGAGAAAGATGGAATATCCTATTTAAAAGGCGGAATGAAGGAATTCGGAGAAGTGAAGAAAAAAAAATTAAAAGAATGACGACAAAATGTAAACGGCCATCAAGTCGTCCACATATCAGAAAGCAAAAAGCCTACAACACCCGGTATTCCATAGAGGTCTCCCATCTCAGTACTGACCGGGCCCTATGCTGCTTGACATCGGAGATCGGACGAGAACCAGTATATTCAAGCATGGTATGGTCGTAGACATTTGTTTCTTCAATGCTAACCTATTTAAATGAAACTAGTGACGTCACCATCGGATTACTTTTGAGAACATGTGACCTCGACGAGTTCAAAAATTGATGTTAGTTTATAGAGATGCTTCGGTTTCATCTGTTCATGATTTGTTTCAAGTGACTGACTGAGTGACGAAACAGGGAAACCTCGAATGCTGCTTCTCTAACTAAAAGACAAGCTCCTCTTTAGATGGGACTTTTGTTCTATGACATGGAGGTATAAATCCCAAAGAGCGGAACGTCAATGCCCATTGTAGGTCCAGGACCTGCGAAAAAGGAATATAATATGGCTACATCTTTTTAATATTACAAATTATCCTTTCATAGGTGACAATAGTGATGAAACAGACTTCGAAAAGTTAGCATCTTGGATAGTTTTCACCTCGCCCTCATTCATGACGTAATAGTAGGAATGCGCAATATGTCCGCCCTCACACTTGGCAACCATTGGGGGGGGGGCATTGAGTCATAATATTGACGGTGGTGCTATATGAAGGATGGAAGACGAGCAGAAGAAAGGCTTTGCCAGGGTGGGGGCTAGAGGTGTTTGTTTAAGATGTGGATAAGGGGAGGAGGGGTGGAGTAGGACTCCACCCAAAAGCTTCTGATGAAAACGAAGAGCCCCCACACGTTCGTCACCCTTTTCTTCGCGGCCAGCCTTTCATTGAGAAAGCTGGAATATCCTATCCAAAAGGCGGAATGAAGGAATTCGGAGAAGGGAAGAAAAAATAAAAAAAGCTCAAAGAATGACGACAAAATGTAAACGGCCATCAAGTCGTCCACATATCACAAAGCAAAAAGCCTCGACACCCGGTATTCCCGAGGGGTCTCCCATCTTAGTACTGACCGGGCCCTATGCTGCTTGACTTCGGAGATCGGACGAGAACCGGTATGTTCAGCATGGTATGGTCGTAGAAATTTGTTTCTTCAATGCTAACCTATTTAAAAGAAACTAGTGACGTCACCATCTGATAATTTTTGAGAACATGTGACCTCGACGAGTTCACAAATTGATATTAGTTGATAGAGATGCTTCGGTTTCATCTGTTCATGATTTGTTTCAAGTGACTGACTGAGTGACGAAACAGGGAAACCTCGAATGCTGCTTCTCTAACTAAAAGACAAGCTCCTCTTTAGATGGGACTTTTGTTCTATGACATGGAGGTATCAATCCCAAAGAGCGGAACGTCAATGCCCATTGTAGGTCCAGGACCTGCAAAAAAGGAATATAATATAATATCTTTTTAATATTACAAATTATCCTTTCATAGGTGACAATAGTGATGAAACAGACTTCGAAAAGTTAGCATCTTGGATAGTTTTCACCTCGCCCTCATTCGTGACGTAATAGTAGGAATGCACAATATGTACGCCCTCACACTTGGCAACCACTAAGGGGGAAAACATTGTGCCCTAATATTGACGGTGGTGCTATAATTATGAAGGATGGAAGACGAGAAGAAGAAAGGCTTTGCCAGGGTGGGGGCTAGAGGTGTTTGTTTAAGATGTGGATAAGGGGAGGAGGGGTGGAGTAGGACTCCACCCAAAAGCTTCTGATAAAAACGAAGAGCCCCCACACGTTCGTCACCCTTTTCTTTGCGGACAGTCTTTCATTGAGAAAGATGGAATATCCTATTTAAAAGGCGGAATGAAGGAATTCGGAGAAGTGAAGAAAAAAAAAATTAAAAGAATGACGACAAAATGTAAACGGCCATCAAGTCGTCCACATATCAGAAAGCAAAAAGCCTACAACACCCGGTATTACATAGAGGTCTCCCATCTCAGTACTGACCGGGCCCTATGCTGCTTGACATCGGAGATCGGACGAGAACCAGTATATTCAGCATGGTATGGTCGTAGACATTTGTTTCTTCAATGCTAACCTATTTAAATGAAACTAGTGACGTCACCATCGGATTACTTTTGAGAACATGTGACCTCGACGAGTTCAAAAATTGATGTTAGTTTATAGAGATGCTTCGGTTTCATCTGTTCATGATTTGTTTCAAGTGACTGACTGAGTGACGAAACAGGGAAACCTCGAATGCTGCTTCTCTAACTAAAAGACAAGCTCCTCTTTAGATGGGACTTTTGTTCTATGACATGGAGGTATCAATCCCAAAGAGCGGAACGTCAATGCCCATTGTAGGTCCAGGACCTGCGAAAAAGGAATATAATATGGCTACATCTTTTTAATATTACAAATTATCCTTTCATAGGTGACAATAGTGATGAAACAGACGTCGAAAAGTTAGCATCTTGGATAGTTTTCACCTCGCCCTCATTCATGACGTAATAGTAGGAATGCGTAATATGTACGCCCTCACACTTGGCAACCACTAAGGGGGAAAACATTGTGCCCTAATATTGACGGTGGTGCTATAATTATGAAGGATGGAAGACGAGAAGAAGAAAGGCTTTGCCAGGGTGGGGGCTAGAGGTGTTTGTTTAAGATGTGGATAAGGGGAGGAGGGGTGGAGTAGGACTCCACCCAAAAGCTTCTGATGAAAACGAAGAGCCCCCACACGTTCGTCACCCTTTTCTTCGCGGCCAGCCTTTCATTGAGAAAGCTGGAATATCCTATCCAAAAGGCGGAATGAAGGAATTCGGAGAAGGGAAGAAAAAATAAAAAAAGTTCAAAGAATAACGACAAAATGTAAACGGCCATCAAGTCGTCCACATATCACAAAGCAAAAAGCCTCGACACCCGGTATTCCCGAGGGGTCTCCCATCTTAGTACTGACCGGGCCCTATGCTGCTTGACTTCGGAGATCGGACGAGAACCGGTATGTTCAGCATGGTATGGTCGTAGAAATTTGTTTCTTCAATGCTAACCTATTTAAAAGAAACTAGTGACGTCACCATCTGATAATTTTTGAGAACATGTGACCTCGACGAGTTCAAAAATTGATGTTAGTTTATAGAGATGCTTCGGTTTCATCTGTTCATGATTTGTTTCAAGTGACTGACTGAGTGACGAAACAGGGAAACCTCGAATGCTGCTTCTCTAACTAAAAGACAAGCTCCTCTTTAGATGGGACTTTTGTTCTATGACATGGAGGTATCAATCCCAAAGAGCGGAACGTCATTGCCCATTGTAGGTCCAGGACCTGCCAAAAAGGAATATAAAATGGCTTTATCTTTTTAATATTACAAATTATCCTTTCATAGGTGACAATAGTGATGAAACAGACTTCGAAAAGTTAGCATCTTGGATAGTTTTCACCTCGCCCTCATTCGTGACGTAATAGTAGGAATGCACAATATGTACGCCCTCACACTTGGCAACCACTAAGGGGGAAAACATTGTGCCCTAATATTGACGGTGGTGCTATATGAAGGATGGAAGACGTGAAGAAGAAAGGCTTTGCCAGGGTGGGGGCTAGAGGTGTTTGTTTAAGATGTGGATAAGGGAAGAAGGGTTGAGTAGGACTCCACCCAAAAGCTTCTGATAAAAACGAAGAGCCCCCACACGTTCGTCACCCTTTTCTTTGCGGACAGTCTTTCATTGAGAAAGATGGAATATCCTATTTAAAAGGCGGAATGAAGGAATTCGGAGAAAAGAAGAAAAAAAAAATTAAAAGAATGACGACAAAATGTAAACGGCCATCAAGTCGTCCACATATCAGAAAGCAAAAAGCCTACAACACCCGGTATTCCATAGAGGTCTCCCATCTCAGTACTGACCGGGCCCTATGCTGCTTGACATCGGAGATCGGACGAGAACCAGTATATTCAGCATGGTATGGTCGTAGACATTTGTTTCTTCAATGCTAACCTATTTAAATGAAACTAGTGACGTCACCATCGGATTACTTTTGAGAACATGTGACCTCGACGAGTTCAAAAATTGATGTTAGTTTATAGAGATGCTTCGGTTTCATCTGTTCATGATTTGTTTCAAGTGACTGACTGAGTGACGAAACAGGGAAACCTCGAATGCTGCTTCTCTAACTAAAAGACAAGCTCCTCTTTAGATGGGACTTTTGTTCTATGACATGGAGGTATAAATCCCAAAGAGCGGAACGTCAATGCCCATTGTAGGTCCAGGACCTGCGAAAAAGGAATATAATATGGCTTCATCTTTTTAATATTACAAATTATCCTTTCATAGGTGACAATAGTGATGAAACAGACTTCGAAAAGTTAGCATCTTGGATAGTTTTCACCTCGCCCTCATTCATGACGTAATAGTAGGAATGCGCAATATGTCCGCCCTCACACTTGGCAACCATTGGGGGGGGGGCATTGAGTCATAATATTGACGGTGGTGCTATATGAAGGATGGAAGACGAGCAGAAGAAAGGCTTTGCCAGGGTGGGGGCTAGAGGTGTTTGTTTAAGATGTGGATAAGGGGAGGAGGGGTGGAGTAGGACTCCACCCAAAAGCTTCTGATGAAAACGAAGAGCCCCCACACGTTCGTCACCCTTTTCTTCGCGGCCAGCCTTTCATTGAGAAAGCTGGAATATCCTATCCAAAAGGCGGAATGAAGGAATTCGGAGAAGGGAAGAAAAAATAAAAAAAGTTCAAAGAATAACGACAAAATGTAAACGGCCATCAAGTCGTCCACATATCAGAAAGCAAAAAGCCTACAACACCCGGTATTCCCGAGGGGTCTCCCATCTTAGTACTGACCGGGCCCTATGCTGCTTGATTTCGGATATCGGACGAGAACCAGTATATTCAGCATGGTATGGTCGTAGACATTTGTTTCTTCAATGCTAACCTATTTAAAGAAACTAGTGACGTCACCATCTGATTACTTTTGAGAACATGTGACCTCGACGAGTTCAAAAATTGATGTTAGTTTATAGAGATGCTTCGGTTTCATCTGTTCATGATTTGTTTCAAGTGACTGACTGAGTGACGAAACAGGGAAACCTCGAATGCTGCTTCTCTAACTAAAAGACAAGCTCCTCTTTAGATGGGACTTTTGTTCTATGACATGGAGGTATCAATCCCAAAGAGCGGAACGTCAATGCCCATTGTAGGTCCAGGACCTGCGAAAAAGGAATATAATATGGCAATATCTTTTTAATATTACAAATTATCCTTTCATAGGTGACAATAGTGATGAAACAGACGTCGAAAAGTTAGCATCTTGGATAGTTTTCACCTCGCCCTCATTCATGACGTAATAGTAGGAATGCGTAATATGTACGCCCTCACACTTGGCAACCACTAAGGGGGAAAACATTGTGCCCTAATATTGACGGTGGTGCTATAATTATGAAGGATGGAAGACGAGAAGAAGAAAGGCTTTGCCAGGGTGGGGGCTAGAGGTGTTTGTTTAAGATGTGGATAAGGGGAGGAGGGGTGGAGTAGGACTCCACCCAAAAGCTTCTGATGAAAACGAAGAGCCCCCACACGTTCGTCACCCTTTTCTTCGCGGCCAGCCTTTCATTGAGAAAGCTGGAATATCCTATCCAAAAGGCGGAATGAAGGAATTCGGAGAAGGGAAGAAAAAATAAAAAAAGTTCAAAGAATAACGACAAAATGTAAACGGCCATCAAGTCGTCCACATATCACAAAGCAAAAAGCCTCGACACCCGGTATTCCCGAGGGGTCTCCCATCTTAGTACTGACCGGGCCCTATGCTGCTTGACTTCGGAGATCGGACGAGAACCGGTATGTTCAGCATGGTATGGTCGTAGAAATTTGTTTCTTCAATGCTAACCTATTTAAAAGAAACTAGTGACGTCACCATCTGATAATTTTTGAGAACATGTGACCTCGACGAGTTCAAAAATTGATGTTAGTTTATAGAGATGCTTCGGTTTCATCTGTTCATGATTTGTTTCAAGTGACTGACTGAGTGAAGAAACAGGGAAACCTCGAATGCTGCTTCTCTAACTAAAAGACAAGCTCCTCTTTAGATGGGACTTTTGTTCTATGACATGGAGGTATCAATCCCAAAGAGCGGAACGTCATTGCCCATTGTAGGTCCAGGACCTGCCAAAAAGGAATATAAAATGGCTATATCTTTTTAATATTACAAATTATCCTTTCATAGGTGACAATAGTGATGAAACAGACTTCGAAAAGTTAGCATCTTGGATAGTTTTCACCTCGCCCTCATTCGTGACGTAATAGTAGGAATGCACAATATGTACGCCCTCACACTTGGCAACCACTAAGGGGGAAAACATTGTGCCCTAATATTGACGGTGGTGCTATAATTATGAAGGATGGAAGACGAGAAGAAGAAAGGCTTTGCCAGGGTGGGGGCTAGAGGTGTTTGTTTAAGATGTGGATAAGGGGAGGAGGGGTGGAGTAGGACTCCACCCAAAAGCTTCTGATAAAAACGAAGAGCCCCCACACGTTCGTCACCCTTTTCTTTGCGGACAGTCTTTCATTGAGAAAGATGGAATATCCTATTTAAAAGGCGGAATGAAGGAATTCGGAGAAGTGAAGAAAAAAAAAATTAAAAGAATGACGACAAAATGTAAACGGCCATCAAGTCGTCCACATATCAGAAAGCAAAAAGCCTACAACACCCGGTATTCCATAGAGGTCTCCCATCTCAGTACTGACCGGGCCCTATGCTGCTTGACATCGGAGATCGGACGAGAACCAGTATATTCAGCATGGTATGGTCGTAGACATTTGTTTCTTCAATGCTAACCTATTTAAATGAAACTAGTGACGTCACCATCGGATTACTTTTGAGAACATGTGACCTCGACGAGTTCAAAAATTGATGTTAGTTTATAGAGATGCTTCGGTTTCATCTGTTCATGATTTGTTTCAAGTGACTGACTGAGTGACGAAACAGGGAAACCTCGAATGCTGCTTCTCTAACTAAAAGACAAGCTCCTCTTTAGATGGGACTTTTGTTCTATGACATGGAGGTATAAATCCCAAAGAGCGGAACGTCAATGCCCATTGTAGGTCCAGGACCTGCGAAAAAGGAATATAATATGGCTACATCTTTTTAATATTACAAATTATCCTTTCATAGGTGACAATAGTGATGAAACAGACGTCGAAAAGTTAGCATC
This sequence comes from Strongylocentrotus droebachiensis, assembly GCA_035222895.1. NCBI lineage: Eukaryota > Metazoa > Echinodermata > Echinoidea > Camarodonta > Strongylocentrotidae > Strongylocentrotus > Strongylocentrotus droebachiensis. The sequence goes on from JAVYIG010001357.1 coordinate 293,778, forward strand.
TTGGATAGTTTTCACCTCGCCCTCATTCATGACGTAATAGTAGGAATGCGTAATATGTACGCCCTCACACTTGGCAACCACTAAGGGGGAAAACATTGTGCCCTAATATTGACGGTGGTGCTATAATTATGAAGGATGGAAGACGAGAAGAAGAAAGGCTTTGCCAGGGTGGGGGCTAGAGGTGTTTGTTTAAGATGTGGATAAGGGGAGGAGGGGTGGAGTAGGACTCCACCCAAAAGCTTCTGATGAAAACGAAGAGCCCCCACACGTTCGTCACCCTTTTCTTCGCGGCCAGCCTTTCATTGAGAAAGCTGGAATATCCTATCCAAAAGGCGGAATGAAGGAATTCGGAGAAGGGAAGAAAAAATAAAAAAAGTTCAAAGAATAACGACAAAATGTAAACGGCCATCAAGTCGTCCACATATCAGAAAGCAAAAAGCCTACAACACCCGGTATTCCCGAGGGGTCTCCCATCTTAGTACTGACCGGGCCCTATGCTGCTTGATTTCGGATATCGGACGAGAACCAGTATATTCAGCATGGTATGGTCGTAGACATTTGTTTCTTCAATGCTAACCTATTTAAAAGAAACTAGTGACGTCACCATCTGATTACTTTTGAGAACATGTGACCTCGACGAGTTCAAAAATTGATGTTAGTTTATAGAGATGCTTCGGTTTCATCTGTTCATGATTTGTTTCAAGTGACTGACTGAGTGACGAAACAGGGAAACCTCGAATGCTGCTTCTCTAACTAAAAGACAAGCTCCTCTTTAGATGGGACTTTTGTTCTATGACATGGAGGTATCAATCCCAAAGAGCGGAACGTCAATGCCCATTGTAGGTCCAGGACCTGCGAAAAAGGAATATAATATGGCTATATCTTTTTAATATTACAAATTATCCTTTCATAGGTGACAATAGTGATGAAACAGACGTCGAAAAGTTAGCATCTTGGATAGTTTTCACCTCGCCCTCATTCGTGACGTAATAGTAGGAATGCACAATATGTACGCCCTCACACTTGGCAACCACTAAGGGGGAAAACATTGTGCCCTAATATTGACGGTGGTGCTATAATTATGAAGGATGGAAGACGAGAAGAAGAAAGGCTTTGCCAGGGTGGGGGCTAGAGGTGTTTGTTTAAGATGTGGATAAGGGGAGGAGGGGGTGGAGTAGGACTCCACCCAAAAGCTTCTGATAAAAACGAAGAGCCCCCACACGTTCGTCACCCTTTTCTTTGCGGACAGTCTTTCATTGAGAAAGATGGAATATCCTATTTAAAAGGCGGAATGAAGGAATTCGGAGAAGTGAAGAAAAAAAAATTAAAAGAATGACGACAAAATGTAAACGGCCATCAAGTCGTCCACATATCAGAAAGCAAAAAGCCTACAACACCCGGTATTCCATAGAGGTCTCCCATCTCAGTACTGACCGGGCCCTATGCTGCTTGACATCGGAGATCGGACGAGAACCAGTATATTCAGCATGGTATGGTCGTAGACATTTGTTTCTTCAATGCTTACCTATTTAAATGAAACTAGTGACGTCACCATCGGATTACTTTTGAGAACATGTGACCTCGACGAGTTCAAAAATTGATGTTAGTTTATAGAGATGCTTCGGTTTCATCTGTTCATGATTTGTTTCAAGTGACTGAGTGACGAAACAGGGAAACCTCGAATGCTGCTTCTCTAACTAAAAGACAAGCTCCTCTTTAGATGGGACTTTTGTTCTATGACATGGAGGTATAAATCCCAAAGAGCGGAACGTCAATGCCCATTGTAGGTCCAGGACCTGCGAAAAAGGAATATAATATGGCTACATCTTTTTAATATTACAAATTATCCTTTCATAGGTGACAATAGTGATGAAACAGACTTCGAAAAGTTAGCATCTTGGATAGTTTTCACCTCGCCCTCAATCATGACGTAATAGTAGGAATGCGCAATATGTCCGCCCTCACACTTGGCAACCATTGGGGGGGGGGGCATTGAGTCATAATATTGACGGTGGTGCTATATGAAGGATGGAAGACGAGCAGAAGAAAGGCTTTGCCAGGGTGGGGGCTAGAGGTGTTTGTTTAAGATGTGGATAAGGGGAGGAGGGGTGGAGTAGGACTCCACCCAAAAGCTTCTGATGAAAACGAAGAGCCCCCACACGTTCGTCACCCTTTTCTTCGCGGCCAGCCTTTCATTGAGAAAGCTGGAATATCCTATCCAAAAGGCGGAATGAAGGAATTCGGAGAAGGGAAGAAAAAATAAAAAAAGTTCAAAGAATAACGACAAAATGTAAACGGCCATCAAGTCGTCCACATATCAGAAAGCAAAAAGCCTACAACACCCGGTATTCCCGAGGGGTCTCCCATCTTAGTACTGACCGGGCCCTATGCTGCTTGATTTCGGATATCGGACGAGAACCAGTATATTCAGCATGGTATGGTCGTAGACATTTGTTTCTTCAATGCTAACCTATTTAAAAGAAACTAGTGACGTCACCATCTGATAATTTTTGAGAACATGTGACCTCGACGAGTTCAAAAATTGATGTTAGTTTATAGAGATGCTTCGGTTTCATCTGTTCATGATTTGTTTCAAGTGACTGACTGAGTGAAGAAACAGGGAAACCTCGAATGCTGCTTCTCTAACTAAAAGACAAGCTCCTCTTTAGATGGGACTTTTGTTCTATGACATGGAGGTATCAATCCCAAAGAGCGGAACGTCATTGCCCATTGTAGGTCCAGGACCTGCCAAAAAGGAATATAAAATGGCTATATCTTTTTAATATTACAAATTATCCTTTCATAGGTGACAATAGTGATGAAACAGACTTCGAAAAGTTAGCATCTTGGATAGTTTTCACCTCGCCCTCATTCGTGACGTAATAGTAGGAATGCACAATATGTACGCCCTCACACTTGGCAACCACTAAGGGGGAAAACATTGTGCCCTAATATTGACGGTGGTGCTATAATTATGAAGGATGGAAGACGAGAAGAAGAAAGGCTTTGCCAGGGTGGGGGCTAGAGGTGTTTGTTTAAGATGTGGATAAGGGGAGGAGGGGTGGAGTAGGACTCCACCCAAAAGCTTCTGATAAAAACGAAGAGCCCCCACACGTTCGTCACCCTTTTCTTTGCGGACAGTCTTTCATTGAGAAAGATGGAATATCCTATTTAAAAGGCGGAATGAAGGAATTCGGAGAAGTGAAGAAAAAAAAAATTAAAAGAATGACGACAAAATGTAAACGGCCATCAAGTCGTCCACATATCAGAAAGCAAAAAGCCTACAACACCCGGTATTCCATAGAGGTCTCCCATCTCAGTACTGACCGGGCCCTATGCTGCTTGACATCGGAGATCGGACGAGAACCAGTATATTCAGCATGGTATGGTCGTAGACATTTGTTTCTTCAATGCTAACCTATTTAAATGAAACTAGTGACGTCACCATCGGATTACTTTTGAGAACATGTGACCTCGACGAGTTCAAAAATTGATGTTAGTTTATAGAGATGCTTCGGTTTCATCTGTTCATGATTTGTTTCAAGTGACTGACTGAGTGACGAAACAGGGAAACCTCGAATGCTGCTTCTCTAACTAAAAGACAAGCTCCTCTTTAGATGGGACTTTTGTTCTATGACATGGAGGTATAAATCCCAAAGAGCGGAACGTCAATGCCCATTGTAGGTCCAGGACCTGCGAAAAAGGAATATAATATGGCTACATCTTTTTAATATTACAAATTATCCTTTCATAGGTGACAATAGTGATGAAACAGACGTCGAAAAGTTAGCATCTTGGATAGTTTTCACCTCGCCCTCATTCATGACGTAATAGTAGGAATGCGTAATATGTACGCCCTCACACTTGGCAACCACTAAGGGGGAAAACATTGTGCCCTAATATTGACGGTGGTGCTATAATTATGAAGGATGGAAGACGAGAAGAAGAAAGGCTTTGCCAGGGTGGGGGCTAGAGGTGTTTGTTTAAGATGTGGATAAGGGGAGGAGGGGTGGAGTAGGACTCCACCCAAAAGCTTCTGATGAAAACGAAGAGCCCCCACACGTTCGTCACCCTTTTCTTCGCGGCCAGCCTTTCATTGAGAAAGCTGGAATATCCTATCCAAAAGGCGGAATGAAGGAATTCGGAGAAGGGAAGAAAAAATAAAAAAAGTTCAAAGAATAACGACAAAATGTAAACGGCCATCAAGTCGTCCACATATCAGAAAGCAAAAAGCCTACAACACCCGGTATTCCCGAGGGGTCTCCCATCTTAGTACTGACCGGGCCCTATGCTGCTTGATTTCGGATATCGGACGAGAACCAGTATATTCAGCATGGTATGGTCGTAGACATTTGTTTCTTCAATGCTAACCTATTTAAAAGAAACTAGTGACGTCACCATCTGATTACTTTTGAGAACATGTGACCTCGACGAGTTCAAAAATTGATGTTAGTTTATAGAGATGCTTCGGTTTCATCTGTTCATGATTTGTTTCAAGTGACTGACTGAGTGACGAAACAGGGAAACCTCGAATGCTGCTTCTCTAACTAAAAGACAAGCTCCTCTTTAGATGGGACTTTTGTTCTATGACATGGAGGTATCAATCCCAAAGAGCGGAACGTCAATGCCCATTGTAGGTCCAGGACCTGCGAAAAAGGAATATAATATGGCTATATCTTTTTAATATTACAAATTATCCTTTCATAGGTGACAATAGTGATGAAACAGACGTCGAAAAGTTAGCATCTTGGATAGTTTTCACCTCGCCCTCATTCGTGACGTAATAGTAGGAATGCACAATATGTACGCCCTCACACTTGGCAACCACTAAGGGGGAAAACATTGTGCCCTAATATTGACGGTGGTGCTATAATTATGAAGGATGGAAGACGAGAAGAAGAAAGGCTTTGCCAGGGTGGGGGCTAGAGGTGTTTGTTTAAGATGTGGATAAGGGGAGGAGGGGGTGGAGTAGGACTCCACCCAAAAGCTTCTGATAAAAACGAAGAGCCCCCACACGTTCGTCACCCTTTTCTTTGCGGACAGTCTTTCATTGAGAAAGATGGAATATCCTATTTAAAAGGCGGAATGAAGGAATTCGGAGAAGTGAAGAAAAAAAAATTAAAAGAATGACGACAAAATGTAAACGGCCATCAAGTCGTCCACATATCAGAAAGCAAAAAGCCTACAACACCCGGTATTCCATAGAGGTCTCCCATCTCAGTACTGACCGGGCCCTATGCTGCTTGACATCGGAGATCGGACGAGAACCAGTATATTCAGCATGGTATGGTCGTAGACATTTGTTTCTTCAATGCTTACCTATTTAAATGAAACTAGTGACGTCACCATCGGATTACTTTTGAGAACATGTGACCTCGACGAGTTCAAAAATTGATGTTAGTTTATAGAGATGCTTCGGTTTCATCTGTTCATGATTTGTTTCAAGTGACTGACTGAGTGACGAAACAGGGAAACCTCGAATGCTGCTTCTCTAACTAAAAGACAAGCTCCTTTTTAGATGGGACTTTTGTTCTATGACATGGAGGTATAAATCCCAAAGAGCGGAACGTCAATGCCCATTGTAGGTCCAGGACCTGCGAAAAAGGAATATAATATGGCTACATCTTTTTAATATTACAAATTATCCTTTCATAGGTGACAATAGTGATGAAACAGACGTCGAAAAGTTAGCATCTTGGATAGTTTTCACCTCGCCCTCATTCATGACGTAATAGTAGGAATGCGTAATATGTACGCCCTCACACTTGGCAACCACTAAGGGGGAAAACATTGTGCCCTAATATTGACGGTGGTGCTATAATTATGAAGGATGGAAGACGAGAAGAAGAAAGGCTTTGCCAGGGTGGGGGCTAGAGGTGTTTGTTTAAGATGTGGATAAGGGGAGGAGGGGTGGAGTAGGACTCCACCCAAAAGCTTCTGATGAAAACGAAGAGCCCCCACACGTTCGTCACCCTTTTCTTCGCGGCCAGCCTTTCATTGAGAAAGCTGGAATATCCTATCCAAAAGGCGGAATGAAGGAATTCGGAGAAGGGAAGAAAAAATAAAAAAAGTTCAAAGAATAACGACAAAATGTAAACGGCCATCAAGTCGTCCACATATCAGAAAGCAAAAAGCCTACAACACCCGGTATTCCCGAGGGGTCTCCCATCTTAGTACTGACCGGGCCCTATGCTGCTTGATTTCGGATATCGGACGAGAACCAGTATATTCAGCATGGTATGGTCGTAGACATTTGTTTCTTCAATGCTAACCTATTTAAAAGAAACTAGTGACGTCACCATCTGATTACTTTTGAGAACATGTGACCTCGACGAGTTCAAAAATTGATGTTAGTTTATAGAGATGCTTCGGTTTCATCTGTTCATGATTTGTTTCAAGTGACTGACTGAGTGACGAAACAGGGAAACCTCGAATGCTGCTTCTCTAACTAAAAGACAAGCTCCTCTTTAGATGGGACTTTTGTTCTATGACATGGAGGTATCAATCCCAAAGAGCGGAACGTCAATGCCCATTGTAGGTCCAGGACCTGCGAAAAAGGAATATAATATGGCTATATCTTTTTAATATTACAAATTATCCTTTCATAGGTGACAATAGTGATGAAACAGACGTCGAAAAGTTAGCATCTTGGATAGTTTTCACCTCGCCCTCATTCGTGACGTAATAGTAGGAATGCACAATATGTACGCCCTCACACTTGGCAACCACTAAGGGGGAAAACATTGTGCCCTAATATTGACGGTGGTGCTATAATTATGAAGGATGGAAGACGAGAAGAAGAAAGGCTTTGCCAGGGTGGGGGCTAGAGGTGTTTGTTTAAGATGTGGATAAGGGGAGGAGGGGGTGGAGTAGGACTCCACCCAAAAGCTTCTGATAAAAACGAAGAGCCCCCACACGTTCGTCACCCTTTTCTTTGCGGACAGTCTTTCATTGAGAAAGATGGAATATCCTATTTAAAAGGCGGAATGAAGGAATTCGGAGAAGTGAAGAAAAAAAAATTAAAAGAATGACGACAAAATGTAAACGGCCATCAAGTCGTCCACATATCAGAAAGCAAAAAGCCTACAACACCCGGTATTCCATAGAGGTCTCCCATCTCAGTACTGACCGGGCCCTATGCTGCTTGACATCGGAGATCGGACGAGAACCAGTATATTCAGCATGGTATGGTCGTAGACATTTGTTTCTTCAATGCTTACCTATTTAAATGAAACTAGTGACGTCACCATCGGATTACTTTTGAGAACATGTGACCTCGACGAGTTCAAAAATTGATGTTAGTTTATAGAGATGCTTCGGTTTCATCTGTTCATGATTTGTTTCAAGTGACTGAGTGACGAAACAGGGAAACCTCGAATGCTGCTTCTCTAACTAAAAGACAAGCTCCTCTTTAGATGGGACTTTTGTTCTATGACATGGAGGTATAAATCCCAAAGAGCGGAACGTCAATGCCCATTGTAGGTCCAGGACCTGCGAAAAAGGAATATAATATGGCTACATCTTTTTAATATTACAAATTATCCTTTCATAGGTGACAATAGTGATGAAACAGACTTCGAAAAGTTAGCATCTTGGATAGTTTTCACCTCGCCCTCAATCATGACGTAATAGTAGGAATGCGCAATATGTCCGCCCTCACACTTGGCAACCATTGGGGGGGGGGCATTGAGTCATAATATTGACGGTGGTGCTATATGAAGGATGGAAGACGAGCAGAAGAAAGGCTTTGCCAGGGTGGGGGCTACAGGTGTTTGTTTAAGATGTGGATAAGGGGAGGAGGGGTGGAGTAGGACTCCACCCAAAAGCTTCTGATGAAAACGAAGAGCCCCCACACGTTCGTCACCCTTTTCTTCGCGGCCAGCCTTTCATTGAGAAAGCTGGAATATCCTATCCAAAAGGCGGAATGAAGGAATTCGGAGAAGGGAAGAAAAAATAAAAAAAGTTCAAAGAATAACGACAAAATGTAAACGGCCATCAAGTCGTCCACATATCAGAAAGCAAAAAGCCTACAACACCCGGTATTCCCGAGGGGTCTCCCATCTTAGTACTGACCGGGCCCTATGCTGCTTGATTTCGGATATCGGACGAGAACCAGTATATTCAGCATGGTATGGTCGTAGACATTTGTTTCTTCAATGCTAACCTATTTAAAGAAACTAGTGACGTCACCATCTGATTACTTTTGAGAACATGTGACCTCGACGAGTTCAAAAATTGATGTTAGTTTATAGAGATGCTTCGGTTTCATCTGTTCATGATTTGTTTCAAGTGACTGACTGAGTGACGAAACAGGGAAACCTCGAATGCTGCTTCTCTAACTAAAAGACAAGCTCCTCTTTAGATGGGACTTTTGTTCTATGACATGGAGGTATCAATCCCAAAGAGCGGAACGTCAATGCCCATTGTAGGTCCAGGACCTGCGAAAAAGGAATATAATATGGCTATATCTTTTTAATATTACAAATTATCCTTTCATAGGTGACAATAGTGATGAAACAGACGTCGAAAAGTTAGCATCTTGGATAGTTTTCACCTCGCCCTCATTCATGACGTAATAGTAGGAATGCGTAATATGTACGCCCTCACACTTGGCAACCACTAAGGGGGAAAACATTGTGCCCTAATATTGACGGTGGTGCTATAATTATGAAGGATGGAAGACGAGAAGAAGAAAGGCTTTGCCAGGGTGGGGGCTAGAGGTGTTTGTTTAAGATGTGGATAAGGGGAGGAGGGGTGGAGTAGGACTCCACCCAAAAGCTTCTGATGAAAACGAAGAGCCCCCACACGTTCGTCACCCTTTTCTTCGCGGCCAGCCTTTCATTGAGAAAGCTGGAATATCCTATCCAAAAGGCGGAATGAAGGAATTCGGAGAAGGGAAGAAAAAATAAAAAAAGTTCAAAGAATAACGACAAAATGTAAACGGCCATCAAGTCGTCCACATATCAGAAAGCAAAAAGCCTACAACACCCGGTATTCCCGAGGGGTCTCCCATCTTAGTACTGACCGGGCCCTATGCTGCTTGATTTCGGATATCGGACGAGAACCAGTATATTCAGCATGGTATGGTCGTAGACATTTGTTTCTTCAATGCTAACCTATTTAAAGAAACTAGTGACGTCACCATCTGATTACTTTTGAGAACATGTGACCTCGACGAGTTCAAAAATTGATGTTAGTTTATAGAGATGCTTCGGTTTCATCTGTTCATGATTTGTTTCAAGTGACTGACTGAGTGACGAAACAGGGAAACCTCGAATGCTGCTTCTCTAACTAAAAGACAAGCTCCTCTTTAGATGGGACTTTTGTTCTATGACATGGAGGTATCAATCCCAAAGAGCGGAACGTCAATGCCCATTGTAGGTCCAGGACCTGCGAAAAAGGAATATAATATGGCTATATCTTTTTAATATTACAAATTATCCTTTCATAGGTGACAATAGTGATGAAACAGACGTCGAAAAGTTAGCATCTTGGATAGTTTTCACCTCGCCCTCATTCATGACGTAATAGTAGGAATGCGTAATATGTACGCCCTCACACTTGGCAACCACTAAGGGGGAAAACATTGTGCCCTAATATTGACGGTGGTGCTATAATTATGAAGGATGGAAGACGAGAAGAAGAAAGGCTTTGCCAGGGTGGGGGCTAGAGGTGTTTGTTTAAGATGTGGATAAGGGGAGGAGGGGTGGAGTAGGACTCCACCCAAAAGCTTCTGATGAAAACGAAGAGCCCCCACACGTTCGTCACCCTTTTCTTCGCGGCCAGCCTTTCATTGAGAAAGCTGGAATATCCTATCCAAAAGGCGGAATGAAGGAATTCGGAGAAGGGAAGAAAAAATAAAAAAAGTTCAAAGAATAACGACAAAATGTAAACGGCCATCAAGTCGTCCACATATCACAAAGCAAAAAGCCTCGACACCCGGTATTCCCGAGGGGTCTCCCATCTTAGTACTGACCGGGCCCTATGCTGCTTGACTTCGGAGATCGGACGAGAACCGGTATGTTCAGCATGGTATGGTCGTAGAAATTTGTTTCTTCAATGCTAACCTATTTAAAAGAAACTAGTGACGTCACCATCTGATAATTTTTGAGAACATGTGACCTCGACGAGTTCAAAAATTGATGTTAGTTTATAGAGATGCTTCGGTTTCATCTGTTCATGATTTGTTTCAAGTGACTGACTGAGTGACGAAACAGGGAAACCTCGAATGCTGCTTCTCTAACTAAAAGACAAGCTCCTCTTTAGATGGGACTTTTGTTCTATGACATGGAGGTATCAATCCCAAAGAGCGGAACGTCATTGCCCATTGTAGGTCCAGGACCTGCCAAAAAGGAATATAAAATGGCTATATCTTTTTAATATTACAAATTATCCTTTCATAGGTGACAATAGTGATGAAACAGACTTCGAAAAGTTAGCATCTTGGATAGTTTTCACCTCGCCCTCATTCGTGACGTAATAGTAGGAATGCACAATATGTACGCCCTCACACTTGGCAACCACTAAGGGGGAAAACATTGTGCCCTAATATTGACGGTGGTGCTATAATTATGAAGGATGGAAGACGAGAAGAAGAAAGGCTTTGCCAGGGTGGGGGCTAGAGGTGTTTGTTTAAGATGTGGATAAGGGGAGGAGGGGTGGAGTAGGACTCCACCCAAAAGCTTCTGATAAAAACGAAGAGCCCCCACACGTTCGTCACCCTTTTCTTTGCGGACAGTCTTTCATTGAGAAAGATGGAATATCCTATTTAAAAGGCGGAATGAAGGAATTCGGAGAAGTGAAGAAAAAAAAAATTAAAAGAATGACGACAAAATGTAAACGGCCATCAAGTCGTCCACATATCAGAAAGCAAAAAGCCTACAACACCCGGTATTCCATAGAGGTCTCCCATCTCAGTACTGACCGGGCCCTATGCTGCTTGACATCGGAGATCGGACGAGAACCAGTATATTCAGCATGGTATGGTCGTAGACATTTGTTTCTTCAATGCTAACCTATTTAAATGAAACTAGTGACGTCACCATCGGATTACTTTTGAGAACATGTGACCTCGACGAGTTCAAAAATTGATGTTAGTTTATAGAGATGCTTCGGTTTCATCTGTTCATGATTTGTTTCAAGTGACTGACTGAGTGACGAAACAGGGAAACCTCGAATGCTGCTTCTCTAACTAAAAGACAAGCTCCTCTTTAGATGGGACTTTTGTTCTATGACATGGAGGTATAAATCCCAAAGAGCGGAACGTCAATGCCCATTGTAGGTCCAGGACCTGCGAAAAAGGAATATAATATGGCTACATCTTTTTAATATTACAAATTATCCTTTCATAGGTGACAATAGTGATGAAACAGACGTCGAAAAGTTAGCATCTTGGATAGTTTTCACCTCGCCCTCATTCATGACGTAATAGTAGGAATGCGTAATATGTACGCCCTCACACTTGGCAACCACTAAGGGGGAAAACATTGTGCCCTAATATTGACGGTGGTGCTATAATTATGAAGGATGGAAGACGAGAAGAAGAAAGGCTTTGCCAGGGTGGGGGCTAGAGGTGTTTGTTTAAGATGTGGATAAGGGGAGGAGGGGTGGAGTAGGACTCCACCCAAAAGCTTCTGATGAAAACGAAGAGCCCCCACACGTTCGTCACCCTTTTCTTCGCGGCCAGCCTTTCATTGAGAAAGCTGGAATATCCTATCCAAAAGGCGGAATGAAGGAATTCGGAGAAGGGAAGAAAAAATAAAAAAAGTTCAAAGAATAACGACAAAATGTAAACGGCCATCAAGTCGTCCACATATCAGAAAGCAAAAAGCCTACAACACCCGGTATTCCCGAGGGGTCTCCCATCTTAGTACTGACCGGGCCCTATGCTGCTTGATTTCGGATATCGGACGAGAACCAGTATATTCAGCATGGTATGGTCGTAGACATTTGTTTCTTCAATGCTAAGCTATTTAAAAGAAACTAGTGACGTCACCATCTGATTACTTTTGAGAACATGTGACCTCGACGAGTTCAAAAATTGATGTTAGTTTATAGAGATGCTTCGGTTTCATCTGTTCATGATTTGTTTCAAGTGACTGACTGAGTGACGAAACAGGGAAACCTCGAATGCTGCTTCTCTAACTAAAAGACAAGCTCCTCTTTAGATGGGACTTTTGTTCTATGACATGGAGGTATCAATCCCAAAGAGCGGAACGTCAATGCCCATTGTAGGTCCAGGACCTGCGAAAAAGGAATATAATATGGCTATATCTTTTTAATATTACAAATTATCCTTTCATAGGTGACAATAGTGATGAAACAGACGTCGAAAAGTTAGCATCTTGGATAGTTTTCACCTCGCCCTCATTCGTGACGTAATAGTAGGAATGCACAATATGTACGCCCTCACACTTGGCAACCACTAAGGGGGAAAACATTGTGCCCTAATATTGACGGTGGTGCTATAATTATGAAGGATGGAAGACGAGAAGAAGAAAGGCTTTGCCAGGGTGGGGGCTAGAGGTGTTTGTTTAAGATGTGGATAAGGGGAGGAGGGGTGGAGTAGGACTCCACCCAAAAGCTTCTGATAAAAACGAAGAGCCCCCACACGTTCGTCACCCTTTTCTTTGCGGACAGTCTTTCATTGAGAAAGATGGAATATCCTATTTAAAAGGCGGAATGAAGGAATTCGGAGAAGTGAAGAAAAAAAAATTAAAAGAATGACGACAAAATGTAAACGGCCATCAAGTCGTCCACATATCAGAAAGCAAAAAGCCTACAACACCCGGTATTCCATAGAGGTCTCCCATCTCAGTACTGACCGGGCCCTATGCTGCTTGACATCGGAGATCGGACGAGAACCAGTATATTCAGCATGGTATGGTCGTAGACATTTGTTTCTTCAATGCTAACCTATTTAAATGAAACTAGTGACGTCACCATCGGATTACTTTTGAGAACATGTGACCTCGACGAGTTCAAAAATTGATGTTAGTTTATAGAGATGCTTCGGTTTCATCTGTTCATGATTTGTTTCAAGTGACTGACTGAGTGACGAAACAGGGAAACCTCGAATGCTGCTTCTCTAACTAAAAGACAAGCTCCTCTTTAGATGGGACTTTTGTTCTATGACATGGAGGTATAAATCCCAAAGAGCGGAACGTCAATGCCCATTGTAGGTCCAGGACCTGCGAAAAAGGAATATAATATGGCTACATCTTTTTAATATTACAAATTATCCTTTCATAGGTGACAATAGTGATGAAACAGACGTCGAAAAGTTAGCATCTTGGATAGTTTTCACCTCGCCCTCATTCATGACGTAATAGTAGGAATGCGCAATATGTACGCCCTCACACTTGGCAACCACTAAGGGGGAAAACATTGTGCCCTAATATTGACGGTGGTGCTATAATTATGAAGGATGGAAGACGAGAAGAAGAAAGGCTTTGCCAGGGTGGGGGCTAGAGGTGTTTGTTTAAGATGTGGATAAGGGGAGGAGGGGTGGAGTAGGACTCCACCCAAAAGCTTCTGATGAAAACGAAGAGCCCCCACACGTTCGTCACCCTTTTCTTCGCGGCCAGCCTTTCATTGAGAAAGCTGGAATATCCTATCCAAAAGGCGGAATGAAGGAATTCGGAGAAGGGAAGAAAAAATAAAAAAAGTTCAAAGAATAACGACAAAATGTAAACGGCCATCAAGTCGTCCACATATCAGAAAGCAAAAAGCCTACAACACCCGGTATTCCCGAGGGGTCTCCCATCTTAGTACTGACCGGGCCCTATGCTGCTTGATTTCGGATATCGGACGAGAACCAGTATATTCAGCATGGTATGGTCGTAGACATTTGTTTCTTCAATGCTAAGCTATTTAAAAGAAACTAGTGACGTCACCATCTGATTACTTTTGAGAACATGTGACCTCGACGAGTTCAAAAATTGATGTTAGTTTATAGAGATGCTTCGGTTTCATCTGTTCATGATTTGTTTCAAGTGACTGACTGAGTGACGAAACAGGGAAACCTCGAATGCTGCTTCTCTAACTAAAAGACAAGCTCCTCTTTAGATGGGACTTTTGTTCTATGACATGGAGGTATCAATCCCAAAGAGCGGAACGTCAATGCCCATTGTAGGTCCAGGACCTGCGAAAAAGGAATATAATATGGCTATATCTTTTTAATATTACAAATTATCCTTTCATAGGTGACAATAGTGATGAAACAGACGTCGAAAAGTTAGCATCTTGGATAGTTTTCACCTCGCCCTCATTCGTGACGTAATAGTAGGAATGCACAATATGTACGCCCTCACACTTGGCAACCACTAAGGGGGAAAACATTGTGCCCTAATATTGACGGTGGTGCTATAATTATGAAGGATGGAAGACGAGAAGAAGAAAGGCTTTGCCAGGGTGGGGGCTAGAGGTGTTTGTTTAAGATGTGGATAAGGGGAGGAGGGGGTGGAGTAGGACTCCACCCAAAAGCTTCTGATAAAAACGAAGAGCCCCCACACGTTCGTCACCCTTTTCTTTGCGGACAGTCTTTCATTGAGAAAGATGGAATATCCTATTTAAAAGGCGGAATGAAGGAATTCGGAGAAGTGAAGAAAAAAAAATTAAAAGAATGACGACAAAATGTAAACGGCCATCAAGTCGTCCACATATCAGAAAGCAAAAAGCCTACAACACCCGGTATTCCATAGAGGTCTCCCATCTCAGTACTGACCGGGCCCTATGCTGCTTGACATCGGAGATCGGACGAGAACCAGTATATTCAGCATGGTATGGTCGTAGACATTTGTTTCTTCAATGCTTACCTATTTAAATGAAACTAGTGACGTCACCATCGGATTACTTTTGAGAACATGTGACCTCGACGAGTTCAAAAATTGATGTTAGTTTATAGAGATGCTTCGGTTTCATCTGTTCATGATTTGTTTCAAGTGACTGAGTGACGAAACAGGGAAACCTCGAATGCTGCTTCTCTAACTAAAAGACAAGCTCCTCTTTAGATGGGACTTTTGTTCTATGACATGGAGGTATAAATCCCAAAGAGCGGAACGTCAATGCCCATTGTAGGTCCAGGACCTGCGAAAAAGGAATATAATATGGCTACATCTTTTTAATATTACAAATTCTCCTTTCATAGGTGACAATAGTGATGAAACAGACTTCGAAAAGTTAGCATCTTGGATAGTTTTCACCTCGCCCTCAATCATGACGTAATAGTAGGAATGCGCAATATGTCCGCCCTCACACTTGGCAACCATTGGGGGGGGGCATTGAGTCATAATATTGACGGTGGTGCTATATGAAGGATGGAAGACGAGCAGAAGAAAGGCTTTGCCAGGGTGGGGGCTAGAGGTGTTTGTTTAAGATGTGGATAAGGGGAGGAGGGGTGGAGTAGGACTCCACCCAAAAGCTTCTGATGAAAACGAAGAGCCCCCACACGTTCGTCACCCTTTTCTTCGCGGCCAGCCTTTCATTGAGAAAGCTGGAATATCCTATCCAAAAGGCGGAATGAAGGAATTCGGAGAAGGGAAGAAAAAATAAAAAAAGTTCAAAGAATAACGACAAAATGTAAACGGCCATCAAGTCGTCCACATATCAGAAAGCAAAAAGCCTACAACACCCGGTATTCCCGAGGGGTCTCCCATCTTAGTACTGACCGGGCCCTATGCTGCTTGATTTCGGATATCGGACGAGAACCAGTATATTCAGCATGGTATGGTCGTAGACATTTGTTTCTTCAATGCTAACCTATTTAAAGAAACTAGTGACGTCACCATCTGATTACTTTTGAGAACATGTGACCTCGACGAGTTCAAAAATTGATGTTAGTTTATAGAGATGCTTCGGTTTCATCTGTTCATGATTTGTTTCAAGTGACTGACTGAGTGACGAAACAGGGAAACCTCGAATGCTGCTTCTCTAACTAAAAGACAAGCTCCTCTTTAGATGGGACTTTTGTTCTATGACATGGAGGTATCAATCCCAAAGAGCGGAACGTCAATGCCCATTGTAGGTCCAGGACCTGCGAAAAAGGAATATAATATGGCTATATCTTTTTAATATTACAAATTATCCTTTCATAGGTGACAATAGTGATGAAACAGACGTCGAAAAGTTAGCATCTTGGATAGTTTTCACCTCGCCCTCATTCATGACGTAATAGTAGGAATGCGTAATATGTACGCCCTCACACTTGGCAACCACTAAGGGGGAAAACATTGTGCCCTAATATTGACGGTGGTGCTATAATTATGAAGGATGGAAGACGAGAAGAAGAAAGGCTTTGCCAGGGTGGGGGCTAGAGGTGTTTGTTTAAGATGTGGATAAGGGGAGGAGGGGTGGAGTAGGACTCCACCCAAAAGCTTCTGATGAAAACGAAGAGCCCCCACACGTTCGTCACCCTTTTCTTCGCGGCCAGCCTTTCATTGAGAAAGCTGGAATATCCTATCCAAAAGGCGGAATGAAGGAATTCGGAGAAGGGAAGAAAAAATAAAAAAAGTTCAAAGAATAACGACAAAATGTAAACGGCCATCAAGTCGTCCACATATCACAAAGCAAAAAGCCTCGACACCCGGTATTCCCGAGGGGTCTCCCATCTTAGTACTGACCGGGCCCTATGCTGCTTGACTTCGGAGATCGGACGAGAACCGGTATGTTCAGCATGGTATGGTCGTAGAAATTTGTTTCTTCAATGCTAACCTATTTAAAAGAAACTAGTGACGTCACCATCTGATAATTTTTGAGAACATGTGACCTCGACGAGTTCAAAAATTGATGTTAGTTTATAGAGATGCTTCGGTTTCATCTGTTCATGATTTGTTTCAAGTGACTGACTGAGTGACGAAACAGGGAAACCTCGAATGCTGCTTCTCTAACTAAAAGACAAGCTCCTCTTTAGATGGGACTTTTGTTCTATGACATGGAGGTATCAATCCCAAAGAGCGGAACGTCATTGCCCATTGTAGGTCCAGGACCTGCCAAAAAGGAATATAAAATGGCTATATCTTTTTAATATTACAAATTATCCTTTCATAGGTGACAATAGTGATGAAACAGACTTCGAAAAGTTAGCATCTTGGATAGTTTTCACCTCGCCCTCATTCGTGACGTAATAGTAGGAATGCACAATATGTACGCCCTCACACTTGGCAACCACTAAGGGGGAAAACATTGTGCCCTAATATTGACGGTGGTGCTATAATTATGAAGGATGGAAGACGAGAAGAAGAAAGGCTTTGCCAGGGTGGGGGCTAGAGGTGTTTGTTTAAGATGTGGATAAGGGGAGGAGGGGTGGAGTAGGACTCCACCCAAAAGCTTCTGATAAAAACGAAGAGCCCCCACACGTTCGTCACCCTTTTCTTTGCGGACAGTCTTTCATTGAGAAAGATGGAATATCCTATTTAAAAGGCGGAATGAAGGAATTCGGAGAAGTGAAGAAAAAAAAAATTAAAAGAATGACGACAAAATGTAAACGGCCATCAAGTCGTCCACATATCAGAAAGCAAAAAGCCTACAACACCCGGTATTCCATAGAGGTCTCCCATCTCAGTACTGACCGGGCCCTATGCTGCTTGACATCGGAGATCGGACGAGAACCAGTATATTCAGCATGGTATGGTCGTAGACATTTGTTTCTTCAATGCTAACCTATTTAAATGAAACTAGTGACGTCACCATCGGATTACTTTTGAGAACATGTGACCTCGACGAGTTCAAAAATTGATGTTAGTTTATAGAGATGCTTCGGTTTCATCTGTTCATGATTTGTTTCAAGTGACTGACTGAGTGACGAAACAGGGAAACCTCGAATGCTGCTTCTCTAACTAAAAGACAAGCTCCTCTTTAGATGGGACTTTTGTTCTATGACATGGAGGTATAAATCCCAAAGAGCGGAACGTCAATGCCCATTGTAGGTCCAGGACCTGCGAAAAAGGAATATAATATGGCTACATCTTTTTAATATTACAAATTATCCTTTCATAGGTGACAATAGTGATGAAACAGACGTCGAAAAGTTAGCATCTTGGATAGTTTTCACCTCGCCCTCATTCATGACGTAATAGTAGGAATGCGTAATATGTACGCCCTCACACTTGGCAACCACTAAGGGGGAAAACATTGTGCCCTAATATTGACGGTGGTGCTATAATTATGAAGGATGGAAGACGAGAAGAAGAAAGGCTTTGCCAGGGTGGGGGCTAGAGGTGTTTGTTTAAGATGTGGATAAGGGGAGGAGGGGTGGAGTAGGACTCCACCCAAAAGCTTCTGATGAAAACGAAGAGCCCCCACACGTTCGTCACCCTTTTCTTCGCGGCCAGCCTTTCATTGAGAAAGCTGGAATATCCTATCCAAAAGGCGGAATGAAGGAATTCGGAGAAGGGAAGAAAAAATAAAAAAAGTTCAAAGAATAACGACAAAATGTAAACGGCCATCAAGTCGTCCACATATCAGAAAGCAAAAAGCCTACAACACCCGGTATTCCCGAGGGGTCTCCCATCTTAGTACTGACCGGGCCCTATGCTGCTTGATTTCGGATATCGGACGAGAACCAGTATATTCAGCATGGTATGGTCGTAGACATTTGTTTCTTCAATGCTAAGCTATTTAAAAGAAACTAGTGACGTCACCATCTGATTACTTTTGAGAACATGTGACCTCGACGAGTTCAAAAATTGATGTTAGTTTATAGAGATGCTTCGGTTTCATCTGTTCATGATTTGTTTCAAGTGACTGACTGAGTGACGAAACAGGGAAACCTCGAATGCTGCTTCTCTAACTAAAAGACAAGCTCCTCTTTAGATGGGACTTTTGTTCTATGACATGGAGGTATCAATCCCAAAGAGCGGAACGTCAATGCCCATTGTAGGTCCAGGACCTGCGAAAAAGGAATATAATATGGCTATATCTTTTTAATATTACAAATTATCCTTTCATAGGTGACAATAGTGATGAAACAGACGTCGAAAAGTTAGCATCTTGGATAGTTTTCACCTCGCCCTCATTCGTGACGTAATAGTAGGAATGCACAATATGTACGCCCTCACACTTGGCAACCACTAAGGGGGAAAACATTGTGCCCTAATATTGACGGTGGTGCTATAATTATGAAGGATGGAAGACGAGAAGAAGAAAGGCTTTGCCAGGGTGGGGGCTAGAGGTGTTTGTTTAAGATGTGGATAAGGGGAGGAGGGGTGGAGTAGGACTCCACCCAAAAGCTTCTGATAAAAACGAAGAGCCCCCACACGTTCGTCACCCTTTTCTTTGCGGACAGTCTTTCATTGAGAAAGATGGAATATCCTATTTAAAAGGCGGAATGAAGGAATTCGGAGAAGTGAAGAAAAAAAAATTAAAAGAATGACGACAAAATGTAAACGGCCATCAAGTCGTCCACATATCAGAAAGCAAAAAGCCTACAACACCCGGTATTCCATAGAGGTCTCCCATCTCAGTACTGACCGGGCCCTATGCTGCTTGACATCGGAGATCGGACGAGAACCAGTATATTCAGCATGGTATGGTCGTAGACATTTGTTTCTTCAATGCTAACCTATTTAAATGAAACTAGTGACGTCACCATCGGATTACTTTTGAGAACATGTGACCTCGACGAGTTCAAAAATTGATGTTAGTTTATAGAGATGCTTCGGTTTCATCTGTTCATGATTTGTTTCAAGTGACTGACTGAGTGACGAAACAGGGAAACCTCGAATGCTGCTTCTCTAACTAAAAGACAAGCTCCTCTTTAGATGGGACTTTTGTTCTATGACATGGAGGTATAAATCCCAAAGAGCGGAACGTCAATGCCCATTGTAGGTCCAGGACCTGCGAAAAAGGAATATAATATGGCTACATCTTTTTAATATTACAAATTATCCTTTCATAGGTGACAATAGTGATGAAACAGACGTCGAAAAGTTAGCATCTTGGATAGTTTTCACCTCGCCCTCATTCATGACGTAATAGTAGGAATGCGCAATATGTACGCCCTCACACTTGGCAACCACTAAGGGGGAAAACATTGTGCCCTAATATTGACGGTGGTGCTATAATTATGAAGGATGGAAGACGAGAAGAAGAAAGGCTTTGCCAGGGTGGGGGCTAGAGGTGTTTGTTTAAGATGTGGATAAGGGGAGGAGGGGTGGAGTAGGACTCCACCCAAAAGCTTCTGATGAAAACGAAGAGCCCCCACACGTTCGTCACCCTTTTCTTCGCGGCCAGCCTTTCATTGAGAAAGCTGGAATATCCTATCCAAAAGGCGGAATGAAGGAATTCGGAGAAGGGAAGAAAAAATAAAAAAAGTTCAAAGAATAACGACAAAATGTAAACGGCCATCAAGTCGTCCACATATCAGAAAGCAAAAAGCCTACAACACCCGGTATTCCCGAGGGGTCTCCCATCTTAGTACTGACCGGGCCCTATGCTGCTTGATTTCGGATATCGGACGAGAACCAGTATATTCAGCATGGTATGGTCGTAGACATTTGTTTCTTCAATGCTAAGCTATTTAAAAGAAACTAGTGACGTCACCATCTGATTA
This sequence comes from Strongylocentrotus droebachiensis, assembly GCA_035222895.1. NCBI lineage: Eukaryota > Metazoa > Echinodermata > Echinoidea > Camarodonta > Strongylocentrotidae > Strongylocentrotus > Strongylocentrotus droebachiensis. The sequence goes on from JAVYIG010001357.1 coordinate 314,326, forward strand.
CTTTTGAGAACATGTGACCTCGACGAGTTCAAAAATTGATGTTAGTTTATAGAGATGCTTCGGTTTCATCTGTTCATGATTTGTTTCAAGTGACTGACTGAGTGACGAAACAGGGAAACCTCGAATGCTGCTTCTCTAACTAAAAGACAAGCTCCTCTTTAGATGGGACTTTTGTTCTATGACATGGAGGTATCAATCCCAAAGAGCGGAACGTCAATGCCCATTGTAGGTCCAGGACCTGCGAAAAAGGAATATAATATGGCTATATCTTTTTAATATTACAAATTATCCTTTCATAGGTGACAATAGTGATGAAACAGACGTCGAAAAGTTAGCATCTTGGATAGTTTTCACCTCGCCCTCATTCGTGACGTAATAGTAGGAATGCACAATATGTACGCCCTCACACTTGGCAACCACTAAGGGGGAAAACATTGTGCCCTAATATTGACGGTGGTGCTATAATTATGAAGGATGGAAGACGAGAAGAAGAAAGGCTTTGCCAGGGTGGGGGCTAGAGGTGTTTGTTTAAGATGTGGATAAGGGGAGGAGGGGGTGGAGTAGGACTCCACCCAAAAGCTTCTGATAAAAACGAAGAGCCCCCACACGTTCGTCACCCTTTTCTTTGCGGACAGTCTTTCATTGAGAAAGATGGAATATCCTATTTAAAAGGCGGAATGAAGGAATTCGGAGAAGTGAAGAAAAAAAAATTAAAAGAATGACGACAAAATGTAAACGGCCATCAAGTCGTCCACATATCAGAAAGCAAAAAGCCTACAACACCCGGTATTCCATAGAGGTCTCCCATCTCAGTACTGACCGGGCCCTATGCTGCTTGACATCGGAGATCGGACGAGAACCAGTATATTCAGCATGGTATGGTCGTAGACATTTGTTTCTTCAATGCTTACCTATTTAAATGAAACTAGTGACGTCACCATCGGATTACTTTTGAGAACATGTGACCTCGACGAGTTCAAAAATTGATGTTAGTTTATAGAGATGCTTCGGTTTCATCTGTTCATGATTTGTTTCAAGTGACTGAGTGACGAAACAGGGAAACCTCGAATGCTGCTTCTCTAACTAAAAGACAAGCTCCTCTTTAGATGGGACTTTTGTTCTATGACATGGAGGTATAAATCCCAAAGAGCGGAACGTCAATGCCCATTGTAGGTCCAGGACCTGCGAAAAAGGAATATAATATGGCTACATCTTTTTAATATTACAAATTCTCCTTTCATAGGTGACAATAGTGATGAAACAGACTTCGAAAAGTTAGCATCTTGGATAGTTTTCACCTCGCCCTCAATCATGACGTAATAGTAGGAATGCGCAATATGTCCGCCCTCACACTTGGCAACCATTGGGGGGGGGCATTGAGTCATAATATTGACGGTGGTGCTATATGAAGGATGGAAGACGAGCAGAAGAAAGGCTTTGCCAGGGTGGGGGCTAGAGGTGTTTGTTTAAGATGTGGATAAGGGGAGGAGGGGTGGAGTAGGACTCCACCCAAAAGCTTCTGATGAAAACGAAGAGCCCCCACACGTTCGTCACCCTTTTCTTCGCGGCCAGCCTTTCATTGAGAAAGCTGGAATATCCTATCCAAAAGGCGGAATGAAGGAATTCGGAGAAGGGAAGAAAAAATAAAAAAAGTTCAAAGAATAACGACAAAATGTAAACGGCCATCAAGTCGTCCACATATCAGAAAGCAAAAAGCCTACAACACCCGGTATTCCCGAGGGGTCTCCCATCTTAGTACTGACCGGGCCCTATGCTGCTTGATTTCGGATATCGGACGAGAACCAGTATATTCAGCATGGTATGGTCGTAGACATTTGTTTCTTCAATGCTAACCTATTTAAAGAAACTAGTGACGTCACCATCTGATTACTTTTGAGAACATGTGACCTCGACGAGTTCAAAAATTGATGTTAGTTTATAGAGATGCTTCGGTTTCATCTGTTCATGATTTGTTTCAAGTGACTGACTGAGTGACGAAACAGGGAAACCTCGAATGCTGCTTCTCTAACTAAAAGACAAGCTCCTCTTTAGATGGGACTTTTGTTCTATGACATGGAGGTATCAATCCCAAAGAGCGGAACGTCAATGCCCATTGTAGGTCCAGGACCTGCGAAAAAGGAATATAATATGGCAATATCTTTTTAATATTACAAATTATCCTTTCATAGGTGACAATAGTGATGAAACAGACGTCGAAAAGTTAGCATCTTGGATAGTTTTCACCTCGCCCTCATTCATGACGTAATAGTAGGAATGCGTAATATGTACGCCCTCACACTTGGCAACCACTAAGGGGGAAAACATTGTGCCCTAATATTGACGGTGGTGCTATAATTATGAAGGATGGAAGACGAGAAGAAGAAAGGCTTTGCCAGGGTGGGGGCTAGAGGTGTTTGTTTAAGATGTGGATAAGGGGAGGAGGGGTGGAGTAGGACTCCACCCAAAAGCTTCTGATGAAAACGAAGAGCCCCCACACGTTCGTCACCCTTTTCTTCGCGGCCAGCCTTTCATTGAGAAAGCTGGAATATCCTATCCAAAAGGCGGAATGAAGGAATTCGGAGAAGGGAAGAAAAAATAAAAAAAGTTCAAAGAATAACGACAAAATGTAAACGGCCATCAAGTCGTCCACATATCACAAAGCAAAAAGCCTCGACACCCGGTATTCCCGAGGGGTCTCCCATCTTAGTACTGACCGGGCCCTATGCTGCTTGACTTCGGAGATCGGACGAGAACCGGTATGTTCAGCATGGTATGGTCGTAGAAATTTGTTTCTTCAATGCTAACCTATTTAAAAGAAACTAGTGACGTCACCATCTGATAATTTTTGAGAACATGTGACCTCGACGAGTTCAAAAATTGATGTTAGTTTATAGAGATGCTTCGGTTTCATCTGTTCATGATTTGTTTCAAGTGACTGACTGAGTGAAGAAACAGGGAAACCTCGAATGCTGCTTCTCTAACTAAAAGACAAGCTCCTCTTTAGATGGGACTTTTGTTCTATGACATGGAGGTATCAATCCCAAAGAGCGGAACGTCATTGCCCATTGTAGGTCCAGGACCTGCCAAAAAGGAATATAAAATGGCTATATCTTTTTAATATTACAAATTATCCTTTCATAGGTGACAATAGTGATGAAACAGACTTCGAAAAGTTAGCATCTTGGATAGTTTTCACCTCGCCCTCATTCGTGACGTAATAGTAGGAATGCACAATATGTACGCCCTCACACTTGGCAACCACTAAGGGGGAAAACATTGTGCCCTAATATTGACGGTGGTGCTATAATTATGAAGGATGGAAGACGAGAAGAAGAAAGGCTTTGCCAGGGTGGGGGCTAGAGGTGTTTGTTTAAGATGTGGATAAGGGGAGGAGGGGTGGAGTAGGACTCCACCCAAAAGCTTCTGATAAAAACGAAGAGCCCCCACACGTTCGTCACCCTTTTCTTTGCGGACAGTCTTTCATTGAGAAAGATGGAATATCCTATTTAAAAGGCGGAATGAAGGAATTCGGAGAAGTGAAGAAAAAAAAAATTAAAAGAATGACGACAAAATGTAAACGGCCATCAAGTCGTCCACATATCAGAAAGCAAAAAGCCTACAACACCCGGTATTCCATAGAGGTCTCCCATCTCAGTACTGACCGGGCCCTATGCTGCTTGACATCGGAGATCGGACGAGAACCAGTATATTCAGCATGGTATGGTCGTAGACATTTGTTTCTTCAATGCTAACCTATTTAAATGAAACTAGTGACGTCACCATCGGATTACTTTTGAGAACATGTGACCTCGACGAGTTCAAAAATTGATGTTAGTTTATAGAGATGCTTCGGTTTCATCTGTTCATGATTTGTTTCAAGTGACTGACTGAGTGACGAAACAGGGAAACCTCGAATGCTGCTTCTCTAACTAAAAGACAAGCTCCTCTTTAGATGGGACTTTTGTTCTATGACATGGAGGTATAAATCCCAAAGAGCGGAACGTCAATGCCCATTGTAGGTCCAGGACCTGCGAAAAAGGAATATAATATGGCTACATCTTTTTAATATTACAAATTATCCTTTCATAGGTGACAATAGTGATGAAACAGACGTCGAAAAGTTAGCATCTTGGATAGTTTTCACCTCGCCCTCATTCATGACGTAATAGTAGGAATGCGTAATATGTACGCCCTCACACTTGGCAACCACTAAGGGGGAAAACATTGTGCCCTAATATTGACGGTGGTGCTATAATTATGAAGGATGGAAGACGAGAAGAAGAAAGGCTTTGCCAGGGTGGGGGCTAGAGGTGTTTGTTTAAGATGTGGATAAGGGGAGGAGGGGTGGAGTAGGACTCCACCCAAAAGCTTCTGATGAAAACGAAGAGCCCCCACACGTTCGTCACCCTTTTCTTCGCGGCCAGCCTTTCATTGAGAAAGCTGGAATATCCTATCCAAAAGGCGGAATGAAGGAATTCGGAGAAGGGAAGAAAAAATAAAAAAAGTTCAAAGAATAACGACAAAATGTAAACGGCCATCAAGTCGTCCACATATCAGAAAGCAAAAAGCCTACAACACCCGGTATTCCCGAGGGGTCTCCCATCTTAGTACTGACCGGGCCCTATGCTGCTTGATTTCGGATATCGGACGAGAACCAGTATATTCAGCATGGTATGGTCGTAGACATTTGTTTCTTCAATGCTAACCTATTTAAAAGAAACTAGTGACGTCACCATCTGATTACTTTTGAGAACATGTGACCTCGACGAGTTCAAAAATTGATGTTAGTTTATAGAGATGCTTCGGTTTCATCTGTTCATGATTTGTTTCAAGTGACTGACTGAGTGACGAAACAGGGAAACCTCGAATGCTGCTTCTCTAACTAAAAGACAAGCTCCTCTTTAGATGGGACTTTTGTTCTATGACATGGAGGTATCAATCCCAAAGAGCGGAACGTCAATGCCCATTGTAGGTCCAGGACCTGCGAAAAAGGAATATAATATGGCTATATCTTTTTAATATTACAAATTATCCTTTCATAGGTGACAATAGTGATGAAACAGACGTCGAAAAGTTAGCATCTTGGATAGTTTTCACCTCGCCCTCATTCGTGACGTAATAGTAGGAATGCACAATATGTACGCCCTCACACTTGGCAACCACTAAGGGGGAAAACATTGTGCCCTAATATTGACGGTGGTGCTATAATTATGAAGGATGGAAGACGAGAAGAAGAAAGGCTTTGCCAGGGTGGGGGCTAGAGGTGTTTGTTTAAGATGTGGATAAGGGGAGGAGGGGGTGGAGTAGGACTCCACCCAAAAGCTTCTGATAAAAACGAAGAGCCCCCACACGTTCGTCACCCTTTTCTTTGCGGACAGTCTTTCATTGAGAAAGATGGAATATCCTATTTAAAAGGCGGAATGAAGGAATTCGGAGAAGTGAAGAAAAAAAAATTAAAAGAATGACGACAAAATGTAAACGGCCATCAAGTCGTCCACATATCAGAAAGCAAAAAGCCTACAACACCCGGTATTCCATAGAGGTCTCCCATCTCAGTACTGACCGGGCCCTATGCTGCTTGACATCGGAGATCGGACGAGAACCAGTATATTCAGCATGGTATGGTCGTAGACATTTGTTTCTTCAATGCTTACCTATTTAAATGAAACTAGTGACGTCACCATCGGATTACTTTTGAGAACATGTGACCTCGACGAGTTCAAAAATTGATGTTAGTTTATAGAGATGCTTCGGTTTCATCTGTTCATGATTTGTTTCAAGTGACTGACTGAGTGACGAAACAGGGAAACCTCGAATGCTGCTTCTCTAACTAAAAGACAAGCTCCTCTTTAGATGGGACTTTTGTTCTATGACATGGAGGTATAAATCCCAAAGAGCGGAACGTCAATGCCCATTGTAGGTCCAGGACCTGCGAAAAAGGAATATAATATGGCTACATCTTTTTAATATTACAAATTATCCTTTCATAGGTGACAATAGTGATGAAACAGACTTCGAAAAGTTAGCATCTTGGATAGTTTTCACCTCGCCCTCATTCATGACGTAATAGTAGGAATGCGCAATATGTCCGCCCTCACACTTGGCAACCATTGGGGGGGGGGGGGCATTGAGTCATAATATTGACGGTGGTGCTATATGAAGGATGGAAGACGAGCAGAAGAAAGGCTTTGCCAGGGTGGGGGCTAGAGGTGTTTGTTTAAGATGTGGATAAGGGGAGGAGGGGTGGAGTAGGACTCCACCCAAAAGCTTCTGATGAAAACGAAGAGCCCCCACACGTTCGTCACCCTTTTCTTCGCGGCCAGCCTTTCATTGAGAAAGCTGGAATATCCTATCCAAAAGGCGGAATGAAGGAATTCGGAGAAGGGAAGAAAAAATAAAAAAAGTTCAAAGAATAACGACAAAATGTAAACGGCCATCAAGTCGTCCACATATCAGAAAGCAAAAAGCCTACAACACCCGGTATTCCCGAGGGGTCTCCCATCTTAGTACTGACCGGGCCCTATGCTGCTTGATTTCGGATATCGGACGAGAACCAGTATATTCAGCATGGTATGGTCGTAGACATTTGTTTCTTCAATGCTAACCTATTTAAAGAAACTAGTGACGTCACCATCTGATTACTTTTGAGAACATGTGACCTCGACGAGTTCAAAAATTGATGTTAGTTTATAGAGATGCTTCGGTTTCATCTGTTCATGATTTGTTTCAAGTGACTGACTGAGTGACGAAACAGGGAAACCTCGAATGCTGCTTCTCTAACTAAAAGACAAGCTCCTCTTTAGATGGGACTTTTGTTCTATGACATGGAGGTATCAATCCCAAAGAGCGGAACGTCAATGCCCATTGTAGGTCCAGGACCTGCGAAAAAGGAATATAATATGGCTATATCTTTTTAATATTACAAATTATCCTTTCATAGGTGACAATAGTGATGAAACAGACGTCGAAAAGTTAGCATCTTGGATAGTTTTCACCTCGCCCTCATTCATGACGTAATAGTAGGAATGCGTAATATGTACGCCCTCACACTTGGCAACCACTAAGGGGGAAAACATTGTGCCCTAATATTGACGGTGGTGCTATAATTATGAAGGATGGAAGACGAGAAGAAGAAAGGCTTTGCCAGGGTGGGGGCTAGAGGTGTTTGTTTAAGATGTGGATAAGGGGAGGAGGGGTGGAGTAGGACTCCACCCAAAAGCTTCTGATGAAAACGAAGAGCCCCCACACGTTCGTCACCCTTTTCTTCGCGGCCAGCCTTTCATTGAGAAAGCTGGAATATCCTATCCAAAAGGCGGAATGAAGGAATTCGGAGAAGGGAAGAAAAAATAAAAAAAGTTCAAAGAATAACGACAAAATGTAAACGGCCATCAAGTCGTCCACATATCACAAAGCAAAAAGCCTCGACACCCGGTATTCCCGAGGGGTCTCCCATCTTAGTACTGACCGGGCCCTATGCTGCTTGACTTCGGAGATCGGACGAGAACCGGTATGTTCAGCATGGTATGGTCGTAGAAATTTGTTTCTTCAATGCTAACCTATTTAAAAGAAACTAGTGACGTCACCATCTGATAATTTTTGAGAACATGTGACCTCGACGAGTTCAAAAATTGATGTTAGTTTATAGAGATGCTTCGGTTTCATCTGTTCATGATTTGTTTCAAGTGACTGACTGAGTGACGAAACAGGGAAACCTCGAATGCTGCTTCTCTAACTAAAAGACAAGCTCCTCTTTAGATGGGACTTTTGTTCTATGACATGGAGGTATCAATCCCAAAGAGCGGAACGTCATTGCCCATTGTAGGTCCAGGACCTGCCAAAAAGGAATATAAAATGGCTATATCTTTTTAATATTACAAATTATCCTTTCATAGGTGACAATAGTGATGAAACAGACTTCGAAAAGTTAGCATCTTGGATAGTTTTCACCTCGCCCTCATTCGTGACGTAATAGTAGGAATGCACAATATGTACGCCCTCACACTTGGCAACCACTAAGGGGGAAAACATTGTGCCCTAATATTGACGGTGGTGCTATAATTATGAAGGATGGAAGACGAGAAGAAGAAAGGCTTTGCCAGGGTGGGGGCTAGAGGTGTTTGTTTAAGATGTGGATAAGGGGAGGAGGGGTGGAGTAGGACTCCACCCAAAAGCTTCTGATAAAAACGAAGAGCCCCCACACGTTCGTCACCCTTTTCTTTGCGGACAGTCTTTCATTGAGAAAGATGGAATATCCTATTTAAAAGGCGGAATGAAGGAATTCGGAGAAGTGAAGAAAAAAAAAATTAAAAGAATGACGACAAAATGTAAACGGCCATCAAGTCGTCCACATATCAGAAAGCAAAAAGCCTACAACACCCGGTATTCCATAGAGGTCTCCCATCTCAGTACTGACCGGGCCCTATGCTGCTTGACATCGGAGATCGGACGAGAACCAGTATATTCAGCATGGTATGGTCGTAGACATTTGTTTCTTCAATGCTAACCTATTTAAATGAAACTAGTGACGTCACCATCGGATTACTTTTGAGAACATGTGACCTCGACGAGTTCAAAAATTGATGTTAGTTTATAGAGATGCTTCGGTTTCATCTGTTCATGATTTGTTTCAAGTGACTGACTGAGTGACGAAACAGGGAAACCTCGAATGCTGCTTCTCTAACTAAAAGACAAGCTCCTCTTTAGATGGGACTTTTGTTCTATGACATGGAGGTATCAATCCCAAAGAGCGGAACGTCAATGCCCATTGTAGGTCCAGGACCTGCGAAAAAGGAATATAATATGGCTACATCTTTTTAATATTACAAATTATCCTTTCATAGGTGACAATAGTGATGAAACAGACGTCGAAAAGTTAGCATCTTGGATAGTTTTCACCTCGCCCTCATTCATGACGTAATAGTAGGAATGCGTAATATGTACGCCCTCACACTTGGCAACCACTAAGGGGGAAAACATTGTGCCCTAATATTGACGGTGGTGCTATAATTATGAAGGATGGAAGACGAGAAGAAGAAAGGCTTTGCCAGGGTGGGGGCTAGAGGTGTTTGTTTAAGATGTGGATAAGGGGAGGAGGGGTGGAGTAGGACTCCACCCAAAAGCTTCTGATGAAAACGAAGAGCCCCCACACGTTCGTCACCCTTTTCTTCGCGGCCAGCCTTTCATTGAGAAAGCTGGAATATCCTATCCAAAAGGCGGAATGAAGGAATTCGGAGAAGGGAAGAAAAAATAAAAAAAGTTCAAAGAATAACGACAAAATGTAAACGGCCATCAAGTCGTCCACATATCAGAAAGCAAAAAGCCTACAACACCCGGTATTCCCGAGGGGTCTCCCATCTTAGTACTGACCGGGCCCTATGCTGCTTGATTTCGGATATCGGACGAGAACCAGTATATTCAGCATGGTATGGTCGTAGACATTTGTTTCTTCAATGCTAACCTATTTAAAAGAAACTAGTGACGTCACCATCTGATTACTTTTGAGAACATGTGACCTCGACGAGTTCAAAAATTGATGTTAGTTTATAGAGATGCTTCGGTTTCATCTGTTCATGATTTGTTTCAAGTGACTGACTGAGTGACGAAACAGGGAAACCTCGAATGCTGCTTCTCTAACTAAAAGACAAGCTCCTCTTTAGATGGGACTTTTGTTCTATGACATGGAGGTATCAATCCCAAAGAGCGGAACGTCAATGCCCATTGTAGGTCCAGGACCTGCGAAAAAGGAATATAATATGGCTATATCTTTTTAATATTACAAATTATCCTTTCATAGGTGACAATAGTGATGAAACAGACGTCGAAAAGTTAGCATCTTGGATAGTTTTCACCTCGCCCTCATTCGTGACGTAATAGTAGGAATGCACAATATGTACGCCCTCACACTTGGCAACCACTAAGGGGGAAAACATTGTGCCCTAATATTGACGGTGGTGCTATAATTATGAAGGATGGAAGACGAGAAGAAGAAAGGCTTTGCCAGGGTGGGGGCTAGAGGTGTTTGTTTAAGATGTGGATAAGGGGAGGAGGGGTGGAGTAGGACTCCACCCAAAAGCTTCTGATAAAAACGAAGAGCCCCCACACGTTCGTCACCCTTTTCTTTGCGGACAGTCTTTCATTGAGAAAGATGGAATATCCTATTTAAAAGGCGGAATGAAGGAATTCGGAGAAGTGAAGAAAAAAAAATTAAAAGAATGACGACAAAATGTAAACGGCCATCAAGTCGTCCACATATCAGAAAGCAAAAAGCCTACAACACCCGGTATTCCATAGAGGTCTCCCATCTCAGTACTGACCGGGCCCTATGCTGCTTGACATCGGAGATCGGACGAGAACCAGTATATTCAGCATGGTATGGTCGTAGACATTTGTTTCTTCAATGCTTACCTATTTAAATGAAACTAGTGACGTCACCATCGGATTACTTTTGAGAACATGTGACCTCGACGAGTTCAAAAATTGATGTTAGTTTATAGAGATGCTTCGGTTTCATCTGTTCATGATTTGTTTCAAGTGACTGAGTGACGAAACAGGGAAACCTCGAATGCTGCTTCTCTAACTAAAAGACAAGCTCCTCTTTAGATGGGACTTTTGTTCTATGACATGGAGGTATAAATCCCAAAGAGCGGAACGTCAATGCCCATTGTAGGTCCAGGACCTGCGAAAAAGGAATATAATATGGCTACATCTTTTTAATATTACAAATTATCCTTTCATAGGTGACAATAGTGATGAAACAGACTTCGAAAAGTTAGCATCTTGGATAGTTTTCACCTCGCCCTCATTCATGACGTAATAGTAGGAATGCGCAATATGTCCGCCCTCACACTTGGCAACCATTGGGGGGGGGGCATTGAGTCATAATATTGACGGTGGTGCTATATGAAGGATGGAAGACGAGCAGAAGAAAGGCTTTGCCAGGGTGGGGGCTAGAGGTGTTTGTTTAAGATGTGGATAAGGGGAGGAGGGGTGGAGTAGGACTCCACCCAAAAGCTTCTGATAAAAACGAAGAGCCCCCACACGTTCGTCACCCTTTTCTTTGCGGACAGTCTTTCATTGAGAAAGATGGAATATCCTATTTAAAAGGCGGAATGAAGGAATTCGGAGAAGTGAAGAAAAAAAAAATTAAAAGAATGACGACAAAATGTAAACGGCCATCAAGTCGTCCACATATCAGAAAGCAAAAAGCCTACAACACCCGGTATTCCATAGAGGTCTCCCATCTCAGTACTGACCGGGCCCTATGCTGCTTGACATCGGAGATCGGACGAGAACCAGTATATTCAGCATGGTATGGTCGTAGACATTTGTTTCTTCAATGCTAACCTATTTAAATGAAACTAGTGACGTCACCATCGGATTACTTTTGAGAACATGTGACCTCGACGAGTTCAAAAATTGATGTTAGTTTATAGAGATGCTTCGGTTTCATCTGTTCATGATTTGTTTCAAGTGACTGACTGAGTGACGAAACAGGGAAACCTCGAATGCTGCTTCTCTAACTAAAAGACAAGCTCCTCTTTAGATGGGACTTTTGTTCTATGACATGGAGGTATAAATCCCAAAGAGCGGAACGTCAATGCCCATTGTAGGTCCAGGACCTGCGAAAAAGGAATATAATATGGCTACATCTTTTTAATATTACAAATTATCCTTTCATAGGTGACAATAGTGATGAAACAGACGTCGAAAAGTTAGCATCTTGGATAGTTTTCACCTCGCCCTCATTCATGACGTAATAGTAGGAATGCGTAATATGTACGCCCTCACACTTGGCAACCACTAAGGGGGAAAACATTGTGCCCTAATATTGACGGTGGTGCTATAATTATGAAGGATGGAAGACGAGAAGAAGAAAGGCTTTGCCAGGGTGGGGGCTAGAGGTGTTTGTTTAAGATGTGGATAAGGGGAGGAGGGGTGGAGTAGGACTCCACCCAAAAGCTTCTGATGAAAACGAAGAGCCCCCACACGTTCGTCACCCTTTTCTTCGCGGCCAGCCTTTCATTGAGAAAGCTGGAATATCCTATCCAAAAGGCGGAATGAAGGAATTCGGAGAAGGGAAGAAAAAATAAAAAAGTTCAAAGAATAACGACAAAATGTAAACGGCCATCAAGTCGTCCACATATCAGAAAGCAAAAAGCCTACAACACCCGGTATTCCCGAGGGGTCTCCCATCTTAGTACTGACCGGGCCCTATGCTGCTTGATTTCGGATATCGGACGAGAACCAGTATATTCAGCATGGTATGGTCGTAGACATTTGTTTCTTCAATGCTAACCTATTTAAAAGAAACTAGTGACGTCACCATCTGATTACTTTTGAGAACATGTGACCTCGACGAGTTCAAAAATTGATGTTAGTTTATAGAGATGCTTCGGTTTCATCTGTTCATGATTTGTTTCAAGTGACTGACTGAGTGACGAAACAGGGAAACCTCGAATGCTGCTTCTCTAACTAAAAGACAAGCTCCTCTTTAGATGGGACTTTTGTTCTATGACATGGAGGTATCAATCCCAAAGAGCGGAACGTCAATGCCCATTGTAGGTCCAGGACCTGCGAAAAAGGAATATAATATGGCTATATCTTTTTAATATTACAAATTATCCTTTCATAGGTGACAATAGTGATGAAACAGACGTCGAAAAGTTAGCATCTTGGATAGTTTTCACCTCGCCCTCATTCGTGACGTAATAGTAGGAATGCACAATATGTACGCCCTCACACTTGGCAACCACTAAGGGGGAAAACATTGTGCCCTAATATTGACGGTGGTGCTATAATTATGAAGGATGGAAGACGAGAAGAAGAAAGGCTTTGCCAGGGTGGGGGCTAGAGGTGTTTGTTTAAGATGTGGATAAGGGGAGGAGGGGTGGAGTAGGACTCCACCCAAAAGCTTCTGATAAAAACGAAGAGCCCCCACACGTTCGTCACCCTTTTCTTTGCGGACAGTCTTTCATTGAGAAAGATGGAATATCCTATTTAAAAGGCGGAATGAAGGAATTCGGAGAAGTGAAGAAAAAAAAATTAAAAGAATGACGACAAAATGTAAACGGCCATCAAGTCGTCCACATATCAGAAAGCAAAAAGCCTACAACACCCGGTATTCCATAGAGGTCTCCCATCTCAGTACTGACCGGGCCCTATGCTGCTTGACATCGGAGATCGGACGAGAACCAGTATATTCAGCATGGTATGGTCGTAGACATTTGTTTCTTCAATGCTTACCTATTTAAATGAAACTAGTGACGTCACCATCGGATTACTTTTGAGAACATGTGACCTCGACGAGTTCAAAAATTGATGTTAGTTTATAGAGATGCTTCGGTTTCATCTGTTCATGATTTGTTTCAAGTGACTGAGTGACGAAACAGGGAAACCTCGAATGCTGCTTCTCTAACTAAAAGACAAGCTCCTCTTTAGATGGGACTTTTGTTCTATGACATGGAGGTATAAATCCCAAAGAGCGGAACGTCAATGCCCATTGTAGGTCCAGGACCTGCGAAAAAGGAATATAATATGGCTACATCTTTTTAATATTACAAATTATCCTTTCATAGGTGACAATAGTGATGAAACAGACTTCGAAAAGTTAGCATCTTGGATAGTTTTCACCTCGCCCTCATTCATGACGTAATAGTAGGAATGCGCAATATGTCCGCCCTCACACTTGGCAACCATTGGGGGGGGGGGCATTGAGTCATAATATTGACGGTGGTGCTATATGAAGGATGGAAGACGAGCAGAAGAAAGGCTTTGCCAGGGTGGGGGCTAGAGGTGTTTGTTTAAGATGTGGATAAGGGGAGGAGGGGTGGAGTAGGACTCCACCCAAAAGCTTCTGATGAAAACGAAGAGCCCCCACACGTTCGTCACCCTTTTCTTCGCGGCCAGCCTTTCATTGAGAAAGCTGGAATATCCTATCTAAAAGGCGGAATGAAGGAATTCGGAGAAGGGAAGAAAAAATAAAAAAAGCTCAAAGAATGACGACAAAATGTAAACGGCCATCAAGTCGTCCACATATCACAAAGCAAAAAGCCTCGACACCCGGTATTCCCGAGGGGTCTCCCATCTTAGTACTGACCGGGCCCTATGCTGCTTGACTTCGGAGATCGGACGAGAACCGGTATGTTCAGCATGGTATGGTCGTAGAAATTTGTTTCTTCAATGCTAACCTATTTAAAAGAAACTAGTGACGTCACCATCTGATAACTTTTGAGAACATGTGACCTCGACGAGTTCACAAATTGATATTAGTTGATAGAGATGCTTCGGTTTCATCTGTTCATGATTTGTTTCAAGTGACTGACTGAGTGACGAAACAGGGAAACCTCGAATGCTGCTTCTCTAACTAAAAGACAAGCTCCTCTTTAGATGGGACTTTTGTTCTATGACATGGAGGTATAAATCCCAAAGAGCGGAACGTCAATGCCCATTGTAGGTCCAGGACCTGCAAAAAAGGAATATAATATAATATCTTTTTAATATTACAAATTAACCTGTAGTGACCAAATGTCACGATTTTAACTTTTATATGTATAATAATGTTTTATTCATTGATTTGCACATGTTTAATACGAATTGCTTTACTATTTCCAAGATGGCGGCTAGGGAGAATTAATTTCCCTTGCGCAGTCCGCTGTCTGGCTTTTCAGACATGTCCCAGCCGGTTCTGTCTGGTTCGTTGATATATTCTATTGTTATGCAGATTTGTTATTGTTACGTACAGCGCGTATACATGCATACTAATTTTGTGCGCTTGTTTTGACCAATCGCGCTACACCAGCGATTGGGGCTTTTTCTGATATTTCCATGTGGAAATCAGAGGGAATATTTTTATCGGCACACACAGGTCGATACTGTGTTTTTGTTTACTGTGCCGGTCGAATTTTCGTCCAACATGGACGCGACGACTTCGTCCCCGGACCTCTCCCGGGTGACTCATTTTTGTGGAGAGACTTGTATCGCTTTTACTAGCACATACTTGGATTTGTCTTTTCCACTAACACTTATCGTTGTAGTGACACGATGAACGCCATCGTCACCACCTCGCCATCATCTGCTTCGTTGTAGTGACACGATGAACGACATCGTCACCACCTCGTCATTATCTATTGTGTTGTGTTGACACGATGAACGCCATCGTCATCACCTCACCTCATCATCATCGACTCTTTATCTTTTCTACTGCGTGTTGTGCTGACACGATGAACGCCATCGTCATCACCTCACCGTCATCCGTTGTGCTGTGCTGGCTCGCTGATTATCGTCACGTCATCACCACATCATTGACATTACCTTCATGACCATCATCGCTGTTTTCACCAGCGTCGTCTTCATCGTCGACTTCATCATCGCTGTCTTTACCAGCGTCGTTTTCATCGTCGACTTCATCATCGCTGTCTTCACCAGCGTCGTCTTCATCATCGCTGTCTTCACCAGCGTCGACTTCATCATCGCTGTTTTCACCAGCGTCGTTTTTATCATCGTTGTCTTCAACATCGTCTTCATCTTCGTGGTATTCACCTAGCGTCGATCATCGTCTGCATATCCTACGCGATCGACAACTAGCTCATCGACCACCGTTTTCGACTAGCTAGTTTCTACATCTAGATAGAACTTGAAGAAGATCTACTTTGAATTCAACTCCAATGACTCACGTAACGTTAATTATATTGTGATTTATGCATTGCATTGTTTATCATTGTGATGCCTTATTTTGACTGACTGAGTGCCTGTTGTTGAGTGCGTACGCTTACTAACACATATTTTACATGTTTATAATTGCACTAGTTCTAGGCCTATGCCTGGTCTACTGATCTAGATCTGCTATAGTCTAGATCCACCGATATATTGTTGTATTCTCGTGTTGTGCATTCCGTACACATACACAAGTAGAGATTTGTTTAGTGGTTTCTTGAACCACAATATTTCGTGCCTATGTAGGTAAATCTAAACGCTTAGATTTGAGTAGTATTTTCTTGACTGTTATTATTCATGGAGTGTGAATGATATTTAACTGACTTGTTTTAGTACTGTCTTAAGTTGTACTGAACAGGACTCCTGATATTTCGAGACTTGTATTAAGCGGTAATCATTAATCACCAGTGACTAAGTTGAGTCTCCTTTATATTATCTGTGCTGTTGGAAGTTATCTATGTTTGATTATTAATAGTAACTACCAAGGGCCTAGTGATAGTTTAATTGTCTGTCACTGTTGAGATAGACAGAAGAGGTTTTTGATAATTCTGTAATCATTGTTTCTTATGTGAAATTATAGAATATAGAACCAAGTTTTAACCATAATCAATTTGTCTGGATGTGATCATTTCTTAAGTGTTTTCTTGTCTGGAGGGATACTGCTTTTTAGTAGTTTAATTAAAAAAAAGGGAATTATGTGGGATTACTAGTTAACACGCAACATAGTCCATACCCCATGTAGTTTGCTAAAAACCTTTCATAGGTGACAATAGTGATGAAACAGACTTCGAAAAGTTAGCATCTTGGATAGTTTTCACCTCGCCCTATTTCGTGACGTAATAGTAGGAATGCACAATATGTACGCCCTCACACTTGGCAACCACTAAGGGGGAAAACATTGTGCCCTAATATTGACGGTGGTGCTATATGAAGGATGGAAGACGAGAAGAAGAAAGGCTTTGCCAGGGTGGGGGCTAGAGGTGTTTGTTTAAGATGTGGATAAGGGGAGGAGGGGTGGAGTAGGACTCCACCCAAAAGCTTCTGATAAAAACGAAGAGCCCCCACACGTTCGTCACCCTTTTCTTTGCGGACAGTCTTTCATTGAGAAAGATGGAATATCCTATTTAAAAGGCGGAATGAAGGAATTCGGAGAAGTGAAGAAAAAAAAATTTAAAAGAATGACGACAAAATGTAAACGGCCATCAAGTCGTCCACATATCAGAAAGCAAAAAGCCTACAACACCCGGTATTTCATAGAGGTCTCCCATCTCAGTACTGACCGGGCCCTATGTTGCTTGACATCGGAGATCGGACGAGAACCAGTATATTCAGCAGGCGCGGATCCAGGGGGGGGCCGAGCGGGCCTTGCCCCCCCCCCCCCCCGCAAAAAAAAAAAAAAAAAAAAAAAAGAGAGAAGAAAGGAAAAGAAGGGAAAGGGAAAGAGGAGAGAAGGGAAAGAAAGAAGAGGAAGAAAAAAAGAAAAGGGGGAAGAAGGAGATCGGGGGGCCGAAAGGGCCATGCCTCCCAGGCTGTTGACCCACCCCCCCCCCCCCCCCCCCCCCAATCAAAAAAATAAGAGAGAAGGAAGGAAAGGGAAAGAAATGACATAATTTCCCAGATTTTTCCTCACTTTTTAGTAAATACATTTGTATGTGTTTGTTGGAGAATGACAAATTACTAAATTTACAGCCAGGCAAGAAATATGATTCTTGAGATTCCTACATGACAGGCCCGAGGTGGGGCGGGGATTGGGAGCCTCGAGCTCCCTCCCCCACCACTTTTTTGAAAAAGTATATTAAAGAGAAATAAAATAAAATGAGAGCAAGAAAGAAAGAATAGTTAACTGCCAGTGTAAAAAAATAATGAGGCATCTTAATATGCTCATCTGACCGTGATTAAATGCCTAAAACCCCTAAGCTCCCGGGGCCTCTGCCCCTGGATTCCACCTAGGACCCTACGGCGGGCCCTTAGATGCTCATCTGACGGTAATTTAATGCCTAAAACCCCCCAAATCGGAAGAGGACGTAGGAAGAAAAAGGAGCAGACAAAGAACACCTTGGAAAAAAGGATTAAGAGTATAGAGAACGGAACAACGCATCGTCTTCTTTCTCTAATATTTTAATGAAACGTCAAAGCTTCGCTCAGGAGGGGAGGGGGGGGGAATTAATTCAGACAAGGATTAAGAATCGAGAACGGTACAGCGAATCGTCTTCTTTCTCTCATAATCTTGTGAAACGTCAAAGCTTCCGCGCGAAGCGCGGGAGTGGGGAACCTGAATTCAGACGAGGATTCAGAGGCGAGAACGGTTATACGAATCTTTAATGATTTAATGAAACGTAAAAGCTTCCGCGCTTTGCGCGGGATGGAGGGGAAACTAAATTCCGACGAGGATTATTTTCGAGAACGGTACAACAAATCGTCTTCTTTCTCTAATGATTTAATGAAAATTAAAAACTTCCGCGCTTCGCGCGGCAGGGGGGAACCTGAATTCAGACGAGGATTAAGAGTCGAGAACTGTACAGCCAATCGTCTTCTTTCTCTCATAACATTATGAAACTTAAAAGCTTCCGCGCTTCGCGCGGGAAGGGGGGGGGGACCTGAAATCGGACAAGGTTTAAGAGTCGAGAACTGTACAACAAATCGTCTTCTTTCGAATGATTTATTGAAACGTAAAAGCTTCCGCGCTTAGCGCGGGAGGGGGGGGGGGAACTGAATTCAGACGAGGATTAAGAGTCGAGAACTGTACAGCCAATCGTCTTCTTTCTCTCATAATCTTATGAAACTTAAAAGCTTCCGCGCTTTGCGCGGGAAGGGGGGGGGGACCTGAATTCGGATAAGGATTAAGAGTCGAGAACTGTACAACGAATCGTCTTCTTTCGAATGATTTAATGAAACGTAAAAGCTTCCGCGCTTGTCGCGGGAAGGGGGGGGGACCTGAATTCGGACGAGGATTAAGATTCGAGAACGGTACAACGAATCGTGTTCTCTCTCTATAATGATTTAATGAAACGTAAAAGCTTCCGCGCTTTGCGCGAGAGGGGGGGGAACCTGAATTCAGACGAGGATTAAGAGTCGAGAACTGTACAGCCAATCGTCTTCTTTCTCTCATAATCTTATACAACTTAAAAGCTTCCGCGCTTTGCGCGGGAAGGGGGGGGGGGACCTGAATTCGGATAAGGATTAAGAGTCGAGAACTGTACAACGAATCGTCTTCTTTCGAATGATTTAATGAAACGTAAAAGCTTCCGCGCTTGTCGCGGGAAGGGGGGGACCTGAATTCGGACGAGGATTAAGATTCGAGAACGGTACAACGAATCGTGTTCTCTCTCTATAATGATTTAATGAAACGTAAAAGCTTCCGCGCTTTGCGCGAGAGGGGGGGGGAACCTGAATTCAGACGAGGATTAAGAGTCGAGAACTGTACAGCCAATCGTCTTCTTTCTCTCATAATCTTATGAAACTTAAAAGTTTCCGCGCTTCGCGCGGGAAGGGGGGGGGGGGGACCTGAATTCGGACGAGGATTTAGAGTCGAGAACTGCATGTAAAACGATCGTCTTCTTTCGAATGATTTAATGAAACGTAAAAGCTTCCGCGCTTCGCGCGGGAGGGGGGGGGGGTACTAAATTCAGACGAGGATTAAGAGTCGAGAACGGTACAACGAATCGTGTTCTTTCTCTAATGATTTAATGAAACGTAAAAGCTTCCGCGCTTCGCGCGAGATGGGGGGGGGGGACCTGAATTCAGACGAGGATTAAGAGTCGAGAGCTCTCCAAAAATCGTAATAATTTAATAAATCGTAAACAATTCTTGTGAAACGTCCAAGCCTCCGCTCGAAGCGCGGGAGGGGGGGGGGGAACCTGAATTCAGACGAGGATTCAGAGGCGAGAACGGTAATACGAATCTGTAATGATTAAATGTTACCTTCCGCGCTTCGCGCGGGATGGATGTAGGGGGAACCTTTCTCTAATGATTTAATGAATCGTGAAAGCTTCCACGCTTCGCGCGGAAGGGGGAAAACTGATTTCAGACGAGGATTAGTGTCGAAAACGGTACAACGAATCGTCTTCTTTCTCTAATGATTAAAGGAAACTTAAGAGCTTCCGCGCAAAGCGCGGGAGGGGGGGGGGGACTTGAATTCAGACGAGAATTAAGAGTCGAGAACTCTCCAAAGAATCGTAATAATTTAATAAATCGTAAAATTTTCCGCGCTTCGCGCGGGAGGGGAAAAAATAAATTCAGCTTCGGTTTCATCTGTTAATGATTTGTTTCAAGTGACTGACTGAGTGACGAAACAGGGAAACCTCGAATGCTGCTTCTCTAACTAAAAGACAAGCTCCTCTTCAGATGCAACTTTTGTTCTATGGCTTGGAGGTAACAATCCCAAAGAGCGGAACGTCTATGCCCATTGTAGGTCCAGGACCTGTGACAAAGGAATATAATATGGCTTTATCTTATTACAAATTATCCTTTCATAGGTGACAATAGTGATGAAACAGACTTCGAAATGTTAGCATCTTGGATAGTTAGAGGTAACAATCCCATAGCGGGACGTCTATGCCCATTGTAGGTCCAGGACCTGCGAAAAAGGAATATAATATGGCTTTATCTTATTACAAATGTGACCCGGCACCACAAAACCAACAAAAAGTCGCAACCAGCGATTCTCCGTAATCAGCTAAAATGTCAATTTAGGTGAAAAAAATAGATTTTTGTTTTTTTGCATTTTCTGAAAGAGTGGTCTTTTCTGTACCTAGTATCAAAATTTGGAAGTCTAAAACATAGACGAAGATGTGTTTTAAACGGTTTTTCTAGACCAGTTCTTTCGCACAGCCTTCGGTCTCTTCCAAAATTTGATCACTTTTCCCGAGCGAAATTATCGTAGTCCGGAAATGGTCGGTCGTTGCTAACGGGTCGTGCTACGCGGGCTGTGATTGGTCCGTTATAGCAATCAGTGCGGCGCGCCATTTTGTTTGTATCCGCTTTCACATCCGAGTTCCAGATTTGCGTTCGTCTTATATTCTCCGTTAACGACTTCGAGTAGCTTGATTGTACATCACATATCCAGGATTTGTTGATCAAGAGTAAGAACATTATTATATTTTATACATTTGAGAGTGACAAGTTGCGAAAAAGTCTACAACGTCGTTACAATGCCAGGTTTTGTACGTGAGCAGAGCCGTGGGATGGTACCGGGGTGCACCAACGCAGATGCCCGGGTAGCTCGGGCGGTCAACGAAGCGATGATGCGGGGACTAGCTGCGGGGGATCAGGCCAACCTTTCAGCTTTGCTTACTGAACACTTCGGGCAAGACAGCGACGAGAGAATTCCTGATAATGTGGTTACAAATAATTGCCCAGATGTATACAAAACAAGATAGGTGACAAGCAGTGTTATGTAAGGGGGAACAAAAAGACTCCGGGTCCACCATGAATAGGCATTGTCTAGTGCAGGTGTCTCGGCACTATGTTGCAGTTCACTTAATCTGTCCAATTACAACTCTATACATTTACAACATAATAACTTTTGAAAGACTTAAGTCCACACATTGAAACCTCAGAAACATAATGAACAGACTGGCCCGAATTCACAAAGCAAGGTTTGAGCTCAGACCGGGTTTGAGCTCAAACCTCCTTTTGTTATTTACAAACCAGGTTTGTAAATAACAAAAGAAGGTTTGGCGAAACAAAAGGAGGTTTGACCTCAAACCTTGGTCTGAGCACAAACCTTGCTTTGTGAATTCGGGCCATTATGTTTGACCATCAGGCCAAATTTCAGCCTAATCTGAAAATCTCTTCATAGTGGTTGCTATGGCCTTTTGATTCACCCTTCTATTGATTTCCCTGTGGTTTGCTTGCTCCGCATGCTTGAATAGCCCCAAACTTTAAAGCTCTCTTTAATTCTCACAATTTAATACCAGTAACACTCCTACATGTATGAAAGGATAATTTAATTATCCTTTCATACATGTAGGAGTGTAGATCTCTGTCTATCCAATCAATGTAATCGAAAATCATTCCATGAGATGTTAAGGGCGGGACAAATTGCAAGGGGGAGCCTTGCATTCCGAGTCGCCCCAATGGCAAGGGGGGACCCTTGCGATCTGGGTCGCCCTTAACATGTCATGAAATGATCTCTTTTCATCACTATACCGTGTGTCTCAAAAAAAACGTAACACTTTTGAAATGGTTGCCAAATTGAGCATATATAATTTTATGAAAAAATGTTGATATGTATGGAAAGCTAAAGGACCAACCTTTCATATGATATGAAAAAATTGAAAAAAAAATCATGCTTCGATGAACAGTGTTCACTTAAGTTAGAGGTATGAAAATGGGCCTGCGCAGGATTTTTCCTTCCAATTTTGGACAGGTAAGTTACTTTTAGCATACAAAATAAGTTTGATATGAGATATTCATGATCGATGGATTAAGAGTTAAAAGGATGTTTTGAATACCAGTCCTTTCTCTCTGTCATTTATCAATCCCCAAACACCACCCCTGCCACACACACACACACACACACACACCAACTTCCACTCCCATCTTATTGTATCATTGATCTGGTAGATGTGAACAGGATGAAGGAAGAATGGGAAAATGTTAAATTGAAATACCGTATTCAAAATCATAATTGACATTATGCAACCCACTCTCCTCCCCCCCACAACCTTTTCCCATCCCATCACCTACCCCTTGCCTTTTCTTTATCAGTTTTCTTCCGTAAGTTTGGTGGATCATCAATCACATTTTATTCAGGTTTTATGAATGACCCAAACATGTAATAGCTAAGTACATCATTCATTATGCATTGAAAATACCAGAATTCGAGGTATTCAAAATATCCTTTTGATTCAAAATATCCTTTTGATCCATCGATCATGAATATCTCATATCGACCTTATTTTGTAAGTTACAAGTAATTTACCTGTCCAAAATTGGAAGGAAAAATCCTGCGCAGGCCCATTTTCATACCTCTAACTTAAGTGAACACTGTCCATCGAAGCATGATTTTTTTTTAATTTTTTCATATCATATGAAAGGTTGGTCCTTTAGCTTTCCATACATATAGACATTTTTTCATAAAATTATATATGCTCAATTTGGCAACCATTTCAAAAGTGTTACGTTTTTTTTGAGACACACGGTATAGGAGTGTAGATCTCTGTCTATCCAATCAACGTAATCGAAGATTATTCCATGAGATGTTAAGGGCGGGACAAATTGCAAGGGGGAGCCTTGCATTCCGACTCGCCCCAATGGCAAGGGGGGACCCTTGCATTCTGGGTCGCCCTTAACATGTCATGAAATGATCTCTTTTCATCACTATATAGGAGTGTAGATCTCTGTCTATCCAATCAATGTAATCGAAGATCATTCCATGAGATGTTAAGGGCGGGACAAATTGCAAGGGGGGAGCCTTGCATTCCGAGTCGCCCCAATAGCAAGGGGGGACCCTTGCATTCTGGGTCGCCCTTAACATGTCATGAAATGATCTCTTTTCATCACTATATAGGAGTGTAGATCTCTGTCTATCCAATCAATGTAATCGAAGATCATTCCATGAGATGTTAAGGGCGGGACAAATTGCAAGGGGGAGCCTTGCATTCCGACTCGCCCCAATGGCAAGGGGGGCCCCTTGCATTCTGGGTCGCCCTTAACATGTCATGAAATGATCTCTTTTCATCACTATACAGTGCGTCCCAGAAAAAACGAAACCGAGAAGTATCGATGTTCTATCATAACTTAATCACAACTATAATTAATGAATGATACATATTTGGAAAGCTTAGAGTCTCCTCTTTCATGTGATGCTACTCAGATAATGCATATTTCACGCATGAGTGATTAAAAGCAATTTGAATGAAGGAAACCAAAAAGACATTTGGCGGGCGGTATCTGAATTTCAACTGAAAGAGGAGACTCTAAGCTTTCCAAATATGTATCATTCATTAATTATGGTTGTGATTAAGTTATGATAAAACATCGATACTTCTCGGTTTCGTTTTTTCTGGGACGCACTGTATAGGAGTGTAGATCTCTGTCTATCCAAACTATGTAATCGAAGATCATTCCATGAGATGTTAAGGGCGGGACAAATTGCAAGGGGGGAGCCTTGCATTCCGAGTCGCCCCATGGCAAGGGGGGACCCTTGCATTCTTGGTCGCCCTTAACATGTCATGAAATGATCTCTTTTCATCACTATATAGGAGTGTAGATCTCTGTCTATCCAATCAATGTAATCGAAGATCATTCCATGAGATGTTAAGGGCGGGACATATTGCAAGGGGGAGCCTTGCATTCCGAGTCGCCCCAATGGCAAGGGGGGACCCTTGCATTCTGGGTCGCCCTTAACATGTCATGAAATGATCTCTTTTCATCACTATATAGGAGTGTAGATCTCTGTCTATCCAATCAATGTAATCGAAGATCATTCCATGAGATGTTAAGGGCGGGACAAATTGCAAGGGGGGAGCCTTGCATTCCGAGTCGCCCCAATGGCAAGGGGTGACCCTTGCATTCTGGGTCGCCCTTAACATGTCATGAAATGATCTCTTTTCATCACTATATAGGAGTGTAGATCTCTGTCTATCCAATCAATGTAATCGAAGATCATTCCATGAGATGTTAAGGGCGGGACATATTGCAAGGGGGGAGCCTTGCATTCCGAGTTGCCCCAATGGCAAGGGGGGACCCTTGCATTCTGGGTCGCCCTTAACATGTCATGAAATGATCTCTTTTCATCACTATATAGGAGTGTAGATCTCTGTCTATCCAATCAACGTAATCGAAGATTATTCCATGAGATGTTAAGGGCGGGACAAATTGCAAGGGGGAGCCTTGCATTCCGTGTCGTCCTTAACATGTCATGAAATGATCTCTTTTCATCTCTTTAATTGTGTATGATCTCAGTCTATCCAAACTATGTAATCGCAGATCATTCCATGAGATGTTAAGAACGGGACAAATGGCAGGGGGGACCCTTGCAATCCGTATCGTCCTTAACATGTCATGAAATGATCTCTTTTCATCTCTATAATAGTGTATGATCTCTGTCTATCCAAACTATGTTATCGCAGATCATTCCATGAGATGTTAGGAACGGGACAAATGGCGAGGGGGAAACTTGCAATCCGTGTCGTCCTTAACATGTCAAGAAATGATCTCTTTTCATCTCTATAATAGTGTATGATCTCTGTCTATCCAAACTATGTAATCGCAGATCATTCCATGAGATGCTAAGAACGAACTTGTCTCGTATTATAGACATTTTTTACACCTTCTGCCCCGACCACAACCTGTTTTACGATTTTCTAGGACGGTTCTAGAACGTAGTGAGAACTAGTTTGGTGTGATGGGGGCTAAACTGTGCGGTTGGACCAATCGATGTGAGGTAAGTTGAAGTCACCAGCAACAAGTTTCTCATGCTCCTGGAGATGTCCTGCAGGGAGTTAGAGAGGTGTCGGAGGTTTTCCCTGTCCGAGTTGGGAGGCCTATAGAATACTCCTATGAGGGATGGATTAAAACCAAAAATCAACTAAATCCTCAGCAATTGTTCAAATAATGGTCATGATTTAAAAGTCGTTATATTTCGTACCTTCTCTGTTTTGGAGTATTTTTCCTAAAAACGTTAGCGACCGTAATGATCATCATCAATTCATAATGTGAATTACTTGCATGAATTTATTGAGGATCCCACGCACGTACCCCATTGTCATTATGCACTTGATTTGTGCAGCGGTTTGCCGTGAAACCTTTGTGAGAAAGGGCTTATGCCGAAAGGGTGGGTAGCGTCGCGTTGACTTGAACGCGATCATTCGTCCAAAGCCCCCCCCCCCCCCCCCCGGTTGTGCCGAAAGGGTGCGTTGGGAGTGTCGCGTCGAGTTGACTGGAATGCGACCATTCGTCCAAATCACCCCCCCCCCCCCCCCGGTTTTGACGAAAGGGTGCGTTGACTAGTCTTCCATATCAGTCGTTTTTAATTGAATTTAAGGAATAGAAATTTAAGTCGTTTAAATTCAAATAATAAAAATAGAAACAGATTAAATCAAACTAGCTTTTACGTAGTCTTGCAGATCAGGCGTTTATTTTGATTATTTCGATTTAAACGACTAAAATTTCTAGCCCTTAAATTCTATTAAAATGGCTGATGTGGAAGACTAGTCAACGCACCCTTTCGAGAAAAGCCCCCTACGTAAAAAATAAATGAAGTTGAGAAGACCTTCAGATTATAACCGGAATAAATTGTTCTGAAAAACAATTTGTTTATTAATACATCATTCTAAAAAGTATCAAGCCTAATAATGCACTATGAGTCATGAGCAGGCAACCAAGACCGCCTAGAGTAGCAGCGGTCGATCCACCGTATACTATCCAGTATCCCCACATTGTTATTATGTATCTGTAACAACACAAACATCATCATACAACTACAAAACCCCTACAAAACATAATCAATGCACTTATGAGCTGCTTTCAAACCAAGTACGATCATTTTAATAGAGAACTATGCGTAACAATCCTTGATAGCTGACTGGGAGCAGTATGATTCGGACGGCGTCGCCAAACTCCTTGTTTGAAGCCCAGAAATCAATGTTAAAAGAATGATGTAAATGTAATGACTTCAAATAATGTATACAAATCATGATTCATGCAGCATTATATTCCTTTAACTCTGATTAACTACTTGACTGCAACTCCCTGATAAAGACTTTAAACATCTCATTCACAAAATAGAAAGTACAAGTGTCACAGCACAATTTGATAACATATGAATGGAATGAATACAAAAACATGGATGTGACAAATAAATTAGAACATACTTGACCTCAGAAGTGTCGAGAATGACAGACATGAGCACTATACAATTAGTATAATTACTTTATTCTTATTGAACTTCATGATTTTCTCTATTCTGAATGTTTCTGTAAAATTTACCTAATGATTTTAAATAATTTAACAATTTTGGCAAAAACTCAATATAAAAATTCATGACTACATTGAATACAAATGTATCTAAAAACTGCTGAATACTATTGAACTTGCATTCTCAGTACATACCAAAAGTAAAGCCGTATTGCTATTAATAAGCTAAAATATATCATGAGAGATAATAAATATTTCTACAAGTATTTACCAAAGACGTTAATAATTGGGGCCTGTCACCACGAAATGAGTCCAGTTGGTCAACAATTTTATTCCTGTTTTTAAGTATTATATGAATCTACATTAAGTAAGCTTTAAATTAAGGGGTCACACATTAAAATTGATAAATTATATCCAGAAATATGAACAAAAACCTAATTGGACTTTATAAACAATGGGATTACCCAGTTTTGAGATAATTAGGTCTAAAGTTAATGATGCGTAACATAGCCTATATTATTTGCCAAAAAATGTTAGAAGGAGATATTTTCGTGACCTAAGCTCTGGGGACATAAACTACAAGACATTAATAAGTCGATTTTTGGAAAAATCTTAAATGTGGTAGGTGGGTCAATTTTTAGTACATACACACTATACATCGCTATTACTACGATTGAGCCTAATGCGACACTGGACTCATTTCGTGGTGACTGGCCCCAATTAACACATTATTTCAGTCATCAAAACTCTGGTAAATAATTAAAATAATTAACATCGATGATGCAAGAGATGAAAGAATGAAACATTTTACATTTCACGTCAGGATTTCCAAACACTGCATTCTTCAGATAAGTCTACATACTGGTAATGCACATTTACAAATTCATACTTACAACTGTATCTACAGAATAATGAAAATAAATTATTCTATATTGCAGAAATATTACACAAGATACATATTACCTATTTCTAAAATTCTGTACACAGCAAACTTTCGACACTATTTATAAAATATATCTACAAGCAGTCAGTTCTTTGGGGGATACTTCTTTGTAAGCATTTTCAACAGATTCTGTTTGTTTTGGGGGATGTGAGAATAAAAACCGATCCATAAACATGTAATCCTCAGTTTTACATCAAAAATCTGGATGTTTATGTTAAACATTTGAGTTTTTTTATTCAACACTGTGTACATCATATTCAATCATCGCAATAACATGATTTATTCATGGTTTTGAATACTTTCAAACCACTTTAATTATCTTTCCAAAACAATTATTGCTAAACATTAAAGTCATTTGATTGGCATCTTTCTGATCAATAATCTTCTATTTGTGTAGGCATGCTTTATCTAGATTTTAATGAATACAAATAACTAGAAGTGCATGATAACATTTCATGAATAAATCATAGATGGTAGAATGGAAGAAAGCACAAAATGATTTGGAATCAAACCATGTCACATAAATAAACCTATATCACTATACCCTTAACCCTTACTGTACTGGGGGGGGGGGGGCATGGGAGCCCCCCCCCCCCTCTTGACATTTTCAGAGACCGCGCCCCAACCGCTTGGAGTTTTGAATTGTCGTTTCATGACTTTTTTCCCTCAAGTCTTGCGCACATTTTGATACCATTTTCATCAAAATCGGATATACCTGTAAGATGTTACATAACAATTAGTATGCGCATGTCATCAAAAAGTGCTATAATTGCATATATTCATGTACAAGCAGAAATGTGAAGATATGAATTGATATCAAATTGCTTTTATATGTTTCCCAGAGTAACTTGATGTATTCCAGAACAAAAGAATACATTAGAAATAAAACAATAGATATAATAAGAAATACAAAACAATAAAATACATAAGAAAATAGATAGTTGAAAATCGCATCAAATTTGCATAAATTATCATTACCGGTATTAATTACATCAAATAACTACGGACAAATATGTAAAGTTTTCTGTAAAATGCATAAAATTAGCATTTTGCATAATTAATTAGGCTATAACGACAAAAATTTGCATATTAGAAGAAAAAAAAACTAATTATACCATCTTGTTCCTTACGTAAATATCTACAAATATGCAAATTTTCGTGTTCATCGGACATTCGACGGCCGAGATCATAGAGGGGGGCCTCCCAGGCCCCCCCCCCCCCCCAGTCAGAGGGTGCTCAAAATAGCCCAGTACAGTTAGGGTTAAAACGAATAGAAAACATAATACATGTAGCATTAAAATAGTGTTTCAGCTGTTCTATTCCATCAATGCAATACATAAATCTTTCTAAACTTCCAGCAGAATCCATTAATTTTGGAACGATCAGAGCCACAGGGAGAGACCCTTACACATTAATCAGCTGCATTCACATTTCTACAATAGGCCACTTGTTCACATAGAAGCATGATATACACATCACACGCATGTAACATGTTGTAAACTTCCCCAACTTAGCTATGTACAGGCATTCTTTCTTCTCTCCGTAAAGTAATAGGCTATTATACATGGCATGCTGAGTACTTGTTATCAGGTTTGAGTCACTCATGACAGGGAGGCACTAGATAAGCAAGCTATTCAAAGCACTGCATCTCAAACAATAACAACAACATTTGTTTTCTATGGTAAAAGTTTCACTGATAATAAGAGCTAAGAGCCAGAATGGCATTGCCGCTCTATCATCTGGTTCTAAGCAGACAATGTGAGTGATAAATAAAACACAGAGCTCTGTAAGTATAATACATTGTATTCCAAAGTATTCATTGATAATTTACACACTCTCCCAAAAAGTAAAAGCCAGTGGCTACTTAAAATTCTGATTACAACATACTGTATGGAGGCAGTGATATTACCAGGGTTTAACATACAGTGTACATGTATGTGTCAACTGTCTCTACAATGTTCTCATCTGATTTTGTTTTTCAACATGGGGAAACATCACTAAATGGGCATAAAAATGCAAGGTACTTTAAATGGGCAGTGTTGATATCCAAGGAGCCGTCAAGAAAGGCATTAGATGGAAGTTGACCAGTGGGCTTCAGATGGATATGGTGGGCAGGAGGCATAACCCAAAGACAGCATCCCTGGACAGACAGAGGCCACTGGATGTTCACTTTAGCAGGCCATTAAATAGGTGGTGGACCGTTGGTATAGCGTAGCATGGGATGTAATGAGCGAGCAAAGTTATTTGTCAGGGTACAACTGTAATCTTCCTCAGTCATTGGAATAAAACATGCTACACCCAGTAGTAGAAGCATTAAGAGGTGGAGCGGAAGAGCAGCTCGTACTGCTCTTGATAAAAATGCTCTACCCCCTCGGCCTGTTAAAACTGGAGCTCTGTAAATGAGAACAAAAAATCAATTTTAATTGAATATTGGGCATTCACAACATTATTATAAAAGACTTTGATTAAGTTAAATCTCCATGTATAAGACGCCCCCTATTTTAAGGACCAAGACCCCGACACCGAAGGCAACAAGCCAGATCAGATCGCATCTTATTGCAGCATTCGGTAAGGTACAGAAATCCAAGTCAGGGAATTGGGAAGGACTTTAATTTATTACGAGGCGCAGTTGAAGTGCTTGTGAACTTGTCACAAATAATAGTAACAATGTTGTTTTTAAAACTAAATATTACATATAAATTTTCCTCCGAGTCCAAACAGAAATTTGGACAGCCTAGATTTTGAGTGGTGAGTCGATATCCCCCGTGTGAGTGAGCTGGATGATACGGTTGAGTGAGCTGAAGACCTGGATGATCTTCGGCCGGCAAAGTGCCCATGTGAAAAAGCATAAGAAAAAAAAAAAAAAACTCTCTTTCCTTCAAATTAGGAACGTAGTTTAACTTCAAATAGTAGATCCTATTCTTTATTCACATTATGTGATTGTATCCCCCGGCAGTATGCCGGTGGGGTACTTTGGATTCAGCAGCGTTCATCGCGTCCTATTCTTGTGTGCGCTCTAATAACTGCCACATTCCTTGATGGATTTCTTTCAAATTTTGTATGGTGGTATAATCTACACACGTATAACTTGGATGGTTTGTGGGCGCTCTATAGGCCATATTTCTCAGGGATTTTCTTCAGAATTTGAACGAAGGTGTATCTTGGTATAATCTACAAGCCTATAGATTTTGGTGATGCTCCCTCCAGTGTTCCGTCTTTTATAGAGTCAAAGGTCATATTTTGATAGATGTCTTGTGTGCACTCTAGTGTGCGGTCTAACTGCATCATTCCTTGACGGATTTCTTTCAAATTTTGTATGGAAGTGTATGTTGGTAAAATCTATGCACATATAGTTTTTGGTGATGCTGCCACCAGTGTCCCATGTTTTATAATGTCGTAAGGTCATATTTTGGTGGATGTCTAGTGTGTGCTCTGCAAGATATATTTCATGAAGATTTCTTTCAAATGATGTATAGAGATCTATGTTGGTACACATCTCTCCTTTTTGGGGGATGCTGCCCTCATTGTTCCATCCTTTATTAGGTCAAAGGTCATTTGGCCATTTAGTTCCCTGTTACTGCCACATTTTCTTGACAGATTTCTTTCAAATTTTTGACAGAGATGCATTATACACACATATTGTTTTGGTGATGCTGCTCCTAGTCTTGACAATAGTCCGAGCCACAAGTGGCAATCTCTACATCATCCTTTTGTCCCTCCCTCGAACATAAGGATGACACAAAATTGCTGCCACTGCCGATTGCAATATTTCTAGTTCATGTTGAGACACAGAGATTTTCGAAAACAACTAAAAAGTAGCATTTTGAGCACCCCCGACTTTTAATTTTTTTTTGCGGAAAGTGTGTTTTATACACAGATATTTACGGTACATGTTATACTTTTTAAATCCGCTATAAATAGAAGTAAATTTTAAAATGTTGTGAACGTTTAAACAATGATTATTATCATTATCTATCCATTGTGTGCTCTAACTGGCAAGTTCTACATCCTAACATCAGACCATTGCCATACTGATAAGGACCAGGGCCCGTATTCAATTCCATACTTAAGGACAAAATTAAAGCTTTTTACTTAGTATTTGGTTTAGATAAAATACTTAGCCAATTATGGTATTCAATTCACACTTTTGGCTAAGTATTTTACTCTACCGGTAAATCTAAGCAAACTCCATACCAGACTTAAGCCAATTATTTGGAGGCCTTGATTGGCAGGCCTATTGCTTTCTTACGCAGTATTATAACCTGCGCACAATTATATCAGCATGCATTTATTGCAATGCATCAATTGCGCATTACTTTTGATTGACCGTGTGACGTCACAATGCTTATCAGTACCGTAAGTATTTTACTTAGATTTTGTCTTACGTAAGTATAAGTCTAAAATGCGATTTGAATACGAGATAAGTAAATTACTTAACTTAGCCATTTACTTAGTAAATTTCTTACTTATGCTAAGTATTGATTTAAATACGGGCCCAGTGCCCCAGTTTCAATTTAAAAAAAAAAAAAAATTGAAGATGTGTATAATTAGCACATTTCCCAGAACAATTTTGATTATGATCACAAAGTCTATTTAACCCTTACTGTACTGGGGGGGGGGGGGCCTGGGAGGCCCCCCCTCGACATTTTCGGAGATTGCGCCGCAACCGCTTGGAATTTTGAATTGTCGTTTCATGACTTTTTTCCCTCAAGTCTTACGCACATTTTGATACCATTTTCGTCGAAATCGGATATACCTGTAAGGCGTTACATAACAATTAGTATGCGCATGTCATCAAAAAAAAAAATAAAAAATTACAGATCGCATCAAAATTTGCATAAATTATCATTATTAATTACATTAAAATAACTTTTTTGTGTTAGAAAAGAAGTTTCATATGAATAATGAGTTTCAACATTAAAAAATTGGAGTTTGACACGTTTTCTGTAAAATGCATAAAATTAGCGCGTTTTGCATAATTAATTAGGCTAACGACAAAAATTTGCATATTTGGAAAAAACTAATTATACCATCTTGTTCCTTACGTAAATATCTACAAACATGCAAATTTTCGTGTTCATCGGACAATCGACGGCCGAGATCATAGGGGGGGGGGGCCTCCCAGGCCCCCCCCCCCCAGTCAGAGGGTGCTCAAAATAGCCCAGTACAGTAAGGGTTAAAGAAATCAATACAAAGGTAATTTCAATGTTCTACTCTATTGTCTATCTATAGAAATCATGTTAAAGTTACTATGTTACTAAGTTACTATGTTACTATGAGTATGATATCTCTTTGGGACAATCATTCCACATTTTGTGGGTTTGGCTCAATGATTTTTTATTCAGAGTCCTAAAAATATTCAAGATGCATGGGTAGGAAGAAGAAAAACACACTGTATTTATTTTTCTTGCATGACCATATCGGCTGTGATGCCAAGAATTTAAAAAGGAAATTAAGTTTAATAACCCTTAAATTACCAACACATCGAGAGGTTCAAAGTCTTTATGTTCTATCAAAATTAGCCATTTTGGAACTTTTGACAAGGTTCGTTCCTGCACACAGAAATTGTTTTTGAGACATAACATACCGGTAAGTTGATTGGTACAATGTAGCAAAAAAACAAACAATATTTTTGCCAATTTCAAGAACAACATGTGATCAATTTACCCCTTTAAAAAAATACAGTTAATGCACAAGTCTATTAATGTTGCCCTCAGGTTGATTTCTTGAAAGTTTGTGATTTTGTTTTTTATAGACATGTTCAAATAAGTGCACTAGATTTATTATCAAAGATGGTGTCCTACATACCCAGCAGTATCTGGTGATCTTACTGCTGCAGCTGCTGCTTGACGTCCAGCCAGTGTGTTGGTAGTAGCATCAGCATAATGTCTGATGGAATAGATAGGTGTGCTGCTACGTCCTGGTATGGGGCTTGTAAAGTCACTAGATACTTCTCCCATGGCTCCTAACAGCATTACAGATCTTGGTTGAATAGGACTCTCATAAACACCCTGAAAAATCAAGCAAGTTCATTGATTTTTGATTTCCTTCAATTCAATACAGATTTGTTTAAATTT
Organism: Strongylocentrotus droebachiensis; assembly: GCA_035222895.1. NCBI lineage: Eukaryota > Metazoa > Echinodermata > Echinoidea > Camarodonta > Strongylocentrotidae > Strongylocentrotus > Strongylocentrotus droebachiensis. Next base: position 347,920 of record JAVYIG010001357.1, read on the forward strand.
TGAATTTGACAACTTTCACGAACTCTATTGACAATAAACAATACAATGCTTGAAGAAGTAAAGGCTGGTTGTCAGCAATTTTTTGTAAGAGGAAATAAATGTAATGCCCCACAATCTGTTAAACTCAAACAGGATTAACAAAGAGTGTTATCTTTAACAACCATGGGTTACAGGCTACAAAAGAATAATATATGTGTGGCTTCCTGTCCAGTGAATGGGCAATATGTAATATACATAATATATACACTTATTTTTGCTTATATCCTCTTATATAATAAATACACGGGGGCGATGGGCGAATCGCCCCTGTGAGCTACACAATCGCCTCCGTCAGAGTGCTCACGGGGGCGATTGCAAAATTAAAAATCGCCCCCGTGGAATAATTATAAAATAAAGATTATCCATTTCTGTTATAACTTTCACACAATATTGAGTTTCAACTTTCAAACCTTAAACCAATGAAATGGAAATATGAAAGTTATATTTTAATAGCGTGCAGGATTTCTCATGGGATATATCTGGGTTAACCAATATGGGTACCAGATAGGATTGAGCTGGGCATACCCATTTGGGCCCAGTTTGGTATGGGTCCCATCTGGGTCCCATCTGGGTCCCATCTGTCTTATATTGTTTTACCCATATGGGTCCCATATGCTTCTTTGGTGCAGATGCCTTAGGGCCCCAGATGGTTTTCCATAGGGAGCCCATGGTTCAGAGAATATGGGACCCATGTGGGTCCCACATGGGCTTGCTACCTAGGTTATTATCCTCTCTGTCTCTCATTATCTCTCTCTCCCACTCTCGACTTCTTTTTAACGCTGCGGCTTTGCATTGGCGCATTGCATTTCTATGATGCTGTTGATTGAATAAATTCATCAATTCCAGATGAAGCCGTATGAGCAAGAATTCAATTTATTCTTGTCTCATATACGGTTGTCTCATTACTTCGTTTTCTATTTATATATGTATATATTATGAAAATGAGATAGCAAAATGTGTATATTGATGGTGAATTATTGGGGGATGATTGTACATGCTATGATGGAAATCTCATTTTTCAAATAAAGAGATAAAACATTGGTTATTTGGTCTTGTTTATAGGTTAGGTGTTTATTTTGGGGTCAAAATAGTTGAATTAAAGTTGGAAATGAAATAAAACAACAAAAACAACAAAATACATAAGTTAAAAAAAACAAAGAAATACATAAGAAATTATCAAAACAATAGATAACATAAGGAATAACCCTGGTTTTTCAATTTTTTGTGTTGTATTATTATTCCAAATGGTCTAACAAATATATGTAGTGAGAAAGAATGCTTAAATATGAATAATGTCTGATTTATGGGCAAAAATGTGAATTTGATGACCTTATTTGCATAAATTACCATAAATATGCAAATGAGTGAATTTTTCAAAAAATTGAAATTAACATATCAATCTATACACTTCACTTGACATGTATGCAAATTTTCGCGGCGATCGGTCGTTTCACGGCCGAGATCATAGGGGGGAGGGGGGGGGGGGGCCTTAGAACCCCCCCCCCCCCCCCCCCCCCCCCCGGGCAATGCAGTTTCAAAATAGCCCGGGCTAAATAGGGTTAAGCCTCCATAAGCCTGAGAATGGGTAATATTGTATAAGCTGTTATTTTCGCAAATTTTCATATTGCATATTATCGCGAATTTATCAACAAGCAAAAGTATTGGCACCGCTTCATTCCGGAGCGCGAAAAGCATAAAGTTATGTGCATGCGTCCTCTCGATCGCTAGCTGC